>OZ038508.1:71437588-71445088 GCA_964036315.1 Acanthosepion esculentum | reverse complement strand
TGACAACACTGCACGCCTCTTCAACCACCACCAAACTAGCAAGGCCATGACTACCATTAGTATAATTCCCACAACGGTCAGCCAGGTTTATTATAGCAACCAAATTCTCTCTCCAGCCTGAATTCAGCGTACCTATCTTATCTAACTCCAACTTCAACCGTCCAAGATCAATCTTATCGATTGGCTTTAACAACGCCAGCATCTTTTCTAGCGACATCTTAGGAATCTCCCTTACAATGGGTTCCCACAATCCTGTCCATCCACTGGCATTCATTCCTACCAGCTCTAACAAAGTCTCATTCTCTTCAAACTTCTCTTCTGCTTGGTAGTAGGGGGGGGGTAAAGAGATAGATGGACCATAAGCTCCACAACCAATGGTTATCTCTACAAAAACAAAGGGAGAGTAACTCTTATCGTAGTGGTGGGCTTCCCTTCACACACTTTAATAATTTGATCTTTCCCATTATAGGTAATACTGCCCTCTCAATGACAGAATTTGAGCAGTGGCCACCACTGCTCAAATTCTGTCATTGACACTGGTTGCTTTAGGTAACATTACACTAACCAACACCTCCACCTGACAATGATCTCTAATTCCCTTATTTTTCATAAATAAATCCAGTACACACAGATTGTGACTACTTGTCACATAAATTGGACTTACAGACCCACAGGTACCTAAGGCATCATTCTTGCATTTTTCTGCTTCTCCCTTTGTTAATAGCATAAACTCTGTCTTGGCTAGGTTTAGGGCAACAAATTCCGTCTCTACCTTGTACCCAGCCACCGCTCCTATCTTTGGTCTTAGTTTTGGATAGGGAAGGGGAAGATTCATCACCTGATAAATTTCAAAGGTACTATCTCTGTCCAGTAATGGAACTAGCACTAGCAATTTGTCATCTTCCAACAAGGTAGTACATCCCAAGGCACGATATTACCTCCATAACTGCTGGGTGGGGTCTACAGGTAATCTAAGATGATGGGGTAGTTTGGCTTGTATCTCCAGTAGTACTTCCCTTAATCGTTCGGGAGTTATACTTGGAGACAGGTGTCCCAGCAACAGCATGTCTAATTGTGCTCTCACATGCTCTAACAACACCATTAAAAGTGACTTGTTTGACGTACCTTACTCATTATAGCTAATAATTGAAAATACCTTTGCAAAAACCCCTCTAATTTCTGTAATTTGGTTGTTACAGACGTGGTTACATTTATCACTTCTTTTCTAAAAATCTGTAGGTGAGAAATCAACTAATTGATACTCCCTCTATTCTTAGCCAATTCCAGTCTAGAAACATTGAGTATAGATACGCTCTCTTTAACCAACTGAGCCATTGCTTGTTGTCTCTGTTCTACCGCCTTTAATTTCCTCTTAATTACTCTCACTTCGCCTTAGGAGACTGTACCAAACAACACGCTTAATGCCTTTCCCATTATAGGTAATACTGCCCTCTTTTGCCTGGTCCGTAACAACTTTATTCCTTTCAAATAGTAACTCATATCCTTCTATTGTCTCTCAAGTATTAGGGATTCCTGAGCTAAGGGGTATAATATACGGTGATATTCTGGAGTCTGTAAATATTTTCCGGTGACTTGTGTCCACTTCGGTCTTCAACTGACCCAGTAACTTCTCATATGGCTGCAGGTCTATCACCAAAGTTATCAACCACTTTGATCTAGTTATAATCACTTCGCTAGTCTTCTTAAATACAGTATTCTCACTGTGTTCCCAAGTATTAGCTACAACAACTAGCATCGTCAGTACCATGAGCCTCCTCTCATCCATGTCTGCAAAGAGATGGAGAGAATAATTCGTTTTAATCATTCTCTTATTGTTTTTATCGGGTGGTTACATCTTAGAGCGATACCTCAAGCACCGGCCCACACCACCACCAGCACCGTGCATGCATGGGGCCCGTCCACACAGTTCACCAGCACTGATGATAAATGCACAGTTAGTCCCAGACTGTCACTCATTCACCACAGCCACTGTACTGGTTTCACTTAATCTTTGGGCTTGGGCTGCACCCCCACCGTAGTTTTAGTGGTAATTCCTCATTAAAACTATGTGCTTTTTCAGCCCGCAATTTATTCTGCAAACGGAATTTCATCCTCTTCTTCCCATTCACTCACTTCTTCTTCTTCTTCTTCCCTAAGTTTAGGCTCAATCCCTGATTCCTCAGAATGTCCCGCTGGGGACCGATTTACCTCACCCAGGGTAGTTGGACTAATTTCAATCTCCTCACTCCCTTCACTTTCACTCTCAGTCTCTAACCCTTCAGGTTCTACCAACGTAGTTTTCTGCAGCCTTTTCTGTTGAGTTTTTGTTTCGGCTCCTTTCCATTCTCCTATTTCAGCTAATTTTATATCATTCACATGCACTCTCTTTACCTGTCCAGTCAATTGGTCTCAGATCACAAAGGTAACCGGACCCATCTGCTCCACAATCTTATAGTATGAACTCTATCTCTGGTCCAATTTACCTTCTCTCAGGTGTATTTTATAATACACTGGATCACCTATCTGGAAGGAACTTCTTCTCTATTTTTATTTACCCTATCGTTTCGCCTTTTCTGGGCTCTGAATCCTCCTCCTCACCTGCGTAAAAATTTTATGCTGTTGTTCTAAAACTATTTGGTGATGATCCTCTCCTAAATACTTCCTCCTAGGTTGTAACAGATTGTCTATAGGTAAGACTACATCCCTGCCATATATCAAATAATAAGGGGAAAATTTTGTCGTCTCGTTCATCGAGAATCTCACAGCTGCTAACGCTTGGGCTACGAATAAATCCCAATTTTCACTATTATCCTCTGATAGTTTAGCCAACATATCAGAAAGGATCTTATGAAATCTCTCTACCTTAGCATTACTTTGGGGGTAATATGGAGGGGTGGTTATGTGCTGTATGTTTAATTCTCCCAATATCTCTCTCATAATCTGATTCACATTCTCCGATCCATTATCGGTAACCAACTGTTTGGGGGCCCCATACCTAGGGAATATTTTGTTCAGTATTATATCTGACACCGTTCATGCCTTCTTATCCGGTATGGAAAATGCCTTAGGCCAATTTGTCAGCCAGTCCACAAAACTCACTATGTAAAGATTACCTCTATGTGTTTCTGCATAAGGGCCCGGAAATATCCATGCTTACTTCCTGAAATGGACAATTCGGAACATCCGTTTCTAATACTGGGGCAACCCTACTCCTTCGACTCTGTACTTGGCATGTTACACATTCTTTTACATGGTTCACAACATCATTAAACAACTTAGGCCAGTAGTAATTTCTCATTATTAATCCATACGTCTTATCAATTCCCAGGTGTCCTAAGCTCCTATGGTATTGGTCTAGAATTTCAGCTCTCAATTTCTCAGGTATCACCATTTTTAAACTTACTTCCTCATCTCTTCCTGAAAGGTAATACAACACTCCATCGTGCACCATATATTTGGAGGTACGCCCTGCGTCTACCTGATAGTTGCTATCTCGCTATCCTCTTGGTTTTGCCTAATAATGTCTCTCCAATTTGAAACAATCTCCATTTCACTCATTTCCTGATCTCCTTCAACACCTGTGAATTGATCACATTAATGTGGAATGCTTTATCATCAACACCTGGCTCCAACCTGACAGATTCAGTCCTCAATTGCCTGGGAATCCTCGATAACAGGTATTATCCTTCCCTGCCAAATATTCTATTCTGCAGTTATACCCACTTAACTTCAATGCCCACTGTTGTATCTTCTTATTCGTCCACTCCGCCCCTAACAAATATTTGAGGGGTTTGTAGTCTGTCTCAGTCTCTTATCAGTAATGGCTATTACCTCCCAATTACCATTCAGCAATCCCCTCAATTTTCTCCTATAACGCTCAGGGGCTGTTATATATTCATCTCTTATTTCATTGCTATCTGTCTTATTCCCAAGCCTATTCTCATTCCATACTCTCACCTGTTCAACGTCTCTCACTGGGCACGCTTGTGCCAGCTCCTCTCCCTGCTTTATTTTAATAGTTTTATTGGCAGTTAACATTAAGGGAACAGTTCCTGACCTCTTCACCATGAATCACACATGGTTATTTCCCCTTCACTATTATCATACCTATCAGTAGGGACCATTTAGTACAGGTCACAGTTCAGCACTCCTTCTGTTAGAATCTTGCCCTTCCCAGATACAGCAGTCCTAGGGGGAAGCTTTATATCTGTCTTGGCCACAACTGGCAATTCTTCATAATTATCCTCTCCCAACAGTATCCCTACCCCGTCCAATGTTAGGGTGGCAGAGTCGAAACGCATCTGTGCCTTATTTTGCCCAAGCCAGTCACTCTCCAAAATTAGCTCACCACACAAGTCAGGTGCCACATAAACCTTAAGTTTACCTCTGGTTCTTGCCAACTAGAAAGGTAGCCACATCATACCCTCTATCCTGATTCTGCTACTATCAGCCTGACTTATTAGTAGATTGACAAGACTAACATTCGTTTTCAGTCCCAACTGTCTAAAAACCTTGGAGCTACCCAGTGACACTGAAGCTCCAGTATCAACAAGGGCCTTTACCTTCTTGTCTCCTAGCAACACATTACAGGTGAAGTCTGGCCCTTCCTTCAGCAAACGATATACGTGTGCTTTTCTCCTTCCTGTATGTTTTCTCCCTTCCAATTTCTGTTTAGGGGCCCTCCTGAGTGGGGTAGAGCTCGAATGACACTCTTTTCATAGACTAGCAACCCATTTCTACCCTCTATTTGAGTTAGGGTTGTTCCGTTCGGTGTGGTCCATCTTTCTCCTGCAAGGACAGGATCCTCTCAGGTGACCCGCTCCTCCACAGCGCCAACACCTTCGCTCTTTACAACTGGCCGAAAAGTGCCTGCCCACACCACATGTCCAACATCCCTGAGGTCTTACTCACACTGGGGCCACCCTGCCTCTTACTTTTTCACGGGTGACCCATCGGCGTTTCCCGGACCCTTTTTCTTCTCGGTAGGGGGCACCAGCGTCTTAACTCGCTTTATCCCCAGTTTACGGTCTCCCTCTGCCGTACACCACCAAGACTTGTGCCTGAACTCGCCACAAGTCGTGCAGTTCGGTCCCAAAGACCTTGGGTTGCCTCCATAGTTTGTCAGACAGTCATGGGCCCGATGCCCACCATACTTGCAAGTCCAGCACACCAGCCCATATCGACCCAGTGTGGGCTTGTGAAATCCATAACGCAGGTCCCAGGCTCTTCTATTGGTAACTGCCTCAGCCTCCCAGTCCTCTTCCCCTCTTCTTTCATGTCCCGTATCTGGATCTGCTCCTGGTCCTTCTTTTTCATCACTACTTTGCGCCCCCCGGGGTTTCCTACCTCCCCCCCCTCTTATTCT
This sequence comes from Acanthosepion esculentum, assembly GCA_964036315.1. Taxonomy (NCBI): domain Eukaryota; kingdom Metazoa; phylum Mollusca; class Cephalopoda; order Sepiida; family Sepiidae; genus Acanthosepion; species Acanthosepion esculentum. The sequence continues at coordinate 71,439,723 of OZ038508.1, read as the reverse complement.
ATCCCAGAGTAGTTTGCTGGTCCGAGCCGCCTCTATGGCTGTGGCCAGGCTGACCAGTCCCCACTTCAGAACATTGCCCCTCAGGTCCCTGTCACTCAGCATGTTCACATACACATCGGCCAACAAGGCCTGAATAGGGCCACTGTCCCAAGTTGCCAACTCCGGAAAAGGTAATGCCGCTAGACCCGCAAGTTTTTCCCCAATTCATCATTAGTCTCTCCTCCTTGTTGCTGCAGCTGGAATAATTTCCTGACTGCCTCAATGGCGGTACGCTCACATGTGTATTGCCGCACCAGAGCGGATTTAAGCTCGGTCCATGTCAGGGCCGGGTTTTCTCTGTACCACCCCCTATAAATTTGGACACCTTCCCTGCTGCGGTGTCGTAAGCTAGGAGCACCATTTCTTGGTCTAAGAGGCCATAGATCACCTGCTTCTTCTGAATGGATAGAATCCATTTGTGCATGTCCACAGGGTTTCCTTTATAAGTAGGTAGCTTCATGCTACCTATCAGCCTCCTGAAACCCATCGATATTTCAGGGACTTCCACATCCCCAAGGTCATCTGTGGCATCTGATCCTGCTACGCTCATCCTAGCGTCTTGTCAACTACCACTTTCAGTGATAGAACAAAAGGAAAAATACTTAACACAGTGGTGGCGCTTCAACTGCGTGCAACGTTGACAAAGTCAAAACAAGATCAACAATATTACTGGCAGATCTAAGTGCAATGAGCGAACAAAGGAAACCAAAAAGTGACTTACCTGAGGTCCGCCACTCTGTGTTGTGTTTCTTTTTCCTCCTTGCTTCCATCTCTTTTCCTCCTTATGTCCCTTTTAGACCAATATAGTCCAAAGACTAGAGTCCTTTCTGGTCTTACTTGGTCCCGAATGGACAAAACAAATGCAACCCTCTCTCCCCTTTCAGATGGCCTTGGTAATTCCCATGTTCTATCCTTGTCACGGCTACCAGTCTAACACTTTCACCCCAGCCCCTCAACTTCTGACGTCTGACTCTCTGGGTTAAGGTGTCTACTCGGTCTTAACCGAACCTAAGGGAGTGACTGTAGGTCCCCTGAGCATCCGTAGATCATTCAACCAGTCCACTGGTTTAATCTTGCTTCCTGCCCATGTTGTGTTTGGTTTGATCCAGAAAGCAGAAGTGATGTTCATCCATTCACAGTCGACTGAAGATGTAGACATGTCTGGAGAGTCTGTTCTAAGAATCTTAGAATGCACCAAAAAAAAATATATCTGCAGAAATCCGGACAAACAACTATTCAATGGTTGAATTGTTAATGTCTTTTATAAAGCAGAAAAGAATAGTATAGAAAAGAAACAGGTTATAGAAAAGAAGATAATTGACGTAAAACTCATATACTGGATTCTAGAGAGAGAGAGAGTGGATTGTGATTAGCTTGTTGTGAATTCGTCTCAGAACTATATACGACGCTTGCGATGGAGAGATAAAGATTTCTGTGCGCGGCTTAAAGTTTATAGTTGTATTCCTCGGCGGTAGTAACAGTAGTAGTAATCTTCATGGTAGCAGAAGCATTGGTACTTATATTAACAGTACATGTTAGCGGGAGTTTTGTTCCAAATCCCTGATGTCACTTCCAGTCTCTGATATCTCTCTACCCAGCTCGACTGCACTCGACGACAGATGAGCCCAAAAACAATCTTTTGATTATTGTAGCTTGTTCAACATTTCCGTTTCCAGTGGTAGTAATAATAGTAGCAGTAGCAGTCTTAGGTTGTTAGTGGAGTGATTCGCTTCTTCGTACCTATATCAACAAAATATGTTAGCGGGCATTTGGTTCCAATCTCTGACGTCACATCCAGTCTCCGACCTCTCTCTACCCAGCTTGACTCCACTCAACGGCAGACGAGCCAGCCACTGTCAATAGATTTCTGTGCGCGTTTATATAGTAGAGTTGGTTGATCATAAATCGAACCTTGGTCTGCACGCAATTATCACGAGTGCTGCCTTCAACCCCAAATCATGTGAATTTCAAAGTTCCTCATAGCCTTAGTAAACTCTACTTCAAATTTTAACCGCTAAAAATTATCCCGATCATCTTCCATTGTCTTCCTAATGGCCCAATTGCAAATGGGCTAGATTAGATTCCCATCAGTAAAC
>OZ038508.1:71430088-71432588 GCA_964036315.1 Acanthosepion esculentum | reverse complement strand
AATAGGGAAGGAATTAGAACTAGAGATAACAAAGTCTATGAGGAAAACTCAGCTAGTTAGAATTGTTGCTGAACATATGGTAGATAACGACATCTTTGACATAGAAGAATTACGTCAATTATCAATAGACACATCAGAACTTTCACAGGCCCAACTTGAGCTCAAGAAAGTGAAAATTGAGGCCGAGGCTAAGGTCAGAGCCAAAGCTGAAATAAAAAAGGATAGGATCGAGCAAGAAACTCGATTTCGGGAGTTAGATGAAAGGCGGGAACTTCACAAAGCTAGAAGTAGTGAGTTTGACTTAGTGAAGCAGGTCCAACTCGTACTGCAATTTAACGAGGGTGACATCGGCAAGTATTTCCAGCATTTCGAGATGGTCACCTCAAACCTAGCATGGCCCATAGAAACATGGCCAATTTTACTGCAGACCGCATTAAAAGGCAAAGCCCAAGAAGCGTATGCCACTCTCTCAGTAACAGACTGCGCTGAATATAGCATTGTCAAATCAGCCATTCTAAAATCATATGAGCTAGTGCTGGAGGCATCCCAGAAAAAATTTAGAGCCTACTAAAAGGGAGATAAACAGACCTACGTAGAGTTTTCAAGACAAAAAGAAACCTATTTCAATAGATGGAGCTTATCGAAAAACATTGAGGGAGATCATGACAGGCTGAGGCAAAGAATGTGTCCCTGATGATTTAAAAACCTACCTCGATGAAAAAAGGGTAGATACTTTATATGAGATGGCCACCCTCGCCGATGTATATGCATTAAAGCATAAGCAGGGTACATTCAGTCACAGCAACCCATCCGAGTTTGGAAGCGGTCCACACCCAAGACGTGGGTCTGGCTCTGGTCTGAATTCGAAGTCTGGTCGATCGGTTAGTTCAGGCCAACCATCCAGTCCGAGAGATACCAAATCTCAAAATCCTCATCCTCAGTCACCAGTTTACTGGCAGACGAATAGGAGAGAGAGGAAACTCCCGATGTGCCACTACTGCAATAAAGTAGGATACCCTGTGTCGAATTGTTGGACGAAGTAGAAAGACGAGTCCGAAGCCCTATGTCACAACAGACCCCAAGGGTTAATTTTTTCCAACAACGTTACCATGGATAAGAAGCCCAATGACAAAGATGTGAGGGAGGAGTATAGGCCATTTGTGTCTAATGGAGAAGAAATCCGTGAAGATCTTGCGAGACACTGGGGCAACTCAGTCCCTGATTGTGGAAAGCTCCGTGCCGTGCTAGTGTCCCCCTTCATTGAATCCGTCTTACATCTGGGTTAGTGTCTGGCCCTGTCGAGGTTGGAGTCATGCCTAGTTTGCCTATGAAGGGCATATCCATGCTGTTAGGAAATGAATTGGCGGGCGGAAGGGTGATACCCCACCCTAAAGTAGTTTTGGAACCGGTTGCTTCGGTAGACACCGAAAATATCGAGGAAGAGAATCCCGATATATTTCCCTCGTGTGCGGTGACCAGAGCACAGGCTAGAAAGAAGGCTGATGAAAAGATAGGCAAGAAAATCGATAGGACAGAGGACGAGGTGATTGACTTATAGCAGACATTTATGAATCCTGATATGGGATTGAGTCATCCTCCCGATAGTCTCTCAACAGGGAATAGCAATGGTATTGTTGAGCCCATTATTGAGTAGAGCACTTGTAACAGAGCAGGGGAGAGATTCTGAGCTCACCCGACTCTTCCGTCACATATTGCCCGAGGATGAGTTAGAGAAAGTTCCAACCAGATATTTTATAAAGAATGAGGTACTAATGAGGAAGTGGAGACCCCCACACATCTCAGCCTCAGAAGACTGGTTGACAGTCCACCAAGTAGTACTCCCTAAGCAGTACAGACCGGAGGTAATGAGAACGGCTCATGAGATCCCCCTGTGGGGGGGGGGTCACCTTGGTGTTAACAAGACACACGGTAAGATCATCAAACATTTTTATTTCGCCAGGGATCTGGACAGATGTGTCTGACCACTGTCGGACTCGCTACACCAGCCAGGTAGTGGGGAAGCCGAATCAGAAAATCCACATCGCACCTCCTACATCCCATTCCTGCCTTCGAGGAGCCCTTTTGTCGCATTATCGTAGACTGTGTTGGCCCGTTACCCAAAACTAAGTTAAAGAACAAATATCTGCTAATAACCATCTGCACCTTGATCAGGCTTCCCGAAGAGATACCCATGAGTGCATGTAACATGACACACGAAAATCACAAGTGGGCCCAACATAAGATGAAGGGTCGCTATAATTGAGACACAGTTGAGCGTAGTTCCTGTGTTGGGGACATGGTTTTATTTTTGTCACCCTTGCCCAGACATCACCTTAAGGATAGGTTTCATGGTTCATTTGAAAGAAACAGTAATCTGAACTTCATTGTGAAAACTCCGGACCATAGTAAACTGAGGCAAAAGTGCCACATTGATAGAATCAAACCTGAGAGAAGATTGAAGTTTATAAGCCGTAAATTCGACCTTGCCAACCGAACGATC
>OZ038508.1:71087588-71410088 GCA_964036315.1 Acanthosepion esculentum | reverse complement strand
CATCTGTGTGGTACTAGTGTTAGGCAAGTGTCAATGGTGTCTTCATCTAGGTAATGACTTACCATTTTTTTTCAGATAATATCAGTTACCATCATGGCTTGGACTAGTACATACCATGCATTTGCTGATTAAAATTTCTTTAAAACTGTTGAATTTGTAATTGCAACAGAGAGCTTTTCATGCTCATTTCATGTTATATAAGAATGATGCTGTTCCAGATAGAAAATCAATACTATTATTTCAAGACCACAAGTTCAGTGCTTAAAACAAAGACACCTGGAAAACCTTGAAATGTTCAAACTTCCAGTTATTCAAATTGTCTATAACAATGTATGGTGAATAGAGGCTCCCATTGTAGCCCTTTGTTAAACAAAAAATAGTGAAATAATTTTTTTAATAGGAGTTACCTTGACCTTATTTGACAACCTTTAAAGTGCGGGAGGTATATCTGCCACACTCTGTATTACCAAAGTAAATTATGATTTAAGAGGTGATATCCTCAAATGTATATAAAAATGAACAAAAAAATAAAAACCTTGGAACACATGTCATGCCTTGCCTACATCACAACAATCACTAGTTCCACAAAACTCAACATTTGTCTTCCTTAAATTAGTCAGAAGCTTGGACTAATTTCCTTGTTTCAGAAGGATTATTTGTAATTTTGAAATGTTTGCCGTCTTTAATAATATATATATATATATAGTGCGTGTGTGTTATTGTCCAGTTGCTTAAAAGTTCTCAGCCCAGTCATAGAGTCCTTAAAAAGAAAAACTGTCATTTTGAGGAGTGGGTTAAGAACTTTTGAGCTCTCATATATATATATATATATATATATATATATATATATATATATATATATATATATATATATATCTCGTGTCATGTATATAGGATTGCATGTGATCTGTGTATGTATATATGTATATATAAATGTAAGTATTTGTGAGTTCGTATATGTAATGTGTGAATATATGTAAAATATAGTAATATAAGTACATATGCAGGTATAGGTATTTATGGGTATAGATCTTTTATATATATATATATATATATATATAGAGAGAGAGAGAGAGAGAGTATTCTAAGGGAAGGACATAAAGTTCTTTTATTAATGTTTTATCTTATTTTCTATTTTAATATTCTCTAATTAGAATTGTGAGATTGAAATTTTTTTTTTCATCTGGAGGTAATTTCATTTTAAACTGATAATTTAATATAAATTTAAATATGTTACTCTTTAACTATTAATATTGATAGTAAAATATTAAAATTAGAAATATTGGTTTTGATATTTAAACACATGAGTCATCACCTAACATTAAACATTAACTGTGAAATTTAAGAAAAAATTTATATAGATATAAATATAAATATGTGTAAATATTTGAAAATATATGTGTAAGTATATATGAATATACATAGGTACCTGTGTATATCGATACATGTGTATGTGCCTATGTGTGTAATTGCACATGTAAATGAACATATGTATATGTGAGATTTACATAAGTGTATGTGTGGTATATATATAGGATAAAACAAAAACTTTAATATTGCCTTCAAATATTACTCCATCTTAATTTAAAACCTAAACTTTAAGTAAAAAAGATTACCTATCTAAAAATAGTTACAAATTACATTCATGAATTAGATTCAAACTAATAGAGATGTTACCTTAATCATTTACAATATTAAAAGATTACTATCAGTAAACTGTTATATTTTAAATAAATATTTTTAATGTATTTTCTATGAATGTGTTTTTAAATATACTATTTAACTCATATTAAATCCCTAAATTATTTGTAAAAGAGTTAAATATTTAAATTGCAAGCAAGCATCAAATTAATTTCTACATGGATTTTTTAAACATTTAAATTACTATCAAACATTAAAATCTTTTTTTTTTACATAAATTGCTAAAAATATACCACTCCTCCTCTTTCTTCGTAAAACCTAATTACAGCTTTTTTCTCTTTACTTCCCCCTTCTTTCTTTTTATTTTTTCTCTCTTCTCCCCCTTCCCTTTCAATATATCATTTCCGTTAAGTTAACCGATTAAATAGGTCAATGTCTGATCCCCCCTCCCCTAATACTAAGTATGATAGATAGAAATATTAAAATAAACACTCTCTAAACTTGATCATGTCTCTCACACCACTCCTCACTAACCTCTCTGTTAAATTACATAAATTTAATACTACCCGTCAAAAGTGTGAATTTTCATTTCATTTTTTGTTTCACCTTTTGGAAGTGATGTCTGATGATCCAGCATCCTTTAAAAGGGCTATGGTGAAATAAATTATTACATGGAGCCTTAAAGTGGTCTGTTTTTTCTTAATATATGTATATGTATATATATATATATATATATATATATATATATATATATATTGCTCCTGAATAGGTATTTAGATATGTAACACATGAAAGATTTTTGTAGGTAGAGGACTGCTCATAGTGAAGCAGTTAGTTTGGGTATAAATACAGGATGCAGCAGAAATACCTTCCGCATTTTAAACTGTTACCTGTGTGATACTAATGAAGCAACCTACTTGATTATATGTGTGGGGTGCAGTTGAATAAGAGACCAACAAAACTCCTTGTAATACCAAAGATAAACTGAAGGCAATGATTATGGCAGTATTCGCCAACTTAATCATGGAGAATGTCCAGAAGAGTTGCAGGAGATTCTGAAGTCGTATGGCGGCTATGGGTGAAGCCAATGGCAATTTTATTGAACAAATTAACTTCTAATATTCCAAGATATTTTTGTGTAATTTTGGTAAATATATCTGTTAAAATGAGATGTAAATGTACATATATGTATGTGTGAAGATATGTATGCATATAAGTGAATTATTCCACTGGGTGCTCTGGTATTACCCACAATCTATAAATCTATCATTCAACTAATTTACATTAATCTTAACGGTTTAAATTCCCCATCAATTATTAATAATATTGGACTCTTGCAGTATAAAAACTATTTACTGTGAATACCAGGAAAAAAGACTTGGGGCTTGTATAAGAAACACCACATAGTAGGAACCGATATTTAGCTACAAACAATGAAAGGTTCTAGCCATAAATAAACTCCAACTTCAGACTGCTTCCCCAGAATAGATACCTTATGCCCTTCACCAGTCGCTAACACAAGCCCCTTCTCATTAACAAGGCATCTACCAGAGAAAATAAATTTAAAATAATGCTTCAAGACAGACACTTAGGGGCTGATTATAGCTGCATACAGACCAGCTTGAAATAGACTATCCACATGTTGAGGCAATTTTTGTTTTTTTGTTGTAAAATTACATATGCTCTGTTATAATAAATACATAGAGCTCTGTGGATCAGTTTTAATAATTAATATTACTATGATTCACCTGGATTATATACCAACAGATTGATTACCTGTAATATATATATATTTATTATGAAATGGATTAAGCCCAACAATTATTTAATAAATTTTCTGTTTATACATTATTGTTACAGATTTTTTTGTAGATTTTGTAAATTTACAAAATTTCTTGAATATTCAAGCTGGTAAATCTTATTATGTAAGTGTAAATAAGTCTGTATTGCTACAACGTCACTTGTACAAATCAAGATACCGCTGGTTCAATTCGCCGTTTTTGTTTTCTGCACACCTCACAACGTATATCCGTCTTTTTTCCCCCATTTTCACTGCTTCAGCCCACTTTTATCAGACAAACACTGCGGCCGGCCAACCAATCAGCATTCTTCGCTTTTATTCTCGGTTACCCAGGCAAATAGCCTCCTCCAGTTTGACTAATCAGCACATGACTTGCTATTGGTGGAGGCATTCCAACCTGTACAAAAAACCCTTGTTACCACACATAATGCTGGAACTGCTAGATGGGAGAGTAATGCCATTTTCACGGGGCAAACTTGCCAATGTCACATGTCGCCCGTAAAGGTAAGACCCTTATTTTCCTATGCACAAAATGCAAGCCACTCTGGCTCGCTAGCTTCTACGGGGCTGTTCACCACATATTAATACAGTTTAATTAAAAACAGAGCATTTACTTAAATAAATTATATCTATAAAAATAACACATAAACAAAAAATATATTGAATAACTGTCGAACTTAAATTATTTCATAATATGTTGTCACTGTTTATGTTAAGATATGTTTCATGAGCAGAAATGATCAATTGAGAAAAATCATTGAAGGTGTGTGTTTTTAAAGAGTATTTCAGACTTTGCTGACCAGATACTTTTCTGTGGATGAATGGTAACAGCATGCCAGAATATATGATGGTTCCCATAAGGGTTACAGGTTTGATTCCTGTTTGAGAATGCACATTTTCTACAAAATTTCTCAAACATTCAGGTTGGTAAATGTAATTAATACTGTTTAATTAAAAGCATAGCATTTACTTAAATAAATTATATCTATAAAAATAATGTATAATCAGAAAATACATTAAGTCAGACTTAATCCATTTCATAATATATATATATATATATATATATATTATAAAATAGATTAGGAAAATATATTAAGAATATATGTATATGTGTGTGCATGTGTGCATAAAGAAAGACAATGACAGTAAACATTTATATTTTGAGAGCTATCACTGAGAATGTTATTATTAAGACTGCAGCTTGGCTTAAATATGCAGAGGATGAACAAGCATTGTCAGAATATGTAAAATCTATCAGACCATCAGCATAATTAAGTACAGAAAAAAAAAGAGAGAAAAATGTCCTCATGATTTACATAGGGTGCTGTTTCAAAATATCTCTGTCTTGGAAGCTAACATATATAGAATTCTACTTAAATGTTGAACTGAGATCGGTTAAAATGGTTTAAGTTGGAGGATACGAATGATAAAGAAATGGAGACTCAGTTTTGCTGAAAAGATTCAAAGATTTTGTAGTTGGTATAACATTAGGATAATTTTTAATAGCAGCACTACTTTATGTAACTTCCTCAAAAAACAGGATGTAAATATGACAAAAACTGTGTGCAGTTCTTTCTGCGTACATAAGTACATCATTACATAATGAAAATGCATTATTTCCAGTGATATTTTTTCTTTAAAATCTTAATTGCTTCTTCATTTCCATTATACAGTTGTCTTTTTCTGACTCAATTCTTATTTCCCCCAATGTTATGGGCAGTTCTCTTACAGTATTGTATAATACACTATTAATTTCATTTTTGGCACTTATCGCCACAATTACCGTGTCTTCAAGTGGAATCTTGGTATTAATTTAGACCATCCATCTGCATGACTTAATTTTTTGGATTTTATAATTATAGTTCAATAGGATAATTCCCCTGTGCTGCAGTCTATTTGCTGTATGTGTTTTTGATCTATATATGGAAATAATGGACGATAGTCTGTCTGTAGTATGAATTCTCTACCATGTATGAATTTATGAAACTTTTTCATAGTAAATATGATGGCCAATGCTTTCTTTTCTATCTGGCTGTAGCTTTTTTCAGCTGCAATCAATGATCTTGAAGCATGAGCTATTGGTTTAGTTGTTCCGTCCTCATATTTGTATAGTATCAATGGTCCAATACCCAAATCACTTGCATCTGATGCATCCACAATCTTCAATTTAGGGTCAAAATGAGCTAGTGACAAATCCGATGTTAAGACTTTCTTGATCTCTTCAAAAGTGCTTTGACATTGATCTGTCCAATCCCATTTCACATCTTTCTTTAGCAGGTTATTCAAGGATGCTCTTACTTTGTGCATGTTTGGTATATATGATAATAATTAGCAAACCCTAAAAATGCTTGTAACTTTGTTACATTTGTTGGAGCAGGCATGTTCTTTATTGCGCTTGCTCTTGAAGAATCCAGTCATCTACTGTTTTCATCGATAATTTGTACTAGATATTTAAGTCTGGACAAGCAATTTGCATTTTCCTTCACTAATCTTAAAACTATATTTTTTAATTCTCTCAAATACTTTCTTTACATCTTCTGCATGTTGCTTTTGGGTCTTACTTTTAATAAGTACGTCATCCAAATATGCTTGAGCACAATCCAAACCAGCAAGCATGGTATCCATTATCTGTTGGAATATGCTTGGTGCTACCTTTATACCAAAAGGAAGTTGGATGAATTTGTATAACCCTCTATGAATGTTAATTGTTAATAGTTTTGAGCACTCTTCATCTACTAGTACTTGTAGATAAGTGTCTGACAGGTCTAATTTAGAAAAAAATTACCTCCGTTCAATTTGGCAAAAATTTCCTCTGGACTTGGTAACAGGTAGTTATGTTGTTCTAAACTTTCATTTAATCCCGTTGAAAAATCCGCACATACGTGGATTTTATTATTCTTTTTTTTAATGTAAACTGTTGGTGATGCCCATTCGGAATAATCTATTTTTGAGATTACACCTAATTTTTCTAGTCTGTCCAATTCATTATTAATTGGATCTAAGGCTGCAAAAGGTACACTCCTTTTTGGCTTAAATGTCAGTGTTACATTCTCTTAACTCAAAATTAGCTTTTGCTTTCATGCATATCCCTAGACCTGAAAAAACTTCTGTAAAAATTTTCAGCTCATTTTTCAATTTTGGCATATTAGTACCAGTCATAACAACATTTATCTTGTTGCAAAAAGAGTTAATTGGAAGGTTCCAAAGATCAAATAATGCAATCCAGTCTGTTCCAAACAAATTAGCAGTATTCTTTAATACAAATACCACTGCTTTTTTGGTTTTTTCCACAAAAGAAACGTTACAGCTGAAGTCAGAAGTCAATAAACTGGGTTTACCCATTTTTCTTGATGTCTGTTCATTTATAATAGTGATATCAGATCCTATATCCACTTGCAATTTCATTTTTACATCATTAATTTGCACAAAAACAAATTTCCTCTTTGAGATGTCTTGTTAATTTCCCTTTTAGGCTTCGTATTGTTACTCCATGTATTTATCATGTTCACATACATTTTATTTTTTCTCCATTTTTTTTGTATCTGCAACGTGTACTTTTGTGACCTAATCTCCCATATTCATAACATTTTTTTTCTTGAAAAAAACAATCACTTTTAAAATGCTTACCTCCACAATCATGACAAGTATTAGCTATTGAGGGGAGTTTATTGTCTTTTTTTTCTGTTCTGTTAAGATTTGAAAAACGTTTGTAGTTTTTTTCTCTTAGATGTTCAGACACTATGTACTTGTGAATTGTCTTTTTCTTCAATTCTTGCAGTATCGAGTTTCCAATTTCAATACGTTGGCATTCTTCCGTTATTTTCTGGTGAGTTAATTTGGAATCCCTTTCTAATTCAACCAGTATTCTGATCTATCTCTGTGTCCTTATTAGAAGTTAAACTTTGTACAAATATCAGGCATTTAAATAAATCAGGAGTTAATTCATTTAACTTGAACTTCTCAGATTCTCGATTCACGACTCCCTGCATAAGTGACAAAATCTTCATCGTCAGTCTTTAATAAGTTAAGACATTGCCATCATGTATTAAATAATGAACTCCTATCACCAAAATCTTTTGATAATATTAGAACAGTCTCATCAAAATTTATCTTTCCTGTTTTTTTTGGCAAAATATAATTCACGTATTTTTCATGTTCAGCAGGGGACAATTTCCTTAATAATAACCAAATTTTCTTTTCATCATTCCAATGTGAACAATCCCTTTTGAAGATCCCTTCGTATCTTCTATAGTAAGCTGGGAAAGTTATCCCTTCATTTGGATTGTACACAAATTCACTGACTGAATTAGCAACAGCATCTGGAGTGAATGAATCTGATGTTTTTCTTTCCATGGTTTTGGTAAACAACTCAAAAAACTTTTGTTGTTGTAGCTGCAATTGTAATTGCTGTTCACAGTTTTGTTGCTGCAAATGTTCTTCTTATAATTTTTGTTGCTGCAACTGTTGCTCTTGTTGTTTCGGTAAAGCCAACATTTGAACCATGATAGCTTTTAGTTCATCCATTTTGCTGTAGTCTGCTGAATGAATCCTCGTGTAAGTTCAAGGAATCCTCGCGAATCCATGTTACCACTCTTGTGATGTCAATAAACACTCACTGCCACTTTTGTGATGCTAACAAATACTAGTTGTCACTTTTGTAATGCTCATTGTAGTAGAGACTTTGTAATCGCAGATACCACTATAGTATGCCGTTGAACAATACTGGTGTCAGACGCCTTTGAATAGCACTCGCACTAATAGTAATCGCTCAATAATACCTGCTTGAATAGTAACTCGTATAGTGATCTAAATAGAGAAATAGTATAGTGAATAGAGTAGAGAATAGTGGTCCATAAAGTAATAGAGGATAGAGTAGAAATGGCAATCAATTAAATGCCAAGCTACTTTCTATTTATGCGTTACCTCTATGGTCACGTGATCCACTTAATTCGATAACGAGATCACCTTTGTTTATATACTGGCGATCTATGTTCAAACTCAAGTGTCAGTAGCGACACTTTATTCCTATATAACAATTTTTTTAAATCCCTTCTTTATTTGTTTGAGAACTTTTTAGTATACCCTCCTAAAAACCAGCTAGTTTAAGCTATTAACTTAGGAAAGGAAGTATATTCTTATGCTAGATCATGCTAAGCTTAGTAAAACATTCTCTATGTGAACAACATTAAATGACACTCTTGAAAACGTACTGCAATAACTAAAACATACTGTCTGAATTTCAGAGCTGAGGAATTATTACTGTACACTTTATTCAAACTAGTGCCTTCATCTTGGTTGTTATTGTTACAGTGCTTCAGACATTGCACTACCAACCTTCTTCAGGTGCCTGTCATATTTGTTAAATTTCTGGACATTATAAATAAAACACTTTATTCAATCTACAAACATAGATTGTTCTCATATTGCTGTTCATACAAGAAAATATATCAGTTAATCCTTCAATTTGGTCTTGTGATGCTGTTTTTTCCCCAATGAACCAGATAATATAACTTTTGCTCACTGTTTGTCTTAAAACAACCTGACAATGGCATTTAAAAGCCTTAGTTTTGATGTACATTCTTTTCCAATGATGTTTCTATTTCCTAGTTTAATTTTTTGTTGCAATGCCACCTTTTGCTTTTTTTTTATTCAGCCAGTGTATTGGCTAACAGATAATGAGATCCACTTAAACAATGCTTTTAATTTAGTAAGTCACTAAAAAATTCCACCACCGTCTTGAAGTCTAAAATGTTATATATTTATAAAAAACCTCAAAAAAATTTATACATTACAATACTGAATAATTCAAACATTGTATTGACTCAAAGAGTATATATGATTTTTATGAAGGAAGCACTATCTTATAAGGAAATTAATAATATCAATCACTTTCAAATGAGTTAGCAGTAAAATTAGGCAATTACTATAAACAATTATGAAAAGAAAATAAATATTGGTGAAATAAATTATTTCTGTCAAATGCATTATAAGTTACTAAGAATATCTTAAAAGTATTAACTGCACTATCAGCTGTTCTTAAACAAAATAAGCTAATAATTTAATTCAGAAACCAACTCCTGACTTTGTTTTTATTATCAATATACACTTCAGTGAATTTTCTGATCCCTTAGACTATATCTCTATTGTTAATTAAGTGCCAGATTTATATATCAGATATTCTCTTGAAAATGATCTTACTGTATCTTTGATTAACTATCAAGAGTTAACAGTAAAACTAAGCATCAATTATTAAATGAAAAATACAAAATATTCAAAATAATAATTATCTTAAACTTTCAGTTAATTATTATTTATTTCCAATTTAGATAACATGTCCTAACTAATTCTCACAAATATCTTTATATACTTTAAATAAAATGCTACTATTGTCACCAAACAAGTCAAATGTAATGTAAAAAAAAATCAACACAATCCTATAAAGTCTTGACTATGACAAAGCTCTTAACAACTATATGTAAATTTTTTATACTATTTTATTTTTATCTAAGTGGGACTGCTGAAAAGTCCCTGAACAATTTCCCAATATCTGACCAAGTGAGCAACCATCCGAATTTTTATTTTTTGGAAACTCTTCTTGTTTAGGACAAGAAATTTTCAGCACACAGCTTAGCAGGGTGAGTAAAATAAAATAAGGTTATTTGATATTAACTTTGCTAATGAACCCATGGTCACCATTTTAAATGTTGATGAAATTTCAGTGGGTGACAAATTTACATAAACAAATCAATCTTGAATATTTGGACTTGATTGAATAAATGGTTCATAAGTTATGACAAATTGAAATTTGCTTAAATTGTTGCAATTCATAAGCATAATTTTGTCAACTTTAGCATTTCATAAGTTTTTTTAAAATCATTTCACCCCAAACAAGGGGATAGAGCCACTAAGATGCAACGGGTTACTGAGAGTGAAAGAATCTGAGAAGCATCATTACTAAGGAGAGCGGACAATAAAAGAACAGGATTCTAGGAGACAGAAGATGATGATTGATGTTGTATTTAAATTTTTGAAGATTGTAGTTGACAGGAAAGTAAGAAACTGGAAGTGAATTTGACAAGAGAAGAAACTGTTAGCATAAAACTTATGATTATATCTAAGATCAACAATATCTGGGATGAGAATCATTCATCCAGAACAAAAGAAAGTCTGAAAGAAGACTGTAAAATAAGATGCCTAAACAATTCAGAGTTGATTAGAGCCTCTAATACTTTGCCAAAAAGAGGTAGAAGGCTAATAGATTGCTAAAAGGACCAGATAATTCTTAAAAACTGAAATTGAAGAAGAGGATTTGCAAGAAGTTATTTATTGTAGATTTTAAAGAGAACAGGAGCCAGTTCAGGAGTACATTTCTTAAAGACAATTACAGGGATGCTTTTGTGTTCAATTAAATTCATTGTGTTTTTGCATAATTCTGCAACTGGATCTATTATGTCACTATATCTTGGTATTTACTATAAAAATTTATTAGCCCCAAAAAGAATTCTAATTCTTTTTTATTTGTTGGAGCAGCTATTTCTGTTATTTTCATTGTTAGTCTATCATCGGGTGATATGCTTTTTCTCTACTTCTTTTTTGTGTATTCATTGTAAATATTTCAGCCTCTTCAGAGGGAGGTTGTACCGTTTGTACTCTTTCTATTTTCTTTTTGTATTTGCATACGTTCTGAAAATGATCTCTTTTTTTGCAATCTGAGCATATTTTCCCTAGAGCTGGACATTTGTACTTGTCTCTCTCATGATTTTTTCCACAATATCTACATTTAATTATGGATTTGGTTGTGCTCGTCCTGTATGTCTCAAATTCTTCTTTTGGTTGATCAAATTCTCTAATCAACTCTAATTGTTATAAAAACTCAATTCTAACTTTCAAACTCATGGACATACTATCATTTTTCTTTTGTGGTTTTGGTCTTGCAAGCCTTCAATTATTCTGAGAAAGATTAATTCATCTTCAATAGTCATTTCCTGAGCTCCCAATTTTTCAAATTCACAATACTTGGCTTGTTCTTTCAGTCCATGTAAGTATTGTATTGTGGACTCATTGGATGCTTGTCTCTAAAAACTTGGTTCTTTTGACAATGACCAATCTTTTCTTTGGTCTTATGTTCTTTTTTATAATTTTAATAATGTCGTCAAATGTCATTTCCTCTAATTTGCTCGAGTAACACTTGTTGAAATTTTCTTCACAGCTTCGCACCCAGTGGTAGCAAGAAATAAATCTGTTATCTTGTTCTCTCCTCCATTGGTATTTGTGTCTCTTAATTTTTTCATTCTTGAAAATGCAGCAAAAGCTCATATCCATGTTTCTATGTGTTCTGGGTCATCCAGCGAATTTAACGATCCTATCAGCGACACCATTGTTATGTTTTGCATTTCTCTTTGTGTAGTAGTCATCGTAGTACATTTCTCTGTATCCTGAATAGCAAACACATTTGCTAGGCATAGCCACCCTATGTTTGCCAGTTGTTCTCTATTTATACTTGTCTATCTAATTTGCATATGATACTACAACTGCAATAACCGGTGTGCTGTGGGTGGGTGGTGGTACCCCAAGATTTTGCTCTCAATATCACTCACGTTTTTAGAAATTCCACCCTACTTTACCAATTTCTGAGCCATCTTCTTCATGGTAGATAGAACAAACAGCAATCCTCAGATGGATCCTAACCTGTTTTAATAATTACACCCCTTTTTCACACATTTTACCTTGATTTTGATGATCAAACAGCCCAAATTTTGTGAAATTTTAACACTTGTATTGGTAATAATTACACATGATTATTTTATATTTCTATTTCACGCACAATCAAAGAGTTCCTATAATATTGGACTAATTAACAGGAATTCAATCATTGCAATCAGATACCACAGATGGGGTATAAATAGGAGTACTTTTCTCTGGTTGATCATGTTCAATTTGACTGTGCAACAGTCAACATTAAGAGTCTCTCATAAATAAACAAATATAAATAGTGCATAGTAATTAGGGATCGCAATTGGGAATTGCAAGAAGTACTTTTGAGGACAGTTAAAATTTACTGTATAAAAAATCTGCTGTAAAACACTGAAATAAGTTGAAATTCGGGTAATTTGCTTTTTAAGACCTGCACTAAGTAATAAAAATTTCCTGAATAGTTATATTTACATGTAAATTTACATGCTTAATTTGAAAATAACAAAGAGATTTTGATAAAATCTACCTTTCTGGAGTTATTGACAATAAAAGTTTGTACTTATTCATGTTGCGGCAGCCATTACTGGTATTATTTGAATATATTTGCTGTGGGATAGACATTCACTTGTCTTGATTATTGCACACACACTGATGCAAACAACGCTAATAATGGCTGCCATGCCATTGTCACAAATGAGTCCAAAGTTTTATTGTTGATAACTCAAAAATGATAGATTTTATAAAAATTTCTTTGTTATTTTCGAATTAGGCATGTAAATATAGAATAAAAAACAGCTGTTCAGGAAATTTTTATTAGATACTTAGCACGGGGCTTAAAAAGCAAATTACCCCAAGTTTCTTCTTTGGCATAAATTAGTATAATTTTTCATGGTTCTTTTCAAGCCATTATCTACAGTATATATCATGAAATAAGGCCCAAAAATCAGGTAAGTGTTCAACCTCCAATTATCGCCTACACCCTTCCCTCCAGCTACCACAATTCACTTGCAGCACGAGTTGGCCATCTTGGATCCCAAGGCCTGCACTATAGCAGTGGACTACTGTATACATGGCATATAAATTACCACTAACCATGACTGATGAAGAAATTTGCTCCCATGCAGGGAGGTGGCTTTAAAAGATGTTTGGAACTATAGAATTTTATGCTTAGGTGAAAATCCAGAAAAAAATTTATAAAGTATTATGAGTTGCATTATGTACTTGAAAAAGTACATTAATATTACATGAAGCATCAGCAAGAATCTTGCTAGTCAGGTTGCTGATTACGGAAGTCAGTCACAAATGCCATTGCATTAGGAATGTTTGGCTGCTATGGTCATAATTTTATATTAAACTCCTCACTGAACTGACACATTTCAATGTTGCTAAATTCCCAACTACTGTGTGATAACTTTTCAAGCAAACCAAAGATTGATATCCAGCACGAAATAAAAGATCATTGTTTTTAGTTCTCATTAATCATATCTGCCACAAAATCTGGTAGCAAGTTTATTTCTTTTTCACTCACAAAGTTGTTCATTTTAATACTTTTCAATAAACTTACCATGATTGTTTGAATTGTTTATATAACCCCAGCATCAATAGCCTATAATTCTCAGCATCCTCTCAAGAATAATAGAAAAATATAGTGACTTTTCGCATTTTTTCTATCAATTTGGATAGTATCATTAGAAAAATTTTGTGTTGTTTTTGTTTTCTTCATTGAATTAGAACTCATTAAAAGAGAAAAATTACATTCAATAACATCTGAAATTATATTATCACTTACATTCTCAATCCAACATGGAAGAGTCAAATATTTCAATGATGAAAAAGTGATACCATCACCAAAGAACAAACTGAGAACACCTCAGTAATATATGAAATCACTAAGATGCCAGATAAATTTTCAACTACTGACCACCACAAACTGTTTTTGAGCAACCAGGATTGCACAAACATTCAATTCACTTAATATCTATAATTTTGTTTTTGTCATATTATTCGCATATCTTGTGAAAAGAGAAATATCATTCAGAAATATCATCATCTTTCTGGCTACTATTTTTGCATACATGTGGATAATGATTGTAAACAAATCATAAATAAGACACCTCAGTATGTTACTATTATGTCCAAATGGGTTACGTTTCCTACCACTACTGGTTAACTGGTTGGTTATTTGTGAAGTCATACTGTGGGTATCATGATCATGCTAGAGTATGTTCAACCATGACTGTGATGTTTTACTTAATGTAAATAAGGTGGTATCTGAAGATTCATTCACTGGTTCCAATTTTCACTTCAACACCAATGCAATCAATACATTGGTAGATGACATTGGTTTATTAATTTCTGAATCAAAAACACACTTTAAAATTGATTTTATGTGGATATACATTAGTTTATTAATAGCAGACATAACTAAATAGACATTAATGTCAACATCTTAAATACTGTGAAGGGATTAGGTTCATGAAATCACTAATGTCAGTATTTCCTACTGGTAAAAACAAGACAACTTTTTTCCATTAATAAATCAACACCATTTTCCTTTTTCAAATAATCTACACTTATTTTTGATAATAGTGTTTGAGCTCCCCCAGAGATAAATGTATAGGTAATATATGCTTGTTTATAGGTAATTCAGTTCATCTCCTGGTAAAATATACAATTCCAATTCTTATGATTTAATTCACTCTCCAATTTAGTTAACCACTTTCATAAACACACTACAATTATGCTCTGCTATCAGTATTAAACAGAGCAGACAAAATTTTTCAGGATGTTCCTGGTTCACACTGGCATAGGTTTACCAGACAACTGCAAAAAGACAGTATTTATCTGCATGCATACTTATGCTGAATATGACACATGACTGTGGCAAGTGGGAATCTCAAGCATATAAGTGATTGATCACAAAAATTGGTCCTGACGCTCCCACTCTTAGTGTAATGTTGCTGTCTTAGGGAATAGTCTCCTGGCATTAAGCATATATATTATTGAATAAAAACCCAACCAGGAAATCTCAGGAGGATTAAAAAAAAGACTGAGGAAAAAAAAATCTAGCTCATTTATTCAGTCATAGAGAAGTAAATTAGCCGTTTAATCTGGGAGTCTCCATCATGCAATTTTAACAATTCTGATAAATCTGAGGTTGTGTTAACTCCTACTATAAACATAATTCATGAGAGCTAATCTCAAAGTTTACACTTCAGTTGTTTACAGTATACTGATTCAGAACAGCTAACAAGTTGTAATTAAATAAACTTCTGGTCTGCAGGAGGAAGTTAATCCGTTAATAAATCCTTTTTATTTCCAAAGCAACTTGTAATTATTATTATTTTCCCCTATCCTCATGAGATTTT
Source organism: Acanthosepion esculentum (assembly GCA_964036315.1). Lineage (NCBI taxonomy): Eukaryota > Metazoa > Mollusca > Cephalopoda > Sepiida > Sepiidae > Acanthosepion > Acanthosepion esculentum. The sequence continues at coordinate 71,394,584 of OZ038508.1, read as the reverse complement.
CATACTTATTCATTAATTGCTATAATGACCACTCCTATAAACTACAAGGAAACTGCTGCTAAAATAAGAAAAGCTGAAATTTCTAGGACAGATATTGAAGAAAGGCTAAGAGAATTTAACCCTCATAGCACATACACTCCTGATCAAAAATTTAAGACCACTTGAAATTTTTTTTAAAAAGACTGTTTTTCATGGATACATTATGAACTTTTTCTTACTTAAGATTACTAATTCTATAATCTAAAAGGTTATGTAGACAAAAAATCCGATCAATTTATTCAGAAATAGACATTTTTATAAAATGAGGCATTTTACACTTGATCAAAATTAAGACCAGGGGGTATAAATTGTTAGATCTAGGGTAATTCCAATGTTTTTAGTTCAGTTAGAGATTAGCAATCACAACGTAAAGGTGTCACTATGCCTAAAGCAAGCAAACTTACCGAAGTTGAGTGTGCTCAAATTCTAGATTTCCATAATCAAGGTTTGTCACAGCGGGTGATCACAGCTAAGGTAAATCACAGTAAAACTGATTTGCAACTTTCTGAAGGACAGCGCAAATTATGGAAACGCAAAGTCTACTGTTAGGCCAAAAAAAATTTCTCTGGCATTGAGTAGGAGAATAAGACAGGTTGTTGTGAAAGCCAATGGACTTTCTTCGAGTCAAATTAAGGCAGCCACAGATGCTGATTGCAGTCCAGTAACCATCAGACGACACTTACAACAAAGAGGCATGGTAAATAAAAAGAGCAAACAAATTCCTCGGCTGCTTCCACGTCACAAAGTGAACCGTTTATGGTTTGGTCGTGATTACCAAACATGGGACATTGAGAAGTGGGAGAAAGTCCTGTTTTCTGATGAGAAAAAATTCAATCTAGATGGTCCTGATGGCGTCCAACGATATTGGCATAACAAAAACATGCCTCCTGAAATTTTCTCCACACGTCATAGTGGTGGACGGTCCCTAATGGTATGGGGTGCTTTTTCTTACAGAGGGACGATGGAGCTCCAGGTGGTCATGGTTGTCAGACAGTGGCTGGTTATGTTAGTATGCCACAAAAAGCATTGTTGGTGACCGTTTCATCGTTTGTGTGGGGATGGATGACCGTCATCGTTTGTGTGGGGATGGATGGTTATTCCAACAGGATAATGCTGCAATCCACGCTGCATGCTGGATCTTGACCTTTCTACAAGAAAATGGGGTCCATCTCTTGAGACATCATGCATGCTCACCGGACTTGAACCCAATTGAAAATGTTTGGGGATGGATGGCAAGAGATGTTTATCAAAATGGCAAACAATATTCAACAAAAAATGAACTTCGTGAAGCTATCTTCAGAAGCTAGAACAATATTCCTCACAGCTTAATGGAAACACTAATTTCTAGCATACCCCAAAGAATTTTTGAAGTCATCAAAACCAGTAGAGGTAGTACTCATTATTAAATTTAGTTGTTGAATGTTTTTGTACACTTTTCGTACAATTTCGTAGAATTTTTGTCTCTAGTCTTATAATTTTGATCAAGTGTAAAATGCCTCATTTTATAGAAATGTCAATTTCTCATTATTATAACTTTTTGTCTACATAACCTTTTAGATTATAAAATTAGTAACCTTAAGTAAGAAATGTTTAAAATTTTTCCATGAAAACAGTTTTTTTAAAAAAATTTTCAAGTGGTCTTAAATTTTTGATCAGGAGTGTACTTAAGGCAAGATAAGCAGGACAAAACAATGAGTAAATGGCAGAACAAGGACAAAGAGGGTAATAGAGGCAAGAGTTACTTAGAGCAACAATGAATATAAGAAAAGGGGGCCACTCCTAAAGTATCCTAAGATCTCTATTGATAGTAAATTAATTTAATGCCTAACAGGTAAATTAAACAAAGCCTAAAAAAAGGAGTGGATATTTAAGCTAAGAGAAAATTTCTTAAGAATGGTGACATCTTCAAAGCTTTGATATTTTATTCCATTCTTTAACTACTAGCAGAAACTGATTCAAATTTGTATTCTGCCAAGAAGTCATTAACCCCCCCCCCCCCGCAAAAAAAAACAAAAAACTTTTCAACATTCCCTCATAGGACTGTGCATTTAAAAATATGATGTAATTTGATATGGAATGACAAACAATTTCACTCAAAGTCTCTGAAAATTGCTCTATAACCTACTTGTTTATCAATGCTGGTAAATGTTAGAGTGGAATAAAAAAATTACTATAGAAAAAGAAAATGATAGCAATACAATTATTGCATTTGTCAAGCTGCTAGAAAATAGTAGTATGTCAGACATTATATGAACAGTATATTCCATTTTCCTTTCTAATGAGGTCTCAACTGTGCTAGAATTAAGAATTAATTAAAAAAAATCATTATCTCAGTTATTCCTTACATAAATGAGAATGATTTAGTTTAGTTAAATAAATGAATACAGACTTGCTTGGAAGTTTTCATGTTCATATGCAAAGTAAATGGGGTAAAGAGGAAATAATCACAAAACTATTTGGTATGATTGCTCCACGCAATCTCACAAATACTATTTTTTGACAGATTCTTGTGAGAGACAACTTTTCAACAAACATACTACCAGAAATAATTGTTCTTGTTCAGTTTAAAATCTGTCTTACCATTATCATCTTGTTATACTTAATATTGAACAATACCACCAAATACGGTGGTATCAATTTGCTATCATTATGTATCTTTGTGCTATATCAGTGTTTACCTTATTATTTCCTTCATCTACATTATTTAAAAATCAAAGTTTCTTTATAAATCAAAGAACAATTAAAGCTGAATGAGAAAGCTTCATCATTGAGAATTGCTAATCATTTTCTACTAGGAGAGGCATGTTATAAATTGATTATGTGAGTGAAAAATAATAAAATTTGGAATGTTCTCAGAAAATATAGTTGGATAAAACTATAAATAAATTATTGGATCTTACTTCTTTACCATCAATTTTTACTGGGTACATTTTTTATAAGATTTGTTGAGGGATTTCATCACTTCAGATGAGTTTTTAATGTTCCTGGTACATTTGACCTGCAAACAATATTGGTGGAGTCCCGTGAGTTCGGACGAAAATAAGAGAGACAACATGGAATTTAAACAAATAAATATTAACAAATATATTGATAGTACATTTTACAGCAAGGGAAAATGAGATTAAATGTGAACAGTTCAAAGCAAGCTTCAGTGTCTGTAGCTGAGGTACTTACATGTCAATGGGAGTGAGAAGAATACATCTTTTCACTATGAAAGTAACCAAGAAAAAGAGAGAAGTTCTTTCAAATCTCACACCACCTGGTAATTCAAATCTCACACCACCTGGTAATTCAAAATCTTGCCGCCTGTAATTATTGTCAGGGTCCAGTAATCCAACAGATTCTAAACTTTTTCAACTGATATAAGCTAGAGTAGTTTAACTTTTTCTCTGGTAATGCAACGAATATGGCAGTGAATACTGGACAATCTCTAAAGGATTGAGAAAGAGATATAAAACAACATGTGGTTCTTCCAATGAATGCTAAGAATATCATGGTCAGGAGATGTAAGCAATTAAGAACTCTTAAGAATATAGGAACTACAATGAAAATTATAATCAGAAAGAGACAGTTGAAATTTCAGACACATAATGAGGAAAAACAGTCTAGAAAACTTAACACTCAAAGGACATATTGAAGACAAGAGAAAGGAAAGTGAGTGAGTAACTTAGAAGTTTGTGTTAATGGGTGGCAAAATGGGGACAGGGAGGGGTGATTATTTATTAGGTATTGATAAAATTTGAAAATGTTCTTGACTATTCCATATTTTCCAGATTAAGTATTATTATTCCGTAAAATAACAATCTAAATGTATGGAAAATGATTTGAATAGGGTAAAGCATTTTGATAATCTAGCCTTAATTAATCAGTTTAATTTGTATATCTCAGAATAATTTTCAATGTATATCTAAAGTGAGAATAACATTCTGACAGAGTTGAACAAAATACACATTTTAACAATAAAAATGTAAAAAAAAATGACTTTAAATAAATTTTGGAAATATCATTAGAGGCAAATAAGACTTACCAGCATTTGGTCTAAGCACAGTTCCTCCCCCAGGTCCAGTAATGTTAGCTGTATTATTAGTATAATCCTTATTGCAAGCATGTGTTTGCTCAGATAATCCAGAGTCCATATTCCCACACTGTGGGCCATTATTGGCACCTCCTCCACTACATCCACCTCCTCCCCCATTAGCAGGTGAAACTTTTGGCTGGAGCCGGTTGAGATCAGAAATATTTTTTATACATAGTGGTGATGTGTGAATTGCTTGTGCAGTTGCTACAGCAGCAGAGCTCTGGCTAGGAGCTTGTGGGGCTGGGGCTGCTACTGGTTGTGGTGGTGGTGGTGGCGGCGGTGGTATGGGCATGTTAATTTGCATATTAGGTCGCATCACGGAGTATGACTGAGCAGCTGAAGGGTGTACCTGGGTAGTGGAAAATTGCATGATTTGAGTGTTTGGTGCACGGGGTGGTTGATTTTGAGCATAGTGAGCATAATTATGATATGGCACATACTGGCTGTGAGGTGGTGCAGCATTAGCTGTTGGACTAGAGCCAGTAGGCTGCCCAATGCTAATAGATGGGCCAACATTTAAAGGTACATTGGGAGTAGACACAGGAGCTTGACTAGGTGGGGTAGTAGGCCTATATGTTGCAGTGTTATTGAAATTATAACCCATTTGTGGGTTGGAAGCCGCAACAGTGAAGTATTGTGGAGTTTGAGGATTATAGCTATTTTGTCCGTACGAGGGATAACTTGATGGACAAGAAGTATAACCTGGTATTGCTGATTCAATCTGACCAACTGCTGGTTGAGGAGCATAGTTAGTGTTAGCATAACCATCAGAACTAGGCTGGGAGGTAACGGGTTGATAAGAGTAACTTGGCATGCCTGTAATAAACGTTTGATGATACTGGCCAACATTTGAGGTTCCTGGTTGGCTATTCCCTTGGTTATCTATTGGCACTGTAGCAGGATTTTGAGTTTGTTGCTGACTTGATTGTAGAAGAGGAACTGGAAGCATGTAGCGAAAAGGTTGATTAGCAACACCAGGAGCAGTCGGGTAGCCCTACACAAAAAATGAAGAATTCTTACAAACATTATAAAAAAAAAAGTAAAATTAATATAACCATTTTATAATAATTTAATTAGATTGTAAAATTACAAAATCCAGAAAAAAAATACTGATTGAAAAAGAAATTGAATTTAGAAATTAATGCCAAAGTATTATTTTCTACAGAAAATTTCAAATTCTACTCTATAAGACATTCTTTTATAAATTTTAAATTAAATTTAAAAAAAAATCATTATTCACATTTCTATCCATTATTAAATTATTTTAAAACATTCTGGAACTTGTGTAACTTAATAAATTGCAGTAACTTCACTATATTAAAACCAATGAAGTTCTTATTTGAGTTTTTGTTTAAAATTTCACTCCTTTTTAAATAATAATAAATTTGCACAGTGAGTTTACAGTATTTCTACAATGATTCTCCAGGTCACATAATTCTGAACCTATTTCTACTCTTCAAAAGCAAAATTTAAAGAAGAGTATATTGGAAACATTTATTTTTTGACATATACATTACTCCATTGACCACTTAAAAGATTGCAGTTATTTTCCAGAATAGACTACTACTATAAAATCTTATTAGTTAGTTGGCAAGTGTAAAAAGAAAAAAAATGGCAATACATTTTTTTAACCTCATTTTCAAATTTTATCTTCTATTTTACAAATTCTGTCCTTGTAACATATGGAAGATTTTGCCACAATTAATGGGTTAACCATTTCATTCAAGAAAGCAGCTAAATCAAAGCAAATTAATTAAACAGCTTTATCAATTTCCATTTTATCCTAGGAGTGGTGGATCAAATATCTTTAGTGCAAAGCTTAATTCCCCTTCAGCATACTGACAGAAAATGAGCAATGTAATTATTAAAAAATAAAAAAAAAACTGATTCCTCCTATTTCTATCATGGTAAAAACCCTTAATCTATTTAAATTTATAACATTTTTGGTTTAGTTTGCATTCAACAGCTGCATGAATTCAACAAATTTGTTTCAGTTGAGTTCTCTGTAAGCATCAATAAAGAAATAATATACTTCAACAAATGACATGATATATTAAATTAATAGTGAATAGAGAGTAAAGGGTTTTAAAATAATGTAATGGATTTATATAAAAAACTTTAATAATCTTTTTAATTAACCCTATGAAAATATTTTGTGGAATAGTCATATAGTGATTATATCAATCAGGTTTTGCAGAAATAGTTGGACTTCAAAAAGTTAGTATGAATATAAAAACCATATATCTAGGCAGCATATCTTCATTAAAACATGTTTCATTGAATAATATAGACATATTGTGTGTATTTACTTTTATACTGATCCTTCCCAGTTCTCTAATCAGTTTCTTGATGCCTATATTTAATTCCTGTATCAGATATGCAACAACACCTGTGGACTCTTGATGTGTTGGCTAGTCATTTTGGTAGTAATGGTATTAGAAAAAACACAACTTCTTGTTCTGACTGTTGTAACCCTCAGTTTCTTCGAATGTAGAATAACAAGAGAAAAAGTGTGAATAATGTTCCTTTATTTTTAATTGGCTGATCACTTTTAATAGTGTGAGTTACAGCAACTATGCTTCAAAGAACTGGGTATTTGAAAAAGCGGTAAAAGATAACCTGATTAAATACTAGCATGAATCATTGCTTTTATAAATCTATTCCTGGCCAAATTCACATCAGCACCTGGCAATGTTCTTGCTCAGTTACATAATTCTGCAATGTATGTCTTCTTTTAATCAAATCAGCCATAAGATGATCCTCTTTAATCACATCATATTGCTGAATTTATTACACAGAAGAAAAAAGAAAAAAATGGAAACATTAAGAATATTTCTATTCGACTGAGGACAGTAATGGAAAAAATTGTTGTATATAGCATGATATGAGAACTAGTTAAAGAAAATAAAAACCATGTCAAAGAATCAAATGAATAAATAAATTAGTATAATTCATAAATATTCAAAACAAATAAAAAGTAAAAAATAAAACTTTAATAATTAAATCAGATTATTATATACCTGTTGAAATGCAGCAGTTGGTTGAGCACAGCTTGTCTGTATCTGAGTAGGAGCTGTACTATTACCATATAAGATTTGTCGAGGTGTTCCAGGAGGAATTTCTCCAAGGGCTTCAGGTGCAGTTTGTTGTTGTTGAGTCATATTGACAGAAGCTAACTGTTGTGACAATTCAGAAATATTACCAGAATCCTAAAAAGATATGTTTTTAGTAATCATTAAATTTTCTAATTTTAATACATATATCTTAATATAATCACCTCATTAACATGTTATAATTATTTGATTTTGATAATTATTATTTCAGATCATAATACCATTTTAAGTAATAATTAATGCAACTAATATTTTTACTGCTATTTCATTTCAGTCTTATTTTGATATTCTTGTTATGGTGTCCAGTGTCAGTCCTGTCTCTTGTGAGAAAACAACTTGAAATCAAAGCAATAAAAAAAAAAGAAAAAAAAAGAATTTGACCTTTAATAAAACAACCTCTCCTTATCAATATCTAGGTTTTGCCACAATTCAATGTCAATAGGAATGTGGCAAATGTGTATCAGTACAGATGCAAAAGTGGCGCTAGATTGTGTGCAGACATATCTGTCAAAACCAGTTAACAGCAGAACAGCTTGGCATGTTCATAAATGGGTCTCTCTGCAATTTGTCTATATCTGAATTTCTGTCAATAAAAGTGACAGGAAAAAAAATAGTCAGCAGTAGGAAGTTGGCAAGACTCAGTATCTTGTGAAGCATGTTCTGGGGGCATTTTGTCTCTAAAGTGGCAGTGTTATTTTGTTACATCCTGTCTCTTGCCTTTCTCTGCCTATTACCCCTGTAGTGATTGGGAGATCAATCGATTAGGCATTTTCCCAACTTCAATACACGCTTGCCATATTTTACAAGGAGAGAAATCCAGTAGAAAGAAACCTTGAAAGATCATAACAGATTTTCTTCTTAACAACTGAGCTGTGACATTATAACCTTGTTTTTGTAGATTTTTTTTTTCCCTTCTTGAGAGAACAGTCAAATTTCTCTCAACAAATCAAATTGTTTTATCAAGGATCTAATTCAAGAGACAGATGTGGTAAACTGCAGGGAGTGGAGATATATAGTCAGCAGAGTTTAGCAATCATTAAAATTACAAGTAAACTCATGAATAGGAGTGTCTTAATATTATATTTAAGATGCTCAAAGTTTATTAAAGAAATTAACAAGAACTCAAAATGCACCACTGAAAGTTTATTAAAAAATGGCTGGATATTTATTTTCAATAAATAAGTGTATTTTAATATTAAACAAAAGTAAATGTAACATCTATTGTAATATCTATTGTAATAAAATAATATTTTGATTCTAGGTCCTACCTTTATATTTAGATATACACATGTTTTTAGTCAGGGGTAGATATTTTAGTTAAAAAAGGAATTCAAGTAAACACTAACTGGTGGAGAAATCATTTTAATGAAACATTTAAACAAATTAAAAAAGTATTTCTTACAGGATATTGTCGAGTATCCATCATAAACTGATGTTGAGAAAAAACTGGAGCTGCAGGATTAAATGAAACTGATGCTGGTAGTGTTTGGTTGGGGTTATGCCTGTAGATGGTTCCATCAGCATTTAAATAAATTTGACCTAGATAAAAAGAAATTAATATCATCATTTAAATCAATAAATGAATGAATGAAAACACTTTTCCATTTGAACAATAGCCAAAGGGCCTAGAGATGGAGACTTAGCATTTTATCTTTGTTGATTTGAAAAAAATCAACATTGACTGGCAAGATTTTTATCAATTTTTGAAAGATTCATTGATTAAAGCATAGAACATGTAGTAAAAATTGTTTATCCCATCAAAAATGTATTAGAGCTAAGAGTATTATTTGAAACCCATTAGCAAAACCTATATGCTAAAATTGGGAAACTAAAAAGAGAAATGTTTTAACACTAACTGGCACCAATAATTACTGTCAAAAGAAGTAATCATTGCACAGGATGACATGAATATGAAAAACAATACAAAAGTTTCTATAATAAAAAATCATTGACAGATATCACATATGAAAAAAGTAAAAAAAAAAAAGTTCCTTTGTAGCAGTATAAGACAAAAATGTGTTCAAATAAAATGACAGTTTCAATTTTCTATGATTACAAAAGATTATGGGGAAACAAAATACTGAATAATATTGAGAATAATACTAAAAAGAAGGTGGGTGATGACACCTTGTTAGAGATGTGTGTTGTAGATGCTGTGTTATATGAGTTTTAATTGGTAATTTTGCCTTAAATTTCTAAAATGCAATATGCACTCCATATTTTACATCAATAAAATATTAGTTTTTATGAATATACCAAACATGAAATGAACTGGTAACATTTGCAAAACTGATGCATCTGATTTAACTTTCATTGATTTTATAACACAGGAAAAATGTTCTTTAGTATAGTTCTTTTTACACAACATAAAAAAGAAGCTTATTTCCACATGAAAAATTTACCTTGACTGAAAAATGTTATGATGCTCAAAACAAATGACAGCCCATTAAGTTGACAGGACTTCTAGGTACACCACATTAATGCTTCTCCAATTAGGTGCTGGTGTAAAAAAGTTGGGAATCCAACCCAAAAACAACCAACATAGAATTGACTATGAGGAAAGTATGGCAAAGTCAGATTGAGGGAAAGATTTTGAAAGATTGTCTTTGAGACGTGTTGATGGTCATAGCAAAAGTTAGTGTCACTGGGAATTGAAAATGCTTTAATTCAAAGGGCAAGTCTGTTGGAATTACAGGATTCTCAGGAAAATCCTTTTTGTTTACCCCAATTAAGATAGTTGCCTTGATGAAAGGCTGTTTGGTAGCTATGTGAGTTCCTTTTAGAAGACAGAAATTTCTGAGAAGTATGAGGTATGTCTGAATTTTTAGTTGAAACCGATAGGAAGGAACACCATGCAATCCAAGAGAGTTTAGGAACTCAGTTGGATTCTGATCAGTCTCCAAAGTGATGGAAACCATATCAATTGATTTGTACTGGTGAACTTTTCTAGAAATCCATTGCCAACATCTTGAAGTTTATTTCTTCAATTGCATCATTCTTTGGAAGAACATTGCTTTTCTCACAGATCCATTTCAGAAATTTTAGGTCATTGGGGTCTTGCAGATATAAAAAAATGGATCCCTGAAACTTTCTGTTTGACTGTGATATTTAAATATACAAACATACAACTTCAGCATAATAATATAGTTCTTGTTCATTTTTATTTACTTTTAAAGTCAGAGTTGCCTAAAAATATATATAAGAAAGATCAGTAAGCATTATATTCAATGTATGTAAATTTGTTAATATTTTTATATATATATATATATATATATATATATATATATATATATATACACACAATTATATCTTAAATACACTATCGAGAACAACAATTTCTGAAATAAAATTTTGATTCCAAACTTCAGTATTAAAATCAGCCATTTTCAAGTACAATAGAATAAATTAAATGTATATAACATTTTTTTTAAAGACGCATAAGTGGGTGATGAAACCTTCCAACTTGAACCCACTTCCCAAAACCTTTTTTATGAATACACTCTCAATCTGACTGAGAACTTTTCAGAATCTCCTGTATATCATTAAATACTGTTCAGTCACAGATGATGAAACATGGATAAAAGAATACTTACTAAATAATACAATATTCATAAAAAACATAAAATGCTATATAGAGTGTACAGAGAGTACCTCCTTAGTTGTTGAAAAATGCTTTCTTGCAAAGCAAAAATACAAAATTATTTCTTTGATGTCTTTGAATTCCAATTATTCTTTACCATTGTCATGAAAGGAAGTTTGTAATTTTAGCATTAATGATTCTACTTTCTTGTGAACATCAGTTCACTAGAAAGTAGAATCATTAATGCTAAAATTATTCAAAATACATAGACCAGTACAAACTTCCTTTCATGACAATGTTCTTTTAATAGAACTATGATTTTTTTTCTGAATTCATCTTTTTTTCCCCTCAAAGAAACTCAAAAACAAACTAAAATTAGTAAATAATGATTGTCTAATTTAATAATTTGATCAAATTGAATAATTAAATGATTTTTTAATAAAATGTCTTGAGTGAAATATTTTTTAGTCTGTTGCTGATCTTGTTCTTTGGATTATATTGTCCTCATGTCTTCTTATTGAATCCTTTGGCAATTTTCCATGCTTTGGTATTATCACTTTCTTATTTTTAATTCCTGAGATTGTACTCATTTCCTCAGTAACATCACACTAATTTCTTTTTTTTTTATCTCTTCTGCTGTTTGAAGGCTTTCAAATACTCAGCCCTTTTACATTTACACTGCTTGCTGGCTTTCCTCATTGTTAAGGACGAAGACAAAACTAGCATTCAAAGAGTGGAGATACAATGGTTTGTGTGAAATGTTAGTTCCATTTGGAAAGTAGTACTGCCACTTTAAGCAGAGGCTAAAATGAGTCCAACTAGAAGGAACTGCCAAGGCTTCTCATTCAGGTGTAAGTAGTTTTAATGTGGCTTGTGCATAATAATATCAGGTGGAAGTATAGTTTCTAAAACTTTTATTCTACAAACTTCCAGACAGGATGTTTTCAGTGTTCCTGGAGTTGGTTTTACATTGGCAGAGGTTGATGGATAACCTCTCCACTAAGTATAATTACTTTAAACAGGTTGAAGTTGAAAAATCAACTTCTTAGACATTAGAAGTGTACACCCAAAAGTTGTTAGATTTTAATTTGGCCATGGTCTTGATTACATTAACATTAATCAATAACCAATGGTATACAGCTGGTTAGTTTTTGACTTCCCTTCAAATTCTCAGGACCAAATGACAAGATGACAGACACTCATTTTTGCTAAATCAGTTTTCTCTCAGAAACATTTCTTTTTTTTTGCAATCTTATGAACATAAGGAGAAATAACATTTAGCCAAAATAACATTTGAATTTTTTCATACTGTACTTTTTGCCAATTGTGTTTTTCCCAAACCTTTATAATGAAACATATGGACAATATAACAAGTGCAATCCAGCCAGTCCTCAGATGAAAATGCTATGTATCAGTGGATCTTATTCTACAAGTAAATCCTGAATTATTTCTAAGTTCAAATCTTCAGCTTACTCTGTACCAATTATTTAATTTGTGTCCTCTTGCACCCACTTTAATAAAATACTTTTTTAAAGTACTGGCTAAAATACTTGGATTAATAATGGAAGTTTTAAATTATGCTATGTGGACTGGTTGCTTTATTTTCTGAATATTTCAGAAAGGTTTTGAATTAATTATACTTTGTTCCATGAAAGCAGTGATCATTTTTCTTTCTACATGTGATCTATAAAATTTGATTTTGTCTTGTGGCAACAATTTTAAATTTTTTTATGTTGTAACTGCATGTACCATTATGCAGTTTTAGGTTATATATTTATCAAATAAAGGCATAATTTTTGTTAGGTATTTGAAAACCTGTACTGAACAATCAACAAAATATTTTGTTATACAGTTTTTTATTTTTTAAAGTCTATTAGAAAATCCTGATGTTATATAAGCAGGTGGTAGCTATATTCATGGAATATGTCCTATATATAACCTCATACAGTTAAGTATATAGATTGCAACATAAATATCAGTATTGAAGGAACACTTTCTTCATATTGAGAGTGTAGATTTTGTTTCATCATAGATATTCTGAACTTGTAATTTGTGAAAGTTAAAAGAATGTGAAAAAAAATATATAGATAAACAGTACAGATGGCCAGAATGAATTCATAATATGTAGGGATACTGGTGCATTTTCCAAATGTAACTAGAAGTGTTGATGTTTATGAAGATTATTTTATTAATAAAGTTGATTAAAGACTTGAAAAAAATATCAAAATATATCAGCTACAAGAATATGAAGTTAAGAGACATTTATTTTACTAGGATTGGACAGTTAGCAAAGGCATGCTCAATGGCAATTACTCAACTTATAATGAAAAACCAAGGAAAATGCACAATCACTCTATAAGGTATCATACTCCACATGTGGTCAGCCACACCTGATTTTTCTACTTCCCCTCGCGTTACAGCTTTCTGGTGTTCTTGAAGCCTATATGGAGAGAGAAGGGAGATCACCGTCCCCTGTGGGATCAGGTTGAGATCATAGACAGGGAACACCATTGGAAAATTCGTAAACTTAAGGAATCAGCACATATGCTAGGCCACAAAAATCTCCTTAGTCGGCCAAGCATAGAAATAAATACAATATGGGAACCAGTAATAAGGAGTGCCAGAGAAAAGCAATGATAACAAAATGTTGTATTATGAGATCTGGTAAAAACATGCAATGATAACAGCAAAATTGCAATATGAGTACTGGTAAAAAATGGTAGCTGAAAAATTAGGTTTATAATACTCAGAAATTCATACCCAGATGTCCTCAAGGACACATGGCACAGTGGATAAAGGTGTTGGTTAGATCCAGTGACAGACCCAAAGAGTGTGAGTTCAATACCCGGTTCAGGCAGTGGAGAACTTTCAGAGGGAAAATTAGCAGGAGATAACTACCCCAGTGATCGAAAAAAAGGGTTCGGTTCGAAATTCCAACCACCTGAAGAAGGCCGGAGCGTACAATGGCCGAAACGTTGTGACAAATATGACGACAAAGATGAGGACAATGTAAATACTGTACCACATTCAACTGTGTGAAAATGAAAGAAAAAGAAACTAATATATCTTATTTAGGTCAACTACAGCCATCAACGTGGTTTGATGAAATGGGAAATTGAAAAAAGTTTCTTTTGGAAGCAGTGAGTATAGAAAATTGTGGTAAAATCAATATCTAAACAGCATGATAACTTTAGTACATAAGTTATAGTGTCAAAATAGTCAGAAGAAAGTAACTTTAAAAAATAAAAGTACATATTCACCAGAGAAAGCAGTGGACAATTGAGAAAACAGGCAGAGTATTGTAGCTTAGGCATCTTTTCAAGTGAATCTTTTTTGAGTAGTAGAAACCATTTGAGCTGCCAAACATGGTAATTTTTCAGTTAGTGTGGCAGTGAATGATTTGGTACATTGATTGTTCAAAATTCTGGAATATGTGGGTAATATTAATTCAGAAATGTACATGCCTATTCTGGAGAAGTAACAGACAATTATTTGGTCAAAAGCTGCACACTTTTCATCAAACTTCATACTATACAGTAGTAAAATCACTTGAGATGCTCTTATCTGGAAATATTTATGTTCTGAACATGCCATATAATGATATTTACCATGTAGGCTATCTAAAATGTATCTATTACAAAAGTAAAAATCAATGTAACAATCTATTAACCTTGTCACACAGCAAAAATTAAAAAGTTATGAATTTACCAGTCTACAAGTTTTAAAGTGCTCCAAATCTGTACATAAAATCTACTATAACCACTTTATCTTGGTGAATAACATCATCTAAACAGAAAGTCCTAAGTATAATTTACCATCATGTTCTCAGTTATCAGCAGAGATTAACCAAAATAAATTATATAAATAGGAAAACTCAGAGGGCATAAAAAATTGACAACATTCAAGCAATTATTGCATGCTAAAAATTGAGAAAATAATAAAAAATATGAATTAACTATGTAAAGAGTTTGAAATTTCTAGTATAAAAATCCAACAAAATTAAAAATAAAGAATTGATGCTTAAAACAGTTCATTCATAAAAAAGACTTTTACCATTAAAATATTCAGCCAAACAGATCCAAATGAAATTTTGATGGTTTAAATAGACATAAAATTCCACGAGCCTAGACATTTACAAAATATGCCATCAACCAAAATTCATTTGAATACACATCATTAAATAATTAGATGTTTACATGATATCTTAAACAAGCATGACCATTGCTGACTTTTTAATGTGATTTAAGCAGTAACTTTTGAAACCAGCAAGTGACTTATTTTCCATAGACATAGCAAACAAGATCTTGCTGTGTTGCTTCTTTGAGGTCTTCATAAAGACCAGGAGCCTGGTGAAACTTCAGGTGCTTTATTAGGTCATAATGACTTTTGTAGACTTTTCCACACACCTCACATGTCAGATGATTGATGTCAAGGAATGCCTCATAGTTGATTAATGGACTGTAAGCATGACTATGCTGATGACTGGGTAGGCCTGCATTTAACAGACACACTCACACTGTTGGCTGACAAAATGTGATACATCTGGAGTGATATTATTGCCTGTTGTGGCTGCTCTCTTTGTTTTAGCCAGATATTTGCATTGTTTTGGAAATAATGAGATCCGTTATACACCATCTTTCTCCAGCTACTTCTAACACACAATGCCATTACCCAGCTTGGATGGTTAATTTGGCTTAGTGCTTGTGAATCCTTAATAAAACCTTTAACCATTGTTTCATCTTATGCTGTACGTGGGAATCAACAGATGGGCTGATGACCAAGCCACCTAATGAAGTCAATATCAGGGAATGTGCGCTGTGATATTGATCGCATTTGCTTTTTCCAAGAACTTCTGTGTCTGAAGTATCCATTAGATACCAAGAATTGAACTTGGAGTAGTGATGTTGAACACGCTAGTCTTGCTTCAGATGTCTTTGGTACACCACCCACGTCAGCATACATATATTATACACTTTGAACTTGGTCCTCTTTTTCAGTCCATTCTGCAACCTTCCAAGGCAGAGAAATTAACAGAAGTGGTTAGACTGAACACATTGCTACTGGAGTTAATAGAAAAATAAAATGTCAACAGTGACCATGCCAAATTATTGGTGAATCAGTTTGTACAATACCACAACAACTTGCACAGTACCAAATATTCCAGAGACAAGCAGGAGCAAGATATCCAGTTTAGTATTGAAGATTAGTGTCATATACAAGTTGTCCTTCTCCTAGATGGATAACTTAACAAAAGCTAAGGGGTCCATCACTCCCAGTGAGTTTACCATTCATCTGCATACTAGGTATTTCTATATATGCACATACACACCAGGTATTTCTATATATGCACATCCATATTTTCTTAGACACAAAAGCATATGTATTTCCTCATACCTCCTACATTTACATATGAAGACATGCCTACACATGAACATCATTATCTATATAAACATATTACACACATATATCCAGACACACTTAACATGTTGCTTTGTTTTCCATCCAATTAATTTTGACATTGTTTTAAGCCAATATGAAATTCATTTTTAACAGTGATTTTCATATTTTATGCTTAGATGAGTTCAAGCTGGACCATAATGGAGCTAAAGTTGTAAGGTATATAAAATTCACATTTGGAAACAATGATTTTAGTAAATAAGGTTTTGGTCTCAAAATCTTTCAAGTGGAGAGTTTACAAAACCACAATAGCGTATATACTTGTGTATAAGCCGACTTTGTGTATAGTGCAACTTCTGAATTTTTTTTTGCATGACTTGAAAAAAATTACCTATATATAGTGCAACTGGTCACTGAATGTGCATGATTTTTAACCTCTTCAAAAACATTACCTGTGTATAGTGTGACCCCTAGTTTTTGAGTAAAAAAAAAAATGATCTTAAAAGTCACACTATACTTGAGTATATATGGTAGAAGTCAGTCAAGATCATTAATCAATGATGAATATTTGAAGGCTATAATAGAAAATGATCCAAAATAAAGAATTCTTTATCAAAAGGGTACTGATGACATGCTACAAAGATAGAATGCATATACAAAAGAGTGAGGTGGGAATTAAAATTGATGAAATGCAATGAAATAAAAAATAAAGTAGTAAAACGCACAAAGGTGCTACAATTCACAAAGTGAATAATTCCAGGAAAAATTAATTACTCAAACAAATGAAGTAAATAATTTTAATTACAAGCACAACCACAATGAAATATCACAATAAAAAGCATGAAAATCAAGCAAACAAATCCTGTCCAAATCAAAGCAACTTGAAATTATAAGTTTGTGTCAAATTTTTAAGCTTTAAAAATGAAATTGCTTCAAGCACAAGGAAAAAGGATTTGGGGATCTTATAAAAATACAAATATTTCCAGCTCAATGTTCAATTATTTCAGATCGTACTTTCCAAATCTTTTGAGGTTATAAAAACAGAATGAAGATTCACAAGATATTTTATAGATTTAGATTAAACAGAAAAAAAAGTTAATAGCTACAAGAAATGGTTAACCTGTATTATCTTTTTAAATAAAATTTAGATAAACATATCTTTAAAAATTAATATTAAATTAATAATACAAAGGACTCATGATACTATCAAATAAAAAATATCTACTGCATAGATATAGGCTAATCTAATTAATAAAAATTTTGTTTAATGATTAATATAATATATTAATTATAAATAGGAAGACATTGGTAATTGATTTTAGTAGAATTTGAGTAAATCATAATTTATTGTTAAATCACATAATTGAAAAAATTGCATTAATTTTCTATAAACTTAATTTGGAACTGAAAATATTTCCAAATAAAACTGATTATATATATATATATATATATATATATATATAATATTATGTAAAGAAAGAAACAGTGCCTTTATTAACATTTTAAAACCTTAAAACAAAGTGGCAAAATGCAACAAAAAAAAAAAAAAAATGAAAACTCCATAGTTCACAAGGTTAATAATTTTAGAAAAAGATATTCATTATTCCCACAACTGAAGTAAATAATTTTAATTACTAACAGAATTGCAATACCAAACATGAAACTTAAGTAAACAGATCCTGTTCACTGTGAAAAAAAAATAGTTAAAATGAAGCAGGGAGGATGAATAAAATCGCCAACATAAAATAGTTACAAAATCAGATTTGGAATGTAAGGAGTTATCACAAACAAAAATTAATTAAAATAATGTTGCTGCTTTTTATCCACAATAAACTAAATGCAATACATAACAAAGAGCCTACATTTGAATACACTCTCCTTCTCCCTTTCTTAACTATAAATAAATAATTATTAGATACATTAAATGTATATGCCAGTATAAACAAGGTAGAACTGTATATGTGTATGTGAATTTAGAAAATTTGGCAATGGAGAGGGTTATAATAATAACATAATAACCTAACATCTCTTAAATTTTTAACATCTAGTTTTTATCATCATCAATACTTACAACTACTGCTCACAAAATATATTCGGAAAAGTCTGTATTGTGTTAAAATTCTCAACTCAAATATAAAAAGAGACATTTATTACTGCATCTCTTAATTTTTACTAAAATAGTTAATTTTCATGCTCTATATTTTTCAATTTAATGTTCTTGGAAAACAGAATGAACAAAGTTTACACATTTAAATCACATCAGCAGTGACTTTGAAGCTATGATCATTTAAATTTCACTGCTTACACAAATTACAATGATGTAATTAACAACTAGAAAATATCTTGATAACGATATTGTTCATGCTCATAAGTTTTCACAAAAAGTAAATTAATATCTTTTGTAAAAATTTGGGGCAAATTAGGGATGTTTTTTTAACAATATAAAATACAATATATTAGTTATAAATATTTCCAATTGTCAAATGATGTAAAAAAGAAAAAAAAAAATCTTTTTCACTATTTTTTATGAATTTCTTTTCAATTATTTTGAACTCATTTAAGAACCAGATTTGTTTTTACTAAAAGTGTAAAAAAGAATTCTTTAACATGTTATACATGTTGAAGTATTTACTAATTCTGACAGTACTAGCTATTGGTGATAAAAAATTGGGAATTGAAATAAATCAAATTACTTTACTATTTCTATCTTATATTTTTTATTCATCTTGAAATTTATTCCAGTGTAATAGTAAATATATGTACTGGTGCTTATAAAAGTCACCAATATTTATCACAAATAATTTCCTGCAAAAGTATGTAGGAAGGGAAAAAATGTAAATTATTTGGTCAAAGATTTCTTTGGTATATCTTTCAAGAAAATTCTCTCTTAGGAAAGTCTCCTGTATTATTTTCACTTATGCTTATCTTATATTAATATATCAACATACAAATCTGAAACCTACATAATGAAATGTGAAATATTTCTGATCGGCTTTTACAGTTATAATTTTTTTTATTGTACAATCTAATATCAAATTTGTGGAGAAAGGATAAATACTAAAGCTGATGTTCATGTTGGAAGAATAATATTTAAAAGCACATGAATTGTTAGTTCTTCTAAGGGTTCATTAATTTTTGACAAAAGCTCAAAACACTACATAGATTGACAGGTGCTGAAAAAATAATCACTTTGTCATTTGGATCTTAATCTTTAGTTTACCAAGATGCCAAATTTGGTTGATTTTTTCATATTTACACTTTAAATAAATTGAGTACAACAACTGTTCTCTCAGATCATCCTATAAGTAATTTTCAAAAATATGAAATGCCTAAATGATAATATGTTCTTGTATATGTTGATACAGTTTTAGATGGGGAAGTTATATAAACAAAACAATTACTAATTTGACTTTCCTGAAGGTGGAAATATCAGTGGAGCATACAAAATCTGTTATACTCTACAAATTTAAAAAAGGCAATAATGCTACAGAAGCAGCTCATGATATTTATAAGATAGATTCTTTGAAGGAAAGAAATCGAGATTTGGATGGTTGAAAAAAAGTGACTTCAGTTTAACCCATTAATGCCCATCATAAAATATCTGGTATTAATTATAAAAATAAAAACCTGGTATTAATTACAGGTTTCTCTTTTTAACCCATTATTGTTCACTATCCCATTTTTGGGACAGTGAGCATGAATTGGTTAGAAAATACACCAAAAACGGGTTACTTTGTAAAGTTAACCTGCTTTCATTTCAACATGATATAATTATTAGTCCTGTTACAGTTGAAGAGTTAGCTCAAAAATTGAATTTAAAGCTATTCAATAGTTTGTCAGCATCTGCAGCAACTTCATAAATGGAAAATGTGTTCCCCTAAAGTGGACATCTACACTTCTCTGCTCTCTTATGAATACATCTGATCATTTTTTAATGGATTATTGACTGGTGATGAAAAAATGGATGTTTTACAATATAAACTAATACAGACAATAGTTTATTGGAAACAAACAAACAAAAGGACAATCAAGAATGGACTATCATTCAAGGAAAGTATTGCAAAATGTTTAATGGGACTGCATTGGTGTAATCCACTTTAAGTTGCTACCAGTCAAGAATATATTGTTTGAATGACAACAGATATCTATTGGCATCATTTCAGTCAGTTATGTGCCATGCGTGATACATGACTGATGAGGCAGATTTTTTCCCGCAGTAGGTTGCCATTTCTTTTTGCGGTAGACCAGTTGCCATCCAAGGCTATAGAACCTGGTCTGTCCTGATATTTACCCATAGCTGGGGGAAGAAATAAAGGATTCATACCTTTCCTAAGGGTATTAGCATGTAAGTGAATGTAATGGATTCAAATGGAATTCGAAGTTAGCTCTCCGATTCCTCAATCCGAGCCGCTATCCATTACTCCACCGTGTCATCTTTTAGATTTTTTAAATGCAATTCTGAAGGGAAAGAGTCTCAGTTTGATCAATCACAAAGGTATTATATCATTCCATCAACTCATATCTAAAAAGATTGAAGACCTTGATTAGAAAAAAAATTCTACAGCCGCCTCATTCTTCACATCTTCATTCATTTGATTATCGTCTATTCTGGAACTGACAGAACTATCTTGATGGATTAGTTCTTCAAATAAAAAGGTAGAAACTACTCTCACTACAGTCTTTTCCTTCAATTCAAGACTTTTATGAAAATGATATTGTAGTAATATAATTGTAATATAACTGTAGTAATCCATTTCACATTCCTCACTGCCATATCTTTGTCCTTGAGCCTCACAGCTAGTTCATTCAAATGTATTCCTTGCTATCCATAATCCTTCTTTCTCCCAAAGAAAAATCTGCTGGCTTTTGTGTGCTTCAGTTAGATAGGCAGATTTTTTCATGCCCACCTAAGGTAATTTACATGACTGTGTATGGCACAAGTGATTTTGTACCTCTTTCATCGGAGAGATAGGCCATATGATAAATAAATTTCTATATACCAAAACAATGTTAGGCAAATGAATGACAAAGTGGAAAAAACTGGCCAACGTCAGAGGATGAAGTGTGCTGTACAGATTTTTCCCACTTTGTCGTTCATTTGCCCAAGATGCTAAGGTCTAAAACTCATATTATTAATTAAAATAAACTAAACTTAGTAAATTAACCAGTTGTAATAATTTCTATGGTGTATAAAAATCTAAAGAATTAAAAGATTGTTATTGTGGTATGATCCAGTTCTCCAATTAATGGATCTGTCCTGAATACATATATTTGAGAGAACTCTGCTGATATGCAGAATTCATTAAAGCTTACTGTTAAGCAAATTTGTATCATCTCAAACAATTCTACTAGAATTTAATGAACTCTCACTGTTAACTATTTTGATAATAGCTAATTTATTCTGTCCAGAGAAACTTACTATTGCATCTGACGTAGAACTGGAATATCATCACTATAGAATAACTTTCATGAACTTCTTGAGTATGTACTCCGACCAAAGTTCTAATAAGCTAGACTATATCACCAAATATGTCTCAGCACAATTTTATGAGTGTTTCACAGATGCATCTTTCTACAAAGAGGCTTTAACAATACTGGACAGGATCTACGTTAAAAAGAAAAATGAAATGGTCTCTAAACACTTACGGGCTACAAGGTGTCAACTATCACCAAATTCCATTGATGGATTTTATTAAGCCTTAATAAAACTAAGAAAGGACTGTTTATTTTCTTTGGTATCAACAGAACAATATTGAGTCAAACTGATACGAGATACTTTTATAAACTGGCTATGGTCCATGGTTATCCAACAAAGAATATTCAAAAACAGCACTTTAACATTACAGTAGGCCTATGACCAGGCAAGAGTACTAGATTTAGCAGAAAAAAAATGCTAAAAATTACAATGCAGTAGCATCAGAAACTTCTTCATCTATTATGGCACCTTCATCGTATGAAAAACGAGGCTCTCCAAAAATATCAGCCTTAACTAAACACAGGTTCTTTTTTGTGGGGGCAAGAGATATGCAAGGTCATTATGCCCTGCTAGAAGGGACAAACGTTATACATGCATAAAGCAGGAAAATTCATATAAGTAAGAAAAAGGGGACTGAAATGGTATCTTGTTCCACATCATTGGATACACTTGGCTGCTTATCAACTACAAGAATAGAAATCATGGCTAACAAACAGTAACTAAAGGCACTGATTGGCATGGGAGCATAGAAAACTTCCTTAATGCAAGCATTGCAAAAATTAATTTGTGAAAAAATTTACCCATGCATAAACAAAGTGGCAATGGCTAGCACATCACTTTCCATACAAATACTTGGATACTGTTTACTTGATCTATGAGTAAAATGTACTTTATACCAAGGAGTAAGATGTTTACTAATGAAAGATCTATGCTGCGACCTAATACTAGGGCACAACTGGGGGACTGGAATGCCATCCTGAACCCCAAGTTAGATAGGGGGTGGGGAGCTAGTGAAAGGAGGAGAGATTGTAGCCTGGTTGATCTAATCAGCAAATTTGGTCTCATTGATAGATACCGGGTTGATCATTCTGGGGGGAAGATGTGGACGTGGGCCCTTAACTGGCCATCTACCCAGGTGGTTAGCTACCTGGATAGAATGTTAGTTAGAGGAGCTGACATAGACTTGTTAGAATATCCCACTGAGTAGGCTATTCGGACCACAAACTTGTTTGTGCCCAGGTGGCATTAGATTGTAGGCCTAGAATGACTGGTTACTAGAAGTTCAATCTGTCTTTACTCAACAGGCGGGACTTCCAGGAGCAACTAACTAGCTTAGTGCAGTGGGAGCTAGTGGGGGTGGTTATTGGGAATAGATAGTGGGAAAGACTTCAGTGTAGGATTAGGTCCTTCACCACTGAATTTAGCCAACAGCTCACCCTAGATAAAGCTAACAAGGTGAAGGCTCTTAAGGATAGTTTTTCCGGGTAGAGATAGCCTTAGCTGAGGAGGCCCTGGAGCGTTTGACCAGCGAGCGCTACATGGGCCAGGTAATCAGACATAGGTTAAGCAAGATGGCGTCCAAAGCTGTGAACATGGGTGCAGAATTGCGCAAGGAAGAGATCTGTCAGGGTTCCAGTTGTCACATTTGTGAAGTCAAAAACCCGGAGGGGCAGACTCTTTGGGCCACTGTCGACATGTGCAAGGCATTTCGGCAGCATTTCGAGAGCCCATTTACCAGGGAGCTTGGTCTCTGAGACAAGTTTCATAGCTATTTGGCTGAATTTCCTTGGCTTTCACCGACAGAAGCGGCGAGCTGCGAGGGTGAGATCACAAGAGGGCAAAGTCTACTTGGCACTGAAGAAGGTCAGCAGAGGCAAGTCACTGGGACTTGATGGTCTGCCCTAAGAAATGTACTTGAGGCTGTCGCACATGTTTGTCCAAATTTTGACAGTGGTGTTTAATAACTGGTTCCTGCTGGAACCAGTTGTTGAACACTACTGGATTTCCAGGGGTGTGATCACACTGTTGAAAAAAGGCAAGGGTGTTGGGCAGGATTTAGAAGATTATAGGCCCATAACTCTGCTAAACACAGAGTTAAAGATTTTGGCCAAGATCCTGCTAGAGTGTTTGCAGTCAGTTGCTGAGTCTCTGTAGGGTCCTGAGCAGACTTGCGCTGTGAGGGGCCGAAAAATTCAGAGCAACCTGCATCTGATCCACACAATCATAGAGGGTGTAAAAAATGATGAGCAAGCTGCACTGATCAATTTAGATCACTCCAAGGCATTTGATAGGGTTGACCCTCACTACCTTGCTGCTGTCCTGCAGGCCACCGGATTCGCACCAGACTTCTGCTGCTGGATTAGCCTGCTGTATTGCTCCCCCAGTGCTGTGGTACAGGTGAATGGGAAGCTGTCGGGCGCTTTTGCGTTGTCTTGGTCAGTTCATCAGGGTTGTCCACTGTCGTTCCTACTTTACGCTTTGGCATTGGAGCCTTTCCGCGTACACCAATGACATATCTACTTTTGTGTCGTGCCGCAGCAACATTGAGGTGGTACTAAAGGCGCTTGATCGGTATGAAAAGGTGACAAGGGCCAGGATTAACTGTGACAAGTCTTTCGGCTTGCGGTTAGGTGCCTGGAAGGGGGTCGATCTTTCGGGGCCCTTTGGTTGGATGGACGGTCCTGTCCTCATTCTTGGAGAAAAACTGATCAGAAGTACAGTCAAATGTCAACGCGGTCGATGAGACTTGGTGCCAACGGAGGTTGTTCATGAAGGGCAGGGCAGAGGTGTGTGCCACTTACGTCTTTCCTCTTGTCCTTTATCGCTTGGCCATACTTCATCTCTGTGAAGATCAGAAGCTGCTCGAGCGCTCGCTATCCTCCATTTTGTGGCAGGGATGCAAGCATCTGGCCAACAGAGAAGTCTGTGCACAACATCCATGTCATGGGGGACTGGGAATGCCACACTTGGCAAGTCACAACCTCACCTCGAGGTTGGCTTTCCCACGCTGCACATTGACAGAAGATTTGATTATGGCAGGGATTGTAAGGGATTCCCTTGCCTTACCATCAATCCCCTCATCATGTGGGCTGGGCGCCTTCATAAGTTGTGGGTTCTATCGATACACCTTGAAGGTCATTCCTCAGTCCAGTGACTTTTCTCTGCCTCAGAGTGTCTTCTATCATTATCTAGTGGAGGGGGCCGTGAATGATCCTCTACATGAGCAGTTCGACTTGTCAGAGGAGGAGTTTCACTCCTTCTGGTCTTGGGCGCCAATGGTAGATTACTTCAGTAATTGAGTTTTCGCTTACCTGGCAACTGGCTCGGAATAGGCTGCCTCTCAATGACATGGCCTTCATATGGGGCTTGGCGGATTTGC
Organism: Acanthosepion esculentum; assembly: GCA_964036315.1. Lineage (NCBI taxonomy): Eukaryota > Metazoa > Mollusca > Cephalopoda > Sepiida > Sepiidae > Acanthosepion > Acanthosepion esculentum. Next base: position 71,369,522 of record OZ038508.1, on the reverse strand, counting down.
CAGACTGTGAATGATGTGACCTTGGCCTGGAAGAAACAGCTTCGCACGCCTTCTACCATTGTCCTCGGGTCCACCCCTTATGTTACCATGTTGGCAAGCTGATGGCTCGTATTGCTCCCAAAAAGCACATGCTCATTGATCGTGCATACGTGTGTGACAATGTGTCACCCCCGTATTCTGGGGTGAAATGAATAGTCCTTCTAACACTGCTGGCCATGGCCCAAATGGTGATTTGGACAACGCGACTGGAGGAAGACTTGCGAGACGACCGTCTTTCTCATCAATCCAATTCTTTGAGCATCAGCTCAAGATGAAGATTAGAACTTATAGAAAACGCTTGCATTCGACAGCCTTTAGCGAAAGGTGGGTGACTGAGGCGAGCTTGGTTCACTTGAACGGGACTAACCTTGATTTTCTCTTTTAGGTCAACCTATATCACATCAGTGTGGTTTTCTATGAAGCCCTTCCCTGTTTAGGCTAACCAAACTTTTGTGTACTTAGTTAATGTGAGTAAGTGTTGTTCCTGGCCTGCTCCTGGCTACATCTTTGGTTATGATCCAAGTTGAGATTCCCAACCTCCCCAGTTTGTTTTGGCGCCCTTCCATCTCGACCGGGTCAGCTTTATTGATTCCCCATACCCGTCTATATTTTCTCTTTTCCCTCTACCTTAGCGAGAGAGCCTCTTGATTTTGTCCAAGGGCAGAATACAGTGGGTTCTCTTTTTTGAAGGGTTGGATGGGTCCTACTAACATCAGTTATGTTTATTTTTGCTTTGTTTTGATATTTAGTTTATGTTGGGGTTCACCCCTCCCTTTCATGATCATTCATCTGATTTGTATATACATTTTGTAAATAATTTTATCATCTCATTGGGATGTTTTTTTTTTCAAGCAGAACATGATAGAAATCTTAAATTATTCATGGTGGCTGTTAAAAAGTACAAGCTTATGCTTAAAAAAGACAAATATTATTTTAGTTGTAAAAATATAAAACTACTTGGGTACATAATCAGTAAAATAACATAAAACCTGATCCAGAATGTCCATTACTCAGACTACCAGTCCCACAAGATTTACACACTCTACACTATGCATTAGGAATGTTCACCCACTATGGCCATTGGATATCGCCTTTTTCCATCTAACAAAATACACATTATCTCCTAGCAGAGAAAGCATTTAACAAGTTAAAGAGGGGCATATTATGAAAGCAGCCATTACTATGCCTGATCATACACTACCTCTATTAGTAGAGACAGATGCCTCAGAATGTGCCATAGCTGCCTCTTTAAGACAGTCGGGTAGGCCCATAGCCTTTTTCTCCAGACTCCAAGATTACAAGGAACCCTCAAGCTCTGTTCTCTAAAGTGACAAATGGATTTTGCAGAAGAGAGCCCACCCACCTATTGATAATTCAGAGGAGGAGCAAGCTATTTGTAGAACATTACAAAAACACAGCAGGATTAAATCTAGTTCTAGTGAGAAAGAAGAAGAACCTCATTATGCTCTTGGCAATCTGCCACAGCAAAGGATGCCTGTTACATCCAAGGACTCTATAAGAATAAGGCATGGGAGAATATGGTATGATCCATCTCCCCCATTAATGGATCTGTCCTGAACACATATATTCAAGAACTCTCCTGATATACAGAGTTCATTAAAGCTCGTATTATCTCAAACAATTATATTATAGTTATATTATAAAACTAATAAGTTAAAACAGAATCAATTTCTTTTTCCTCTAATAGAGCTGTTTTAATAATCTTTTAATGAAACACACAAACCTTAAATGTGTCACAAAACCACATGTTCTTGAATTATTACAGTATTATTAACTAAAAATACACAATATCTAACTCTTGCTTATTTAAACACAACATTGTCTTCACCACCTTTTCTGTATATGTTTTCAACTTCACTATTTCATCTTTTAAATCATCCAATTCATAACTGAACATGAAGCAGTACACTCACATTGCTACATATTTCGAAGACTATCTTGCTTTATTGTGGCTCAATTTTTTTCCCCTTTAGATGTGATGATAAATATTCACACTTACCGGAGTCAAAGCGCCCAAGATGTTTTGCTTGTCGGGCTGCTGTTTTGTAAAAGAAAAGTACATTCTCCGACATTTGTTATTTTATGCTGTTTGGCACGATTTGTCTAGTGGCGGTCTGCATGCTGATTGGACGAGCTGGGGACTCTGATTGAGAGCGAGGCCAACGGCAATGATTGGTGCGTTGGCCGTGTTTTCGGTCAATAAAAACGGTCTGGGACATTGGCTGGCAGTGCGGTCGGGACCGTGGTGACGTGCACTAGTATAGAGGTTCGTATTAAGTTACGACTCTGTTTATTTTTGTCTGGAAGCTGGACGCTAGCTTCAACCTACCGATAGAGTGAGCTGTATATCTACCGGTGTCTACCGAAACGTGGGACGAACACATGTTTTGGCTATCGAGAAGTGAAGATTGGACGTGTGACCCCAGTTTTGTCGTTTCTACTACAAGTAACATTAGATGTACTTCAAATTCTCAAAACTGCATTCTCAGACATTTTTCTAAGTCTAATGATATTCTAAGTGATGGTTTCATTGTTCCTTCTATTCTGAAAGGGAGAATAATGCTCATGAAAAGATTTCATTAGGTGGAGGTGAATGTGCCATTCAATAAGTTGACATAACTTGTCAAATATTCTTTGGCCTACCAAATCACTAAGAAATGCCTAATCTTTAGCAAAAAAAAATCATTAAAGTATTTTATATAACTCCCCCATTATAATTGTAAACAACATCCTGCCAGTGACTCTGAAATAAAAAAATTCCCATGTTGATTCATTTTCTGTCATCACCAATTTTATGTATAAAGTAACAACAAAAGATAGCCACATTGATACAAAATACTTCTGGAAATATGGAGTATTTATATCTTCATGATAAGCAAGTGTCCCCTACCTAAAAGAATTCCCCAAAAACTGTACAGATAACAAGTCAATTCATAACACTAATGAGGTCATGAATTTTTTTTATATTGTTTAAATATCTAGTGAAGAAAGAACTCTATCTAGTAAGAATTATATCTTTATAAAGTGAAAAGATTAAATTAGTAAACAAATTTAATCTTTTCATTTTATAAAAGATATAATTCTTATGTGTGACGATTAGTTTTTATTCCATGTCTGTTTAAATTATGTCACTATTTCAATGAGAAGTAGTGTTTTTTCTGCATTTTCAAAGTTGACAATTACATAGTGGTGTTTTTAAAACTTGTTGCGCTTTGAGTTCTGATTCCTTACACATGCCAAAATAGTCCCATCTTAAAGAAAATAGGATTTGAAGGTGTCTTTCACAAAAAATTTCTAAGTTGAAAACTTTACTGGATAAAATACTATAGAAATACAACACTTAAAAAATTTTAAATTGCACTGTCATGTAAAGCAATGACTCATCTTTAATAACCAGTTTCATATCTCTGCACCATACAACTCAAGGGACATATGAATAAAAAAAAATAGGTATACTGCATTCATTTTGTGCAGAACTGTAGGGTCTGAAACATCAAAATTTGTATTGCTAATGGAATTAACATTGCCAGCTGAACCCATTTTAAATCAGATTTGATTTATCAATGTATTTTACGCAGTATATATCTTTCTTTTATATTTTCTTTCATGATGCATTTTAAAACTGTATAGTACTTATTGTATTTTGTCCAAACTGCCACACTTGAATAACTTTTGCTTTGACTGTTTTTTTTACATAAATATGTAAAAAAAACAGTCAAAGCAAAAGTTTTGTCTTAAAATCATTAAATAGAATTCATATAATAAAATAATATATATATATATATATATATATATATATATATATATATATATATATATATATATATATAACTGGATATATTCTTAGTTTTTTAATTTTCTCAGTCATGTTTTACTGTAAAAAATTAAAATAAAAGTTTTAAAGTGTCCAGTTTTTCTTTTAATGGTCATTCACGACTGGCAATATTTCTCTCTAATTCTCTGGATTTGAGGATTAAATTGAAAATTTATTTATATTTTCTTTTCCAAAAATGAAACTGGATACATTTTATAAAATAAAAAATAAAGTGGATATATGTTTAAGCCTAATGCTAGCACAGGAGTCCACAAAAAATTTAAATGTAATTAGGTAATTTCATTTGACTTTTTTTTAATGATTATTTGTTTATTAATTCGAGGAATTAGTTCTTATTTTGGAGATTAAAATGAAATTATTACATTTAATTTTAAAAAAATGAATACATTTTATAGTTCTTCAACTTTTGCAACTCTGCGTTGTCTTTTTGTTATTTTTTTTCTCCTTAAACTGTTATCATAATGGCATTATGTAAGTATAACATCTGTTATATCTATAGTATCTGTCTCTTTTCCTTTTATTTTTATTTATGTATTAGTGCTTTCCATGCTGAAGACCCCTACCTAGGTGATTAATAAAATTTAGATTTAATCATTTCAGTGGATGAATTCAATGTCCTGAGAAGTAGTTTTCTTTTAAGTGTGAGAAGCAAGCTGAAGAAAACACAAGATTCTTTGCATTGTATAACGATTAAGTTAAAAACTGTGATGAAGGAAATAGATATAACTTTTATGACATAACTTTTAATGTAGCTTCATCTTCACCTCTAAAGGAACAAAGGAAGTAAGAAAAGGCACTCTGTGAATTTGAGTATTCAAACAACTATAGCATTTGTGATGAAGAAGAACCACTTCAAATGACTTTGTTACAAGCACCAAGGCCGATAGGTTGCAGTATACTATTACTCCAACTTTTACATTGACTAAATCATCTCCATCCAGTAATGTAATCAAAATTTTAGTTCTAACCAAAGGCAAAAATGATTATTTTTGATGGCCTTTGTTTGATGATCTTGCACAAGTGGCTTTAACATTTGTCTTTAGATGGGACTTTGATATAATACCACTTTCAAGAAATTATAGGATATGAAGTTTTCCAGGAATATTGGTTATAGCAGATGCTTATAAACAAATTCAAACTGCAAATGTAGTAGGAACATCTCAACTGTCCAGAAAGTATTTTTCATCAGTAAATGTATTTTTATTCATTTCAGTTTTTTTTTAGTTTGAATCATTTGTTTGAAGGATGGACCAATGATTTATTTCATGAAAAAAATTTGTAAGTTTTGTAGTCATTATTGTTCCTTTTTGACAAGTTAAAAACTGCATAATTTCACAAAATTTTCCAAAATTATATATGTGTATGAGAAAAGGTATTCATATTACAGAGAAAAGAACTGTTTTATTGAATTCCTCATCCCAAAATTAGTAAAGTTTTAAAGTTTCAGGCCATGTACCTTCAATGGATACTTTTTTATGGCAAGTTCAGGATGGTATACTTTTGACAGTTTCTGCCCTAAAAATTGTGCTTTTGTTTTTACATGATGTAGTACTGAGAAAAACTATTTTATTTTTGAGAACACAGTTTTTCCTACTGTTTAGGTTGGTCTAATCTAATAATTATTAATTCATTTAGTATTATATTTCTTTTAATTCAAGACTTATATGATATTACATTTGATTTTAAGTAGTCTAAAACCGGCATCTTCAGTTACTGTTGAATTTGGCTTAAAAGCACACAAGGGGGGAAAAATGACAAACTTTGAATGGTCATAACTTAGTTGCTAATTGAGCTACCAAGATAGATTTGGTACCATTGTTTGTTTTGTCAAGTTCTCTATACCTGTATTAAAGGTTTTTTGAAATATTAAAATAAAATTTTAGTTTAATATAAGCTGACTGTTAAATAATATATCTTTGTTATACATTATGAACTACCAGATTTAGAACTGAGCTTTTTTATAAATTTTTGAATTCTAATTTTCAAGTGTTTCTTATAAAAAAAATGAGAAATATGCTTTAAGCTGATCAGTAAGTATATATTCAATTAACACCATGCAGAGTAAAAGTTTAGTAGGAAATATCCAGAGTAAACCAAACTTTTTAGATGTGAGTATGCAAAAGAAAAAGAAAAAAAAAGCCTAAAGGTTAAGGAAATGGTAAGGATTTAAGAATGTTATGTAATTGTTTTTGTAGTAACTTCTGTGTACCTGTCTGGGGGTTTATAATCATGCTTCCTGCTGGAATGGATTCAGAGCCAGAAATCACCAAGAAGTACTGAGACCTGAATTGCACTGGTGATGTCATTCCTGATAACGCAATAAGACAACCAATGTCATATATTACAAAATATAAAGCTAATTGATAGACAGCAGGAGTTATTAAAAATATTTCACAATGCAAATAAAACAATGTTTAAGTTTTATATCATTAAAAAATCTAAATGTTTTTAAAAATTATCTTTAAGCGAAAATAAATTCAGATTTGTTACAAAAAATTCAAGAATATGAAGGTGCTGCAAAAATTTATTCTTTTTTTTATTCTTCTAGAAAAAGATAAATTTATACAAATGAAACTAGATTTTTATGAAATCTTTACTATCCAAATAAAAAACATTATTAAGAAACATACATTATTTATAATTTACATCAAAATATATGAAAAATTATGCATATAAAAATTATTTCAGAATTAAGAATCAAAATTTATACAATTCCATTAATATGGGCTGGTATGAAAGTATAAAATAACTTTTTTCTGATCTGAATAATGCATTTTTCCTCTTTGGAAACCAAAATCTTTCTTAACAATTATGCAATAATAAAATATTTTCAACAAAATTTTTTACATGGTGAAAGTAAAGAGATCTTATAGGTTATTATTAGATTTATTTTAATCAAATACATTAAATTCATAATTTGATACATCAATTATCACAGACAATAAAATTAGATGATGCATAAGTGAATTATTGGAAATAGTAGTCAGATTTTAAATTGTTTGGAAATAATAGTAAGATTTTAAAAAGATCTTAGCCATTAATTGAGAAAGGAGCAAAGTTTGCAAAATAATATTTTTTAAGCACAGATGCTTTTCATAAGAAGTACATTCTTTGTAAAGTAATGTATGTTTTTACTTTATTATTTTTTGTAAGATTTACTTACATTATGATATTTTCTGTATGATTTTAGTGACAAAGATATTTTTGAATATTAGTAATCTCAGACATATGGGAATATTAGTAATTGTATTCCTTACAATTAATCTAACAAAACACTGTACAAAAATGAATATTATAATAAATAAAAATTATAAAATAGACTTATGACTGACATTTTTTTTCTTCAATTAGATATAAAATTGGAAAGACAAAGCCTGGCAGATCACTTCTTGTCAATCTAATCTTGTTATTCACATGTATAAATCTGTTCCAAGGTGTTTAACTATTATGGTTCTATGCCAGTCTAAGCTAAGCTTGGCAAATATGCATGCAAGTTGGATAACTATCAAGAGAAGATATTTCATGCACTCCACAGGTTCACTAGAATACTACTTCATAGGACTTACTGAAAAAATGTAATCATCTTGCTATCTGCATTCATTACCAGATAAAACAATATGTAGGCATGTATCCAGGAAATTAGAATGGAAGTTTCAAATTCTGTTTTCTTAGTATAAATGTTTTCAATTGCAACAAGAAATACATACAATAGACATAGGATGTGTCAACCTTTTGACAATAACAACAATATAATTATTTCATAATTTCAAAATATACGACAAGCTGATGCCAGTATTATAAAACTACTACTCCATCTTCACCTTATCTTTTTCTTGGTATAACATTTTCTATACATTACTGTCACTGTTATTTATTACTAATTTTACTGTCATATAAATACTTTTTATCATAACACTCAAGGTTGATAAACATGACTGCTAGAGTCAACAGCATGAAATTGGAATTTTCAAGTAGCTTTTGATGAGATTTGAATTTGTATCCCATATCTGAAGCCTTTCTTTCATAGGTATTGCCTTAAGCATGTTTGACCATGGAAGTGATGATGTAACAGCACAAATCTGCCATTTCTTTTTTACAACTAAAATAGATATTAACAGACATTTAGTTTTGAAATTGAAATGGTGTAAAAAAATTAATTAAAAAAAAAACAATTATAAAAATGCTTTATCTAAAGAAAAAAATAAAACAAACACAAACATCCAAGCCAATCAAGTTATGGATCCCACAAGATCTAATGAGAGTGTATTACCCTATTTGATGGCTCCCACCCATTTTACATTTAATATTAGTGTTATAGGGCTAGACAAGGTACAAGTACTGGTGTCTGCATAAACATTAGCCTACCAGATATTTTAACTTTATAAAGCTTGGGGAATATTTCTTGAGGTATATTTTAGGGAAAAAGTGCATATTACATAGCATTAAATAATTTTTAGAATAATAGGTTTCATTTATCTGTGCAAATCTGGTGGGGTGCAAGTGTGTTATTTATGAAACCAAGCTTGTAGCTGAAAGAGTTTCTTAATGGGGCTAGATGATGATGTTGGACATAAGCCAGGATTTAAATGCTGTTTTTATAAGGAGTCAGCCTATCTCCATTTGGAAAATTGGTGCAATGCAATCTATGTTTTAGTGTGCTGAACAATATATGCATACACACAGTTTGAAAAATAATGTATCTGTCTAATGGAGTTATAACTCCCGAACTTGAAATATTTCGTTTTTTTTATATTTGACATATAAGTATTTATATAGTTCTGAAATTGAAGTTAGAATTTTTGCAATATTTTAACAGACAGAAGCAGATAATTTGAGTAGATTTTCTAAAAGAAAACAAGTCTCATTCAAATCATTTCATTCATTGTTCAACCTCTGTTAAATTTTTGGTTTAAAAAAATGAAATAACAAGTGAATTTAATTAAGTATTCATTAATGAAAAATGCAATATTTATTATTTTGATAAAGAAGTATACATCTATACAAACATAAGAGTGGTAAAAAAATTAAAAGCAGAATTAAAAAAAACATAAATTGGTTAAATTATTTATCTTCAATTAATTTATTAAAAGGGTATACTTTTTTAAAAGTATTATTTTTTAAAATTACTTTCAGCATTTTATAATAATCTAAGCAGAAATTTACTAAGTATGATATAACAATGTTTAGAAACTGACAAAATTCTAAAGAAATAACAAGGAAACAAAACTATTTATCCTTGCCCAATTGAGGGAAACTGACCAATGAACTAAGAGCCTATATATTCAGCAGATAGGAGCAAAGAATAACACTTCATGAAATTGTGATTTTTCAGTGATCCATCATATATTTCTGCAGAAGAACAATTATTTACTTTACATGAATTAATTTTTCACATCAATTATGAAACATTAATTTCTATGGAAAATGTTTCAAATGATTTTCTCCATAGCTTAAGCAAAGAATAGTATTTACAAACATCTAAAATGACAGATCAAATAAAGTTTATTTGTAAGATATGAAATTAAATTATAAGAATGAGAAGAGATATGAGATTTATAAAAAATATTAACACCATTTACCTGTTGTATTGTTCTGCAGAGGAGATTGAACAGAAGTAGAGGAGGAATTGCTTCCAGCAGAATGGGGGCTAGCAACACTAACACTGTTCCGAGGTGGGGTGCAAGGAATTGTAGGCATTGGACTCCCAAGACAACTTGAAGTCCCACTGCTTATAGAATCTAACAAAAATTATACCAAATGAACAAAAGTCATATAGTTATTTGATAAATGACAAAGGAGTATGCATCTATACAAACATAAAAAGCAAGAATACCCATTGAACTAAAAAAAGAAAAGAAATTTTTTCTTTATACAAAATATAAACATAGAAATTAGTTAAAATTTATGCTGCACTGGATTGTAAAATATATTGATCCATTAAAAATATTATGAAAAGAGATAATTAAAAAAGTTAAAATCTGTATTATATGTGAAGCAATCCACAATGAAAATTTACATTTTAACTTTTGATGTTTAAGCTTTAAACTATTTATAAAAATATTTAATTCATCAGCATGAATCTTTCAACAAAAAATAAGTTTTTTAAAAGAAAAAATTAATAATCTTTTTAAAAAGAATGCTTAAGAATTTTTACTTTTGCACATGTCCTGAAATTTAACATCACAGGTCAAGCAATTAGATAAGTGGATAGAAAGTGGAACCAAACAGTAACTTTGTTGTTCAATAAAGTTTTAAAATGTCTTATTTCTACTAAATAAACAGAACAAGCTCAAACAAACTCTGTTATTTTTTAATAGCTGTTATATAAATATTGTCTGAAATTCTATGATGAGTCATCATTAATTTGAATTATTTGGACTATTACTATCCTGAATAACTTTTGAAATTAACAGAAATATATTTTTGACCAAGTTTGTAAATGATTATTTGTAATTTTTAAAAAATTAGGATGTGGGCAGCTGTTGTACAATCAAGATGTCATAACACTAGATCTGTTTTGCTAATTTTTCTTGGAATTTTTTAGATTAAGAATGTTCATTATTATTCACTTTGCTATTCAGACTAGCATATTCATCTTGGGTGTTATACTCACATGAATGTATTTTGTTCTCATTTTCCTTTCTATGCTTAGGGAATATTTCATATTGGTGACTACTCATCATTATTATTCACCTTTGTGTCTGTGTCATTCACTGAACCAGTAATGGTGAATACTTTGATGATTTGACTACAGAAAAATCACTTATCATGTAGCTCAGATATAGAGATGGCACTTTCATTATCTGGCTTCATCAAGATAATATGTAAATAGTGCTGGATCATGTAAACTTAGTAAAACCTTCCATACAATTCTTAATGAATAAAAAGGTAGAACAAATGGACTTCTTGGATGTACTAATAACATGCAAAGAGGTTATTGGGTTCAAGACATATCAAAACCAATATTCACTGGACAAGACTTGAAATTAAATTCCTGCCATCCATAGTGTCAAGAAAGGGATTGTCTATTGCCTACCTTGGGCCAAACTTATAAATGGTGAACCAGGCACATACCAATAAGAGATGATCAGAACTTGGAAAACCCCTTCAGGGTAACAACTACTGTTCAAGCTTCCATAAGCAGAGGCAGAAGAGATGAGGACAACAATAACAAAAATTCTGCCACTGCCCTGTCTACCATACATCTGAAAATATTTGTGGTTCATTCAACATCAGGATGGTATTTAAAAGCATAAGGCTACCTCAGAAGAAAATATGACTAACAGCTGTGTGTATTCCATCCCATGCAGTTTGGCAAGAACTACAAAGAAGAAACTAGCCAGCTACTAAAAGTGAGGAAAAATATTGAAAAATTGCTGTTTGTAAAAAGACATTGAAATCAGACATGGTTTAGCATATATGGATGGAAAAGGACAGTTTATCAACCCTTGTAGAATGAAGTCAAAATAATAGAGACAAATATTGAAGAATAAGAGGACTGAAAAAAATCAGTGTACATGTTAGGCACTGACAACCTCCCCAGTAAATCATACATAAAGAAAATAACATCTGGAGGGCCTCTAATTAATAAAGAAAGGACACTTAAAAAAATTCTGCTTCCACCTGAATAAAAACATTGTTTACAGCTCCAAAATGTCAACATTGGGTTATCCAACACACACTTGGCTTAGTGGATTAAAGCATTGGTTAAAACATATTTGTGGATTCAATCCCTGGGTCTAGTTGTGTTGAAAAGTTTCAGTGGAAGAAACAAAAAAGTGACACAAAGTTGAATAAGATTGGTTATTATTATATAAAATATCTCCTAAGTGTGGAAAATAAAATGAGAACAAGCTGATCTGAATATAGCCCATAATAAGTCTGCTACAGTAGTAGGCTTACTGTCAACAATGAATGATTTTTAACTCTAGGGAAAAATCCAGTATTTAAAATGCTGATGTTTTTAAAGCTAACATAATCTTCCTCTCAGCATTCTTGAACAATAGCTCGGCTCTAAGCTAAGCAAAGGTTAGTCAATATAAGGATGTCACATCATTATTGTCAATTTTCTTTGAGCCTTTATTACTTTCATCCATTTTCTTAGTTTAAATGCTTTTGCTGTAATAGTTGAATCTTTGACTAAAAAAAAACAATGTTATCTGATTAGCCTCCAGATGTGCAATTATGGTTTTCATCACCGAATTACATATCACACAATACAGCAAAAACTGAAGCTTACATTCAATTTAACATAGTGTTATTATTTAATAAGATTTTCTCATGCACTTGAGAGATTTAAGATGTCAAATTTTGATATACAACAAAAAAGAAAAAAAAAATCAAAGGAAAATCCTTTATAGTTATGTTTATGATACCACAAAATTGAATAGCAAATATTTTTGGAAATTAATCTTTTTTACTGATTCATGTTCAAAATGACAAAAATGAAAAAAAAAATGTTTTTATTAAGTAAAGAAGAAATAACAATAAAGAAACTTGCTTCTGCTATAGTTGCTAGCAGGAAGAGATTCTTTTGGGTTTAATGGAAAGATAATCTGTACATTAAAAACAAATGATCTTCATCATTTAAAGCAAAGTTGTTATGGTTGGTTAGAGAGGTAAAGAGTCACAAGTTGTCAAAGTTTCTGCATTTGTTTTAAAAATTTGAAAAAATAGAAATATTCCTAAATAAGAAGACATTATATAACTGAAAAATATCAAAGCAAAAATAATTCTTAATATTAAATATTTGAATAGTATAAAAAACTGACAAAAGCTACAAACCTGTTTTTGACAAACTGTTGCCACGAAATATTCCCGCTTTAATACTATGAGAATTTGAAAAGCCTCCAAAACTTCCAGCTTTTGTGACAGGGACTCTTGATTTTACTGAACTATCAGTGCCATAGCCACTTGATGAATCAGTGCTACTCCAAGGTCGAGATCCAAGATCTTCTTTGCTTCCTCCTAAGCTTGCAGGTCGAGAAAGTTTCCTCCTGCAATGCAAACAATGAAAATTGTTTATGTAGAATGCAGAATACACTCATATCTTTCATTTTATGAATAAAACTTATACCCCTCCAAAAAGCAGGATATGGTTAACTTTTGCAATCTGTCCCCTTGAAAAACTCAAACTATAGCCTTGCTTTTGAAGAAAGAAAGGAAACAAACTTCCTAATGTTAAATAAATAATTATTAATATAAGGAAGTGCTGGAAATTTCTTAGCATAACACAAATCTGACCAAAAGAGTAAAAGTTTTTTTTTTAAATCTCTTCTTACTCAAGTCTAAAGCATTTTAGCATCTTCTTATATATCAATACTATAAGTTGTGTTAAAGCATATGAAACTAAAAACTTTATTGGAAAACAAGATAACAAACTGAAATAGATTGAAAATACATTTGCAGTTAGATTCTTCATTTCTACTATTAATTTAAGAGCAAAAACACTGGCAAAACTACTGTGGAAACAAATAATTTTCAAGAAAAAGAAAATACATTATCATCAATACCTCCAAATCATATGGGCAAGTACAAGTTAGTAATCTATAGCTGTGAATAATGGAAAAAATCTTAAACTTAAAGAAAGGCGCTGTCAAAGAGCAAATTTTCTTCAGAAATTACATTTTAATTTCTTCTTTTTGGATTAGTAAATATTTCTTCTACACTTGCTACAGAGACATCAATTTTCCAGCAACTAGTAGTCTGGTACATTACAGAACCTGAATAAAATGACAAAAGGCAGACAAAACTGGTGTGGTAGATCTACTTGTTTCCTATTATAAGACAAATAAAAAATGTATTTTTAACAATATGAATGTGCTTGCTCAGTTTTTTTTCATGTTATGCTTTAATTTTGTAATTTTTCAAACTTATTTTATTTATATTTGGTTTGGTTTGTTTCGGTTTTACGCCATATCAACTTCAATGGGTCATTTAATGCCGACAAAATTTTCATTGTTGGTAATATTTTTTTTTCCAAATCTATTTCTGGTAACATTTTTCCTTCAAAAATTCCATTTCTGGTAATAATTTTCCTTCAAAAATTCCATTTCTGGTAATAATTTTCTTTCAAATATGTATCGCTGGTAATATTTTTCTTTTTTTCAAACAATGTATAGCTGGTAATATATACTTTTCTTTTTCCCAAAAATATATTGTTGGTAATATTTGTTTTTCAAAAATGCATTGCTGGTAACATTTGGTTTTCAAAAATGTATTGCTGACAACATTTGGTTTTCAAAAATGTATTGATGGTAATAATTTTTTACAAAGAATTTCTGGTATTAAAACCTATTTTTACATTTTCATAGTGTATTAACCCCAGTTACAATTCCATTTAATAAGGTTTTGTTAAAAAATGTATAGCTGGTAATATTTTTCTTTTTTTAAACGTATAGCTGGCAATATAATTTTTCAAAAATGTATAGATTATTTTTCCAAAAACGTGTAGCTGGTAATATTATTTTTTCAAAAACGTACTGCTGGCAACATTATTCCTTCGAAAACGTATAGCTGGTAATACTATTTTTCCAAAAACGTATAGCCGACAACCTTATTTTTTCAAAAACGGCCTTCTGTTGGACGTAGTTTATCGCCGTACCCAGTATGCAGATGTAGTTTATCGTCGTACCCAAGACGCGGTTGCAGTTTATTGCCATACCCATGGATGCGGATGCAGTTTATTGCCATACCCATGGACACGGATGCAGTTTACTGTCATACCCATGGACTCGGATGTAGTTTATCATCATACCCAGGACATGGTATAGTCTGGGAGTTCACTATTTCCCCGTAGCTAGGACCCTAACAAGTGCTACCACCCCGGGTCAGGGTGAACCTGGGGACACCAGCAATTAAGAGAGGGTTCCACAATCCTCAAAACCTACTGATCAAGACCTTGCTATTGGATGCAGTTTAATGTCATACCCAGGATGTATTTTATTTATATATCACTTTAAAGATCAACATCTTGGGTAGTCCTTTTAAATATATAGTTGGGGTTCAGTTTTTAGCAGCTAAAGATTATTTTAAAATTACACAGATTCATTTCTGTAGAATTTTTTAGTTTCACATTTGTAAATATCTTGCAAATATCGTAAAATTGGCAGAAAAGAAATCATTATTAAAATTGTTACAAAAGATTTAAAATTATTTGCCTGCTTTTCTGAACTTAGGAATGATAATATATTTTAGAGAAAATTATTATGTACACAATAATTTGGATACCATATGTACTACTACTTTTATGGATTATGTCCCTCCACAACTTCCTATTTTTTTGTAGCTATTAGCAATTTTTTTTTTTTTTACTATCTTTTCCATTCTCTGGTTTGCCAGCCATTTAAACAAATTTGTTAGGTCACTGTTTTCCTCTGTCACTCTTAACTTCAATGTCTTGTAAGTGTCAAATTCTTGAAGCCCTACATCCACATTACAAGTTTTTAAAATTTTGAACTGTATCTTTCTGATTCTAAGTAGGCATTTTTTTTTGTTTCCATTTCCTTAAAACTGTCTTGTTGCTTATATAATTCATCCAAAGTATTCTCAGGATTATTCTGTAGAACTACATCTTTGTTGTCTCTTCTTTATTTATGAAATTGTCCAGTATTCACTGACATATATGAGGATATCGCATAGCAGTTTAGTACTATTTTCTTTCTTTCATTCTAATGAAATCTTCCTTTCTTAATACATTTTTAGCTTTTAGAAGGCATCTTTCACTATTCCAATGCATTTAGATTTCAGTATTGCATTACCATTATCTGTTAAAACACTTTCAAATATTTAAATTTAATGTCATGACCTTCTAATATCTATTATGAGCTTAAAATAATTTTATCTCAAAAATACTAGTGATGAAAATTACTAAATGGATGAAATGTTTTAGCTCCATTTTTAAAAGTAAAAACATTCTTATTTTCAGTGTCTTTTCTTTGAGGTCTTTTGATGGTAAAAATTTTGTGGCTTATTTACAAACATTTCTGATATCAAATAAATATTTTCATAGAAAAAACATTTCATAAGTAAATGAAATATGAACAAGAAACAATTTTTATAACTTACATAATATTCAGCTGCGGATCATCCATTGATGCTTGTGGGGACTAAAATAAATAAATAAATTGTTGTATAACTGATGAAAAAAAATTACAATTTATTGGTTAATTTTACATAGTTTAGCAATAAAATTGAAAGTTTTTTACTTATAATCTTTCACTCTGCAACTTGTGGAATTAATAATATTCCAAGATTCTTTTTAGTGAAGATAGAAAATTTTTAATACATAATCAACAGTAATGCTATTTGTGACCTGCAACAAAGCAGAAACAAAAACATTTCAGTGATTTGCCCTGTCTGTAATCCCACAGCAACTAGCAACAAAGCAACATCATTAGCCAAGATGTATCATGTGCTGTGACAGAACAAGGGAAGTTCCGTCAAACAGAAATTCTCATTTGGGTCAAAAGTAATTGTAGGAAAAAAAAACTTTAAACGTATTGTCACAATCAATGCCTGCAATCAGTTTCTTCTCTCTTGTCTGCGACACTTGTAGCCAGTTCAACACAGCAGTCAACTGTCTTTTTTCCTCATTCCCTTGTCGCCTTATTCATCCTGTTTTTATGCGTAACTGATGGCCAAAAGTTGCATATGCGCAAAGATAATCTTACAAGAGAGTATCTTACTCTGAGATCTAACTATTTTAAATATGTGACCCGTGAATCTGCCATTTCTTTCTCCTTTGGACAGTTTACACTTTGAGGCAGGTTCAAATCTTTGTTTGCACTGGAGGTAAGTTATTTTATTCTTGATTTAATTCTAGTGTTGAAAAAAATAAATGCAACCCTGGGCCTCTTTGCCCTCTGCAGCAGTTCACTACACTCCATCCTGATCTCATGATCACAGCAAATGCAATTAGAGTGAAGTCTCTTCTGCCAGGTACTCCTCTAAGGTGGGGCAGCATAAGTTTTGTCTTCAGATGAATCACCACTGGATGAGTCATTGGGTTCTCCTGCACCACGTTGCTAGTATCAGGAGAATTGCCTGGTAAAGTCAATCTCAAGTCAACTAACAGCTTACTCTCTTTTGAATCACCTTCATGTTCAGATAGAGAATGCAACCCCTGAAAGGAACGCACACATGCCAGGGAATTCCATCAACCTGTACCGACTGTGAACTGCTACCCTTGGTTATGCGGCCCATCTTACACTTAGTTATACACCTCCCTTGTGGAGTTTTAACTCAAACAATATCTCCCATTTTGTATGCTCCCCAAGTATTCCATGGTTCAGGTGGAGGCATTGTATCAATCCCCCATATGTAGACTTATACTTATGTACCGTGTCTGTTGGTGTTGTAGATGATGAGATGTTGTCCTTAGGTGTGACGTTATGCCAGTATACTGCCTCTGATATGGGACACTGCTTTCTAGTGGCAATGGTTTTAATGCTCGCCAGTAGACTGCCTCTGATATGGGACATTGCTTTCTAGTGGCAATGGTTTTAATGCTTCTGTGACTCCTTTTGGCAATAACATTTCCACTAGGTGTATAATCGAAGCTGCACGTCCCAGTCACTGAGGAATTTTTTGAAGTGCCCACATGTGAAAGCTATGTCATTCTAAGTTAAAATTTTTGTCTGTGGGCCCCGCTAAAAAAAATCGATGTTAATTGGTTAATGACACTGGTGGAGCTTTGTCGACAAAGCAGTTGCCATATTGCAAATCGAGATGGACGACAATCAATAAGGGTTAGAAAGTGTTCACTGCCGTAGTATGTGATATCTATCATTAACCTGCTTCAGTTATTATTCACTCCTAGCTTTCCTTTCTGCCAGTGTACTGGTGTGGGATCAATAGATTGGCAAGCTTCACAATTCTTGAGGATTGACTTTGTGACTGTTGTTGGTACTGCAGGGTCGACAGACCTGGCAAAATACAGTGTCCTCTTCATACCCAGGTTCCCACTTTGTTGGTGGATTTTAGCTACCTGACTCTCACTCAACTTTCTCAGTGGCACACCTTAGTTATACAGGTTCAGCTCCTTCCTTGTGCAGCCCCAACTACCTTTAGAGCACTGGTGAGGTGGTCTGCCTGATTTAACACTGATTTGACCAGCTTTGCATCTATTATCAATGCATACTCATCAGCCAGTGAGCGAAGTGTTTCCAGTCACCATCTTATCAACATCTCACGAGCTGCCCTCGTTTTTATGCATGCCTTCCCAGGCAAAGTGTCTGATATCCAGCAATGAACGCATGCAGAGTTGGTGACCAGGTGCAAGACCATTATCTGCCATTGGAGGGTTAGATTAATGCTTTTTATCATTGCACTGAGTTCTGCTAAATTGATATGCTTAGCATCTCCTGCCAGACACAACCAATAAGCATCCTCAACAATGCCTCCATTCACTTCCAAGGCCACTCCTGTGGTCCACCCATACCTTCATTTCATGACTATTCACAGACCAGTTCCCACTAACAGGATCCATTTCTTGTACAGTGATTTCTGTCTCAGCATGTGGTGGATGGAGGCATTTTTGATTGTGTCATCTCATCCCTTGGAAACTACACTTGCTTGTCACTTGCTATTCTTAACCAGCCACACATGGGAAAGTGTCCCACAAGTTGTCCACACAGAGAAAACATGCTTCAGCGAGTAATGACCTCTGGAAGGTCCAGGACTTTACTTCCTCGCTTCCATTGGAAAGTACCGTTTTCCCCCCCAGACATACAGGCCCAATACTCTGGTCCCATCTTTCAGTCTTTCTGGGTCTTTGCAAATAAGTCCATAATTGGATAGATGGTTCCTCACCTGTACAGTAGAAACCAAAGCTCTGTTGACAAAAATGTCATCTATATAAGCTGATGTGTTTTTTTTGATTGACACATTCTGGGACATGACTAAGACTATGATAGCCCTCATAATGAGAGGTGCAACATTTAAGCCAAATCCCAGTCATGTAAGGCAATACCTCTTGCCGTTGATCAGCATGGTTTGAAAGGGCCACAATGCCTTGTCAACATGTATCTGTAGGTAAGCTTTTTGCAAATGTAACAAGGATACGTTCACTTATATCAAATCATTCAATTTCCTGTAATCAAGCATTGGCCAAACCTTCTGTTTGTTCTCTTGAACCACCACCATCAATGGAATCAGGCCCTTGGGTGGACCAAGCTCAATTTCAGAATATGGCAGCAGCCATTCATTTTCTAGCCACAGCTGCAGTTCTTTATCATATTTGTCATGGACAGTGACAGGCACAGTTTACTCTGGCACACTGTTCTTCAGTCTTTCAGATGTTTGACTACTGACCCATTTCTACAAGGCAGTCCAAACCTTCTTTTGGTGGTCAAATTGCACACTAAAGTCAGGTTGGTTGATGGAAATGGTGGCACACTGGAGTATGTCTTCCTCGGGAACCTCTTTCAATTTAATGATGCACATTCCACCAAGCTCCTGGATTGCATCGATCCCCCAAAAGCAGGTAAAATCATAGCAATTTTCCATCTACAACTAGGACTTTGATGTTCATGGGTTGAGCACGACCAACATCCAATTTGACTGTGCCATACCCATGAACCTTCAGCAACTTCCTATCACCTGTCAGCACCTTCACTTCCTGGTGTCACCAAAGGTGGTATACAGATCTGCTCACTAGTGTCTGTGAGTAGCTAGAGCCTATGAGGGCTACACATTTCTGTTCATCTAACAGCACATTGCATCTGGTTATCTGATCTCTCCAAGCATTTTTGTTTACAGTCCTTAGCAAAGTGGTTGGGACCAGAGCACTTAAAACAAATTATACTATCCTTGAAGCCAAAAGGAGGTGTCTCAGCCTGTGTTTGTTGAAAGAATGCAGCAACTAACTCTTTGGGATTTTGGTTATCAGTCATAATAGTCCTTGTCTGAGTTAGATGTTGCTCCAAGGTCATAGACTCTATTCTGGAAAATGCTCTAAGAAGCCATCTAACATTCTGTGGAAGGCCAGACACAAATGCGCATACAATCCATTACTCAGGCAACTGTCTGCCAATCAGCCAAGTCAAGAACTGTAGCTCGACCAAAAATTCATCAACAGTTTCCTCAGTACAAAGTTGACTTATCATAAACTGTTCAAATGCATTCAAGGAGTCCATTGCATATGTGGTCACAAGGGCTTGCTTTATCTGCTCTGCATCTGACCTCTGCCCCTTACTTAGTTGCCTGTATATAACCCCCCCCCTCTCAATCGTAATGGCAGGAGATGCTCGATCATCCTGGTGTTGCACAGCTCACACACTAACTCAACATTTCTCAATCCACTCCAAGCTTGGTAAATTGGTGGCAACGCTGCTAAATTCAGGGATAAATCTGATATCAAACACCTTTTCTGCCATCTTGTAGAAAAATTCAGAATCGTTGAAATACTTGTAGGAAAATAATGTTGCAATCAATGTCTGCAATCAGTTTCTTCTATCTCCTCCGCAACAATTGTCTTTTTTCCTCACTCCCTTGTTACCTTGTTCTTCCTGTTTTTATGCATCATTAACAGCCAAAATTTGCCTATGCCTATGTGCAAAGATAATCTCATGAGAGAATATCTTACTCTGAGATCTAACTATTTTAATATGCGACTCGTGAATCCGCCATTTCTTTCTCCTTTGGACAGTTTACAAGGTTTGCACATTCAAATTTGCAGTGGAGGTAAGTTATTTTATTCTTGATTTTATTCTAGCATTGCAAAAAATACATACAACCCTGGATTTCTTTGCCCTCTGCGGTAATTCACTACAGTACTTGTGAAAACTGATATATGTATGGTAAATCCACTGAAAAAGGCCTCTAAGAAAAGTAAAAAAAAAAAAAGGATGATAAATCCTAAAAAAAAGTAAAAAAACAAAAAATCAGAAGTACACCACCTAATAATGTGAGTTGAACATCTGGAATCTTAAAATTATACATCCAACTGCTCAATTTTCTCCATAAGCTAATCAACAATCAACTAGTCCACACATTTGTCAACATTTTATTTTTTTTCTCAAACTTGCAATAGTTTAGCTTACTTATTAGAGTTTGTCTTCTTATATAAAGGCTTGCATTAAAATGCTTACCTTCTCTATAAACTGTTTTTCCAAACTTATCCTCAGTGAGTGGCAGTGAATTACATGCTGATTACAGAGAATTCCATAACAATACTCTCTTGTTTATTCATTCAAACTTTAGCTCATATTTGGGTAATTTTTGGTGAAAAAATGTTTTTTATAACATTTTTATGCACCAGAACAGCACCGGAAACACATGACAACCATGTTCTGTAATTGTATTTTACACTATGAATTTTGTTTTACTTCATGATTCTGTAAATGTAAACAAAATCATCTTAAACTGAAAGAGACAGCATTTGACATACAGATGTACCAACTTAATGTTTTTAGAAGATTAGCAAAAACAAAATCCACTTCAAAACATAAATAAATAAAAAGCAACTATTTATATGCATCTTTGACCTCATTACCACTTTTAAATCTAGCACCATTAAATATCTACATGAAAAAATTCACAAACAAATAGAGATATGTAGATACACTAAGGTAACGATGTTCCAATAGAAAATGCATTATTTTGAAGTAGGTCCTAGAAATATCTTATGGGTATGTTTACTTCTTTTAAGAGATTAAACAATAGCAACAAAAACTTTCCAGTGATGACATTCTGGAATGTCATCAAGATCAAGCATGGAGAACAGTATACCTAATCACATGTTGAATAGTGCCTGATCTATTTCCCCACAAATCTTCTAAATGATCAAACATCAAATTTTCTTTGGAAGAGCTTCTTGACCAAGCTAAAAAATTTTCACTACCTAATAATAGCTTTGAATTTATTTATCACATCCCTTTATTCATTTAACCGAAAACCAAATAACCAAATAAGATTCTTTCTCTAAACTTGGAAAAAAAAAACCCTACTTAGTTGGTATATAAAATTATATACAAAGTCTAATGAAAATAAAAACTGTCTGGATTCAAATTTCAGCACCAAGTTCCACAAATATAGGAAAACGTATCTGTTTTAGCTAAAAACTTTGGTCAACTTAACTGTATAGATACTAAATCTTCTAGTGCTTTATCCACTTCATGTACAGAAATCATAACAGCAAATTATATAACATTTTGAGAAGCATTATGACTATAAATCTCATGAAAGAAACTGGCAGATAGCTAACATTGTATCATTATTAGATTTTGTCTGCTATTTAATTATAAAATAATGCAACAAAAATAGTTTATGATATTAAAAAAATAAAAACTGAAAAATCATGCTCAGCATATATTAGTACTTAAATTTGAAAAAAAGTACAATCAATAAGTTTAAATAAATGGATAATTCATTATCAAGGGTAAATTTATACTACAAAGTGGTTAAATTTGCAGCAATATTAGGGTGCATTCAATAAAAAAATTGATAGTTAAATATATATTTAAATATTATAATTAAAAATATATACAATCATATAGATATATGGAATTAAATTGTATCAACTTAATCTCCAAAATATTCTGAAATTATTTAAGTTCATATTTAAAAATACTATGTGTAAATTGGAAGTTATTTTAAAAGATTTTTTTAAAATATTTACTTTAAATATCCGTGCCCGTGTTTCATTGTATTCCTGTAATCTTTCTTCTAAAGATTTAGTTCTTGAAGTTCTTGACAGATGTGGTTTCTCCATAGTGTGAGTCTGAAAATATATTTATATTCTATCAAAAGTAGGAAAAAAACCCTAAGTTTTATATTTATTGAAGTAAGTGTTAATGCAATACTATTCCTTGTAATTCAATTTAACCTTATGCTATAATCAATTTATAGAGATATGCAAGCATCTATGGGTGGGGATTGCAATACTAAAACTTTCACTTTGAATATGTTAAAATTTTTGTCTTATATGTATATCCTATTTGAGAATATCAAAACTGACAAAATGAATAAAAATATTTGTATATGTTTCAAGTCTCCCTTTAAATTTTCAGTAATGAAACAAGAATTGTCTGCTTTAAAAATCTCTAAATTAGATGTATTTACTTTTTAAGCACTCAATGCAACTTTTATTTAAAATAACCACTGCAAATGTTAGCAGACTAAAAAGAAAAAAATAATAAAAATTTCAAACTTTCGAGCAACACTTTATAAAAAATATTTCAAATTTTAAATTATTTGAAAAACATTTTAAATTAAATATCTAATCCTTTCATTCATATTAAAAATTCATTATGTTGACAAATTATCAATACTAGAAAAATATTTTACCTATCACATATTCTATAAACCCCAAAATAATTCTAATTTTTTGCTGCATAGATATAAAGCAATATTTTTACTTTTCTACTGGCCATTCTATTTTAAATACTAGACATTTTGGCAATTTAGGAAAGAGACATAATTTTACAAATAGCAAATTAAAGCTTGCATACCCCTACATTGCAGCTCTGTAATAAAATGAAGCAAAGTCTAGTGACTTCTAAGAAAAGAATTTTGCTATTGGCAACAAAAGGTAAGAATAAATGCCCAAAGAACAAATAAAAGCATAGTGTCACAAAAAATGTAAACAAGAGAGTATAAATTATTTGCATAAAGTAAATTTATAGAATGTACTTATTTAAAAAATATTGCTGTGTAAAAATTTGTTCAATAATCAAATAAAAAAAATGTATAAAAAATGAGAAAATGTTATGAATAAAATTTATAAGGAAAAGTACCATCATTTAGTATGTACACACACACAATGATAGTAGACAAAAAATTAATAGAGGTACATTGTTAGCACTGCAAGTTTTTATCCAACACTGATAATAAGGTTTGAACTGACTATTCATCGATATAAATTATTTTGTGGAAAGATATTTATTAGATGAGGCTTAAATAAGTATTGGTCACCAGCAGTTACAAAGAAAAAGTAAAAAATGTGGAAGAGCGCATAGAAGTTGCATCCTATATAGTGCATGATTGTGATACAATTGTTGGGCAATGTTGGGCATTTCAGACTATTAGTTATTTCCCACTCATTACATCCTGGCATTATTATATTACAAGTGATGGTGAATGTTGTTCGAGCAGTAAAATAATTCATTCACTTCCTTATGTTGCTTTATTTCTCTCTCTCTCTCTTTGTTATATACAATACAAACTAATTTGCCTTCCTTTTAATGATCATTTTAACCATGCTCAATGACAAAATAGCCTATTTACATGATCTGTAATGATAAAAATAAAATTACAAATCTACACTCTACTGTAGAAATTATTCCATAAATTATCTTCAAGGAATTAAAGTGTATACAATATGCTTCTCTTGTATAAAAAATATAAGTTTAATATATAAGGTATGGTAGTTAATAAATAAAATGAAACCTTTCTCCCCAAAGTAAAAACCAATTGAAACAAACATCTAGTGAGTACAATATTTTTTCTAACTTGTAAAAAACTACTCAAAGAGATAAATTTGCACAAAATCAGTTATGAAAACTGAACACTAATATATAATTTTCTTTTTCTGCTTGACAATGAAATTTCTCTGCAAAATATATTGAAAAACAAAATATTTTTACTTCTTCCAAACTGCCATTTCTCTTCAAGATTTGTTTCTTCCCAACTTGAGTATCAACATCTTGTATATGTTCCTGAAAACTAAATTCTGGTCTACAAAAAGAGAAGAGGAAAATATAAAAACTTTCATATATTTATCTAGTTTTGATTGAATTTAATTGAAAAGCATAGCTGCTAAAAATACATGTGCATAATAGCAGTTGAATAATTTATAATATATGTATATTTGCACATGTTAAAAACATTTTAATCATTTTTATAGTAAGAAAAAACATTAAAACAAGAAAAATATTTCTTCTTAATATTTAATAGAGTCTTCCTAATGTTTACAAGTACAAATTGATATCTTTTAGAACACTTCTACATACATTAGCTAGCTTTTTAAAAAATATTGTTGATCTGAATTTGCTTTAATTATTTTATTGATCAATTATCACCATTATCTAATTGTTTTATTTTAATTTAACATCTCACACTGTATAACATTTTGATCACTTTCAATATTTCTATGCAAAGTTTTTTGATAAAATCTTCTGCATTAAAAGAAAACATTATATATAAAATGGCAGACATGTTTGAAAATATGAAAGCTTTATAAATCAGGATTTACAGGGACTGTAACACATTGCTTATGTAAGATCATGTTATAAAATGTAATAATATAAATGCATTTACAGATGGGATTATTTTTTGTTTACAGTTTTCTAACATAGTACTACATAGTTATACTTACTGTTAATATTGAAATATTTAGTAACTGTTGTTGTTTTAAGAAGTGTTTCAAAAAGTGTTTTAAAGAAGCCATTGTTATAATATAAAATATAACAAAGTTGTTTTTTTGGTTTTGATACTTTCTTTCTCACATTAGATTTATTAGAAGTACCTATCTCACCCATTTAAAATATTATATAATCTTGTTCAAATAAAGGATTCCACAACTGCAATTGCAAATTCAGTGTTATTAATATAATTGATAATTTTGAATAGGATAAACTTATTCGATAGGATCACAATTCACTGCAATTTAATGCTCTCTCATCAAGTGTGATGATATTGTCAAAAGAAACATGGGCAAAGTACACTGGTATACTGGTGGTTACATACATTAACTGAAATATGTATTGTAAGCTAGACATCCACTACATTAACCTATGTGGAAAATAGCATAGCAGTATGTCTGCACTACAACATGCATATAAAGTACATATCCATTATTTCTATATTGCATTCTGTAATAACACAGAAATATAATTAATTTAGTGAATATTAGATGAAATATTTTGATAAAAGGATCACAAATAGACTATCAATCAAGGAATGAATCAGAAGTAACATTTCATTCTTTTTAAATTAAAAATCCAAAATTAGCATTTCACTTTATGATCAAATATAATTTAACTCACTGCATTGATTTAGTTTCAGAAAATACTGCTGACAAAGTAAATGTGAACATTTTCATGATAGAGGTTTGACATTATAGAAAAATAAGAGAACTCACAATCTTGTACTGGGTGTTTTATTAACTATTACACATTTTCCAGTTTGATCAATGTTATGATCCAAACCAAAATAGGCAGCCACGCGGTGGACAAGCATTCTATCATATGAAGACATTGGTGGAAACTTCAAGAAAAGGTGCCTGAAATGAAATATTTCACAAAATTAGATGGAATAAATCAACCTTTTTTATTCAGAATAATGCTGTTTTCCACTCAAAATTATTTTAATGCCTAAAAACATTAAGATATTTTTTGAGAACTTGTTTTAGTATTTAATAAAAATATGGGTTTAGAAATTACAGAGACTGTCAAATAAATTACAAAAGTATGAATCTTTCAATGTAGATAAATGGCATCATTGAACTGAGCAACTGAACCCTCTTATCTGAAATAGAATATCTCACTTTCATTTCAAATAAAAAATATAACTTACCTCCATATCATTAACAATATAAAATTTTATATATTTATTTAGTGGTTATATTGTTATGCTTACATCCCAATGAGGAAAAAACATTTATTTTACAGGTCTAGCTGAAAAATCTTTTTCTTCTTACCATATCCATGTTTATTGATTTCTCTCTTTAACTTTAAACTGATGTCTTAAACAGTTAATTCAGGGATAGTAAGTCATTTAGAAACAGCATCATATTGACTACCTGATTTGTAGGCCTGAATAAACTTGGTTCAAACTCCTAAACAATATTCAGTTATCTTCACTATCAAGAGATAAGGATGTGCAGTGTAATTTTCAAAAGCTTAAAAAAAATCCAAACATAACCTTCAGTAGCAAGGATTCACCTGCAGGCTAAAAGTGAACATTATATATTTTGAAATATTACATTATATATTTTGTAAGATTTCAAAAATGTAGCACAAGGCCAAAAACTGGAGAGGAAGAGGAAAATGCTGGTCTTTATTATCATTTATATTAACTCAGTTAGTCGTATTTACTAATCCAAACATTCTTTATTATTTCTTTCACCATAATATTGCATTTATTTGAAACATTTTTTGCAATACCAAAAATTTGCATCTTGCTGATGAAAATAGAAATGTATACATATATTTATAATTCATGTAGTAAAAGAAGTAAAGTAAATGATTCAGATTTTATAATTTAAAAATAAATTTCCTTTAGTGATTTAAAATATGAACAAATATTTAATGAAAAATGCATTAGTATGTGAACCCCTTCATGATCTAATAAAGCAGACAAAACAAATTAAATAGTAGGAAAATGAGGTGGAGAAATACAAAAATTAAAAATATAAAAATAATACAAAGCAAAACATTTTCACATCACCCAAGAATTTTGCTTATTGTTATCTAATATGGAGAAGTGAAAAATGGAAATGCAAGGAGGTAAAAGATAAACAATGAGCATACACCCCTTTGCTAAGTTAAACTAGCTTTAATTGATTGTTTTTTACAGCTTATCAACCCTTTGTGGGTTAATTAAAGTTAAAACATATTTTAGATTGTAAGAATATTTTTTTTTTTTGAAGAATGATTTAATATCTGTCTATATTTCTGAGATAAGGTATTATGTACATTATTTACATTATTCGGACTATTGTCCTCATCTTTGTCGCCATATTTATTACAACGTTTCGGCCGTTGTACTCTCCAGCCTTCTTCAGGTGGTTGGAATATCAAACTGAACCCTTTATTTCGCTCACTGGAGTAGACTGTTCTAGTTCCACATGCCATGTTTAATGGATGTCTTCAAGGACACATGGATAAAGGCGTTGGTTAGATCCAGTGACAGGACCCAAAGAGTGTGAGTTCAATACCCGGTTAAGGCAGTGGAGAACTTTCAGAGGGAAAAATTAACAGGAGATAACTGATAACTGACATCCATTAAACATGGCATGTGGAACTAGAACAGTCTACCCCAGTGAGCGAAATAAAGGGTTCAGTTCGACATTC
Organism: Acanthosepion esculentum; assembly: GCA_964036315.1. Taxonomy (NCBI): domain Eukaryota; kingdom Metazoa; phylum Mollusca; class Cephalopoda; order Sepiida; family Sepiidae; genus Acanthosepion; species Acanthosepion esculentum. The sequence goes on along the minus strand of OZ038508.1, from coordinate 71,341,613 downwards.
CCACCACCTGAAGAAGGCTGGAGAGTACAACAGCCGAAACGTTGTAATAAATAAGGCAACAATGATAAGGACAATAGTCCGAATAATGTAAATAATGTGAAGAATGATTCATCCAGGTACAAGTCTTACTACTGAACCTATAGCTTGAGGAAGGAGATGAATTCATACATTTTTCAAGTTTATTTACGTGTAACAACCTTGATTGGAATTCAAATTCAGCTTTCTGATTTTTCATTCAGAGTTGCTCTCCAGTACATCACCCACTTAACTTTAACAAAAGAGAAACAAACCTATCTTAATTAGGTTAGGCTGACCTGTCTTTCAGAGAAGTGTAAAGCCTCTAACCAGATGCTCCAAGATGCCAAATAAAAGTTAGCCTCATTTACAAGACACAGTAGTGGAACATTATCTGCTAAAATATGATAAACACAAACCTGTATCACACTAGCCTGATCTTAACTTGATGCTTAAAATAGGTGGCAAAATAATGGAGAGAGAGAAACAAATCACTCCAATTAGCTTTCATATCAAGGATGAGCACAGGAACACAATTTTTCTTCTCAGGTGACGAACCTGTGTTGTTACAGATAGAAATAGTTTCCAAGGCAAAAAACTGCAATGAATACATTCTGGCAAAATAATCCTGCTGTGAATCCTTTTTCTGATCCATCTTTGTTCTTGGAAAGATGAAGACAACAGATCATGTGATGTGTCATGTGAGCCCCATTACCCCAAAGAAGTTTAAACAGAACTCTCTCAAGCTCAGATTGTTTGGTATACAGGAGTGCAAATACTGAGAGTTGGTATTCTTTAGAGACAACAGACTGACTGATCCTCAAAGTTCTTCAATATCTCCATGACAATACAAGTGGAGATGTGATCAGAATCAGAAACCAAGTATCTTACAGAACATGTCTGTCCAATTGAATGGGCCAGGGAAAGGACAACTGCAAACTGACAGCCTTATTGTAGTTAATTTTGGTCTCTGATATTGTTCCATAAAATCAGATTTATTTGCTGAACTTAATTTCAGCATAGCTCCTTGCAAGCATGGAGGGAGCATTGACATAGGCAGAGTACCTGGTCATGGTACTGTGATAATGTGATTCTATATAGTACCAGGTTCACTCTCAACCTTTACAGAAAAGGTTCCCCTGTAAAAATGTACAACATAGGCAAAAGCAGACAACTTTGAAGAATAAATCTGGTCAACATGAAAGGCTTCAATCTTACCCTGTTCATTTCTACTATAGCATTTGGGGTGGCAGAGGTTAATCCAGGTGGTTTGGATCTGGATAGACAAGACAGCCCCCCAAAAATGAGTGTTAATGCTACAGTAGGCCAAAGATTGATCTAAGCTGATCAGTGCAGCTTTACCATCAATTTTGTCAATGAGCATGGGTTACAAATACAGGTTATCATGGATCATTCTACCTTTTAGAGAAAAATTTTTTCAGGAGCTATTAACCAATCAAGGATATCCTGCAATCGGATTTGTTAGGATCTTAACCAAAATCTATGTTTAACATAGTTATGGGTCAAAAAGTATTAATCAGTCTCCATCACATTGGTTTTTGCATAACTACACTACACCCATGATGCAGTGTTAAGAAATACTCCTTTGCTTCATCTTAATTTTGTGTCTTAACTATCACTATTTTTTCTACCTTTCCTCATTTTACAACCTTATCTATTCAAATGCTTTTTGTGCTGCTAACATGAATTGATGGCTATGATCAACAACAAAAAAACCTAATGCTACTTTGCAGGTGGTCTCACAACTTATTACTAACTAAAACTCTCATCAACTTCTGTTTTTATCAACTATTTCCTCAAATACTTTTCATACTTTGATGCATTAAATTTTCAATAACCATGTTAGGCTTGGGCTTATCTCAATTTATTAAAACCCAGAAAAGCCTAGGGTCTGAATAAAGCAAGATAGAAGCTTGGACAAACTAAGATCCCTAAGTCAACTCTCCCCACTAAAACAAAATGATAGAGTGTTGCATCATAACCAATCTGGCCCTCTCCATCCAAATCCACTCTCCCTGCTTTGGATTTTCATTTTTAAATTTATTCACTAAATCAAGTTTGGTGATAAATTTACAAAATATTTTAAAATATTAAAATAGAGGGATGTTAGCACCACCCATAATCCTCCCAAGGGCTAAATTTAGATCAAGGATGACATTTTAATTACCCACTAAAATTATTTATCTTTGATGATATCACAAAGGAATCAAACCACTGAAAAAAGGCACCCGAAACCCAATGAGATAAAATGCTTATAGCACACACTGCCTATCAGATCTGAAAAGACAAGTAAATAAATAACACTTAAAGAGCAACTTACAAGCCAATAGACACTTCTCAAGTGGCTATCAAAACATGCTGAGAAGTGGTAAAGCTCCACAACAGAAAAATTTCATAGTCACTTTGAATAATATATTAATACCAACATACTGAAGATCACAGACAAGTCTTGCATTTTTAGACACTAACCATGGCCTTCAGCCATTCAAAAAAAGCTTACCAGAGAGCCATGATCAGTTCAACTAGGAAAAACATGCTGGGAGTGAGGACACTGATGCCTCATGAAACTTTGGCTCATTCCAGTTTTGATGGTGCCATGCTGTGATAACATTTGATATCCATTGGGAAGTTTAACTTTACTGCTTATAGAGTGTATGCAAACAAAGACCCAAAACTGAGCTATTACTATTATAGGTTCCTTTTCAACATCAAAGGAAGGTGTCATCAATTTAGTCAATATTCCAACATGTGTCTTTGTTTCCATGGAAGCTGCAGGAAGGTGATCAATCCATCTGCATGCTAGTCTCCTGTTTGGGACAATTACTGGCAGTTTCCAACTGAAGGTTGCAAGCAGTTGGGAATGACATTGAAGACTTTCTGGTCATTATATAAAACCATCATTCCCTGCAAATTAGGTTGGGATTAATGGTTACCATTTCTCTATATTGGTGGAGGCTTCCAAATGAGTCACTAAGATGAAGTTAGAGACCTAAAAAACAGCTATCCTGGTCCTATATTGGCACTGGTATCTGACCTACAAATATTTTCTTTATTTGATATCTTTTAGTCAGGGCCACACAATCTTCTGGTATAAACAGCAGAATGTTTCAAAAGGAAATGATATTCCATACACAGCCTGTAGAATTTTCATAACCATGTTCGATAGTGATTTTATTTGACAATCTCATTTGCCTTTCTGTTAACCATAAAGATGTACACAATTTTCTTTTTGGGCGTCCTAAATTTCTGGGTTTTTACTTGTCATTTTCATTTTTTCTGGTGTCCTGAACAAACTTTTTGTGCATCTACCTTCTTTCTTAAGAAAATAAAGCAATTTTATTAATCCTAATACCGTCTATAGTATTTTTAAATTCTGAAAAAGTGAACTGTTTAAATTTGCCAGAGAAACAGAATTTATCACAAGACCTCCTGTTTGGTTGTCCATAGTTGATTTAAATTAGCCAGAACAATTCAAATTTAATTTAAGGCATAGCCAACTTCTTTGGTGTGATTGGTTGGTGGCACAGTATTTTCACCATGAAATACTTCTACTGCTAAAACTAATAGAACAAATTAGAAAGATATAGAAAATGAACAGATCAAGATATATAGAAGTGTTTAAAATATAAAGAAAGATCAGCCAAGATTTATATCAATTAAATCAAGGCATTACTTGAGAAGCTGTTTACCTTTCTGTTCTCACAATTATAGGTTTTAACATGAGGCCACAACACTAAGGCCTGCACATGTGTATATGTGGGTGGTGCCAAAACAAAAATCAATTCTGGTGTGGAAAACCATTTGCTCAAATTGTAACGGACAATAAAAAGTGGATATTTTACAATATAGGATATTAGCTTAAAAGCCAACATATTATGTGGCATTTAAGCTAGCTCCTGTGGATTAGGCCTTTGGCTCAACAATAATACTTCATGTATTGAGTACATATTAAATTTTATTGAACTTGAACAATATTTTTATATATATAGGTATGAAAATGGCATTAATGTGAAAGAAGAATGGCTTTGAGATATCTAAAGCTTTGTCATTCTTATCTAAAGCTTGATAGACAAATTCAGAATAATATATAAATATGGCAAATTTCAAAAGTTATAAGTATATGCTAAGTATAAACAGAAAAAAATATTGTGCATATGATTAAAAAAAACAGTTTGGGGTCTCAATTATTGTCAGTTTTCAATATATATTATCTTTGACTTTTTTTAAGGTAATTGAAATTTAAAGCAGAAAAAAGAGGGAACTAAGCATTTACCACATGAACATTTTCAGCACGATAAAAACCAAAGGCAACAATCATGACAAAAGTTAAGTGTTGTTATATGTGCTCCAATGTAACATCAAATCAAATCATTTTTGCCTCATGTAGGAAGTTTATGATTCAAGATCATTCCTAACAGGGTATATAACTCTTGTTATCAAACTCCTTAGTGGACAATAACCTAGTGGATTACAATTACTATATCACCAGATTCACAAACCAACTTTGTGAATCTGATGATATAGTAATTATGAGTTCACTCTCTGAGCAGACTTAGGTGTAACAGAGAGAACAATAACTGAGCAATACTAAATAAAAACAAGATGAGATATCGACTGTAAATAAGAACATTTTACTCCTGTAAATTCAGTTCAATTCAAAATTCCCTGAAGGTTACCCAGATTGTCAGACACTTGAAGAAAGCCAGAGGGCACAATGGCCAAAATGATAACAAAGATGGAGGCATTAGTCTGAATGCAAATAATAATAACTCCTCTAAATTTAATTAGTTTCATGGCCTAATCTTCTTTTACCTAAAATAAATTTAACAGAACTAGTTAGTAGTCTTTCAATGAAAAGTTAATATTTGAAGAAACATTCCTCAGCTTCCAAAAAATTGAACACACAGGACAAAGTTATCAATATTGCAAATTAAAAAAAATATTAGATAAAAACAAATAATTTCAGGTATTATAAATTATGTACAAAGCTAACCTGCTGCTGATTGATTCTATTTTTCTTTGTCTTGCATAAAAAATAGCTAATTTGAATATATTATTAAGCAAAAATTGTTGCATGAAAATACCCAAGCACTGGGTAATACTGGCAAAATGTTTTTTGTAGGTTTCTATTAGCCCATTCATCCATATACAACTGTGGCAGACATGATGAGGCAGAACCTGGGACGAGCACAACTGGTTGCGACTTGCTTTTCCCTGCCAAAAAAGAGCCCGTATTTGCTTGGCATGTAAGGCTATTGCAGTTGAAATGACGGAGAAAAAAAGCACTTACCGCTCTGCCGTAATCCGTCCTCGGCCAGATAACATAAAGGAATAAGGAGGGACTTGCATTGCATTTTTATGCAATGAATATGCAATGCATTATGGGACAGAGACGCAATGAATTATGGGATCGCATGAAGACGCAAGGGATTATGGGTATATGGACAGATATAAAAGCAACTAGTTTTTCCCAGTTGGGATGCTTGGAGCGACGTTCACGGCTGGCGACTGGAAAAGTCTGTTAGTGCGATTTTGAGACAGAACTCAAGAAGGAACGATTAGGGGTTGGAATACCAGTTGGGAGAGCTTGAATTTACTTGCTGGTTGCTGTTTTCTTTTTATTTCACCACAAGCTATTTCGGCGTATTAATTCTTCAAAATGGAAGGCAAGATCTTTGACGTCCGTTTGATTTCAGAATTCAGCGGCGCCCCAACGGATATGCCCATTGTTGAATGGATAGAGAATGTGGAATTGGTCTGCGAACTTTGCGCCATGGACAAGATCGAGCGCATCATGCCTCTACAACTACGAGGCGGTGCCCTTGCCGTGTATAGACAACTTAGTGAAGAGCAGAGGGCAGACGCGGAACAAATTAAATGGGCCCTTATGACTGCATACGCGACTGACAGATTTAATGCGTTCGACCAATTTATGGGATGGTGTCTTCGGCCAGGGGAAATGGTGGATGAATTCCTGGCTGAAATGCATCGTTTGGCGCGGCTAATAGGAGAACCGCTGCCTGATCGGTGGATGGCATGTGCATTTGTGTCAGGGTTGCCACATCATGTTAGGCAGCTTCTCAAACCTCGTCCAGGATGGACGAGATGAATCTAGAACAGATTCTGACCCGAGCAAGGGCTATTATGACGGATGACGAAGGGTGCCAGGTATTGGCTGCCGCATCCGTAGAACTACCGTACTGAGAAGCTGAGGTTCCCCCTGCCAAACCTGTTAGCAGAACGATTACCTGCTACAAGTGCTCTGGACCCAACCATATGGCGAAAAATTGTGCACAAGGACATCAGTAGAGGTCAAACAGGATGCAAAGGTCTGGCCGTGACAAGCGGTGTTTTTGATGCAATGGCATTGGACACATTTCCTCAGAATGCCAGGGAAACGCCCAAGTGGAGAAGGCGTCAGCCTCAGCCTTCTTCCCGAGTAAGTAAAAACCCGGAAGTTACCCACCGTACAAGTATTTGTAAATGGAGTAGAGTGCACAGCTCTAGTGGATTCGGGATGCTCACAAACGCTGGTGAGCAAGGCTGTGTGTCGCAGCTGGAGGCAGGAAGAGGTGGGAGTGTTAACCGCCAACGGGAGGACCCTGAAGTGCCGTGGATACGGCAAACTTAAGTTGGGCGTCGAACAGATTCAGCCTGTGACTGTTGAGGTTTTGGTCGTGGACGGACGGTTGCTAGGGTTCGATCTTCTTCTCAGGATTGATGCAATCAAGGTGCTCGGAGGTGTACACCTGACTGAATCAGGCGAAGCGCATTTCGGAAACCTGAACACATGTGCCGCCATTCTTATCAACAAGCCTGACTTTAGAGTAACGTTTAACCTGAGCACAAAAGCGTGGACTGCATTGTGGAAGTGGGCAAGTGGTCATTCACCTAGCAAGTTGGTCAATAAAGTACAGGAGTACACAGTACTTGGCCAGGTCCGGGATGCATACGAGAAAGAACTAGCACAGTGGCAGCGAGACGGATGGCTACTGCCATATCCCGAGAAAGAGCTTGGCCCACCCAAGGGATTAATTCCCTTAATGGCGGTTGTACAAGAACACAAACAGAAGGTCCGGCCGGTACTTGACTATCGGGAGTTGAACGGCTTTGTAGACGCATTCACGGCTGACGCAGAGGTGTGTGCGCAGAAATTACGAGAATGGCGACAACAAGGCACTGACGTATCGCTGTTGGATTTGAGAAATGCGTACCTACAGATCCACATTGACAAATCGCTATGGCCTTTTCAAACAGTGGTCATTAAGGGTAAGCGGTTTTGCCTTACGCGTTTGGGTTTTGGCCTGAATGTGGCACCACTTTTCATGAAGTCAGTGATCGACACAATAACGTCCCAGGATCAGGACATTAAGAGTGCCACGTTGGCATACGTCGACGATATCTTCATAAACGAAGGCCTAGTTTCTGCAGCGCACATAAGACAGCACTTTGCTGATTACGGGCTAGTCTGTAAAGATCCAGAGCGATTGAGAGACGGAACTAAGGTCCTGGGTCTGCAAGTCTGATGAAAAAGTCATAGATGAATGAAAGATATATTTTGGATTTTTTCTGCAACTACATAGTTTTTGTTAAGTCCATTAAAAATCTGAATTTAATATTTTCTAGCAAAATTGTTCTTTAAAATATTTCTCAAAGATAATCAGTTTCTATATCTGCTTCTCAAAAACAAGGCATTTGTCTATAATTGAACTCTCAGAAATTACACATTATTACAAGTATCAATCTAAGTAAAAATGCAACATATGTGTTTGTATTTCTACATAAAAAAACTTTATTCAGTTTAATTCAAATTAAGCATTTTAAAAATAAATAATGAAAAAAAAAACATACTCACTCAGGTTCCTTAACAAATTTTATCAAATCAGTTTCTAATTTAAGTAATATTTTTCTATCTTTTGGTGTTTTGTTCAAAGTTTTCTTAATAAAATCCTCTAGATCAATACCAGTTGAATCTGTGTATGGTATATCAACACTGGAATCTGAAATTTAAAAAAATGTAAATTAAAATTCTTTTTTCACATTTTTAAGAAAAAAGAAAATTATATATACTGAATAACTACAGAATGAGAAAGAGAACTGTAATGAATAAAAAGTCATTTAAAAAATTATAGAATTTAAATATTTTTAAAAATTTACCATCAAGTATTTTACTTTTTAAACACGTAAACCTTATTGGAAGTATATTTCTTAAGACATATACATTCAGTCTTAGCTTTTATTTTCTCCTAATATATTCTCTGCTTGCAGTGAATAGCTATTGTAATACACACAGAGCAAATAAAGAAACTTTTTACAAAATTTTTTAAAAATTCACTGTAACCATGGAAGTTGATTTTTGCACTTACAAATTTCAGATCATTTAGTAAAGCTATCCACTATCACAAAAGATAACGTGATCTGTTAATTGGACCTGCAAAATCTATGTGCAGTCTTGAGCATAGAGTATCTGTTTTTGGCTAAGGTTGTAAATTCGTTGCAGGTGATTTTGCTGCCAGAGCACAACCCCTGCAGGCGTTTACTAATTTTTCAATGTCTTGATTCATTTTGGTCCAGTATACATAGCTTCTCATAAAAGATTTCATCTTTGAAATTTCCAGATGTCCACTATGAAATTCATTTAATATCCACTTCTGTAATGTGATAGGTATTACTACTCTTTGTGCAAAAATTAGTACTCCATCACATAACGAGTAAGTGTTCAAGTCATTTCTTGCATCTATCATCTATCTTGCTTTCTTTTAGTTATTTATTTTATTTTCAAAATATACATGTCTTGTTCTGCATTTACTTTATTTCTTCCAGGCTAACTACATTGCATAATATATTTTTAATTTCTATTTCACTTTTTAATGCTGCAATCTTAATAAACCATCAGCATGTCCTAATTTTTTGGATGGTTGATATTCCATCCTGAAATCGTAATTTAATAAGATGGTACCTCAGCAATGTGATCTATTCACTGTATGCATAGGAATTCCTTTTTTGAACCATAAATTGATAATAGAGGTCAATGGCTTGTCTGTAAACAAAAATTCCTTCCATGTATAAATTTGTGAAATTTTTTCACTGCAAATATTATTGCTAATGCCTATTTTTGCGATTTGGTTGTAGTTCTTTTCTGCCAGTAGTCGTGAGCACAAAGCATGTGTGATGGCTTTCATGTTACCATCATCATATTTATGTAGAATTACTGTTCGTATACCATGGTCACTAGCATTCAAAGGCAATATAAATTTCTGCTTTTGGATTCTAGTGCACTAATTATAAGTTTGACATTAGTATTTTTTTATTTCTTCAAACACCTTCTAACACTTATTAGTCCAGTTCTACTTTATGCCTTTTTTAAGCAAATTGTTCAGTGGAGCTCTCAAATTCCGCATATTAGGTATATGGATTTGATAATAATTTACCTGTAACCTACTAATATTTGTTGGAGGAAACATATTCTTAATTGCACTTGCTCTTGATGGATCTAGTTGATGACCATTTTTGTCCATGACTTGTCCTATTTGCTTGATTTTAGGCAAAAACAATTTGTACTTTTCCTCATTGAGTTTGAACCCACATTCTCTTATTTTTTCAAAAACTCTTTTCACATGCCCAATATGTTGTTCCTTAGATACACTTTTAATTAATATATCTTCCAAATAAGCAACTGCAAAATCACAATCTGCAAGCATAGCATCCATAACTTGTTGAAATATAGTGGAGTCACTTTTATCCCAAAAGGAAGTCGGTTGAACTTATACAATCCCTTGTGTGTATTTATAGTTATTAATTCTGGACATTCTTCCAAAACCTGTATTTGCAAATATGCTTCAAAAAATCCAGCTTTGGAAAAAATTTTCTTTCATCCTTTTAAATTTGCAAAACTTTCCTCTGGATTGGGTAGTTATGGGATTCTAAACATCTGTTTAACTATCGAAAAATTAGCACAAATGAAAATTTTATTATTTTTTTTGTTACATACACTGCAGCTGCTTCTCCTTTTTGATCTTTTCAATTACACCTATTTTTTTTTCAAATCTGTCGAATTCTTCATTGACTTGATCCAATGCTGTGTACGTTTTGGTTTAAACACTGGTGTCAACCCTTTTTTCATTTGACAGAACATCCAAAAAACATTTTTCAATTCTTCCTTTATATTTTCACACTGTGTTTTTTAATCTGGTACCTTGTCCACTTACATTTTTGCAATAAATATTTATAGCTAAATCCAACAACTCAAATAATTCCATCCAGTCATTACTGAATAAGTTTGTAGTATTTTTTAATACTTATTTGTTAAATTTTGAAAATTTAGCTTTTACACATTTGTTATACATTTAGCTTTTACACACTTGTTATAAATTGAAACATTACAAGTCACTTCACCAATAAAAAATAATTTCTTACCTGACATGTCATGTGTAATTTCCAAAATTTGTCTCAATATAGGTTTTCTGTTTGCTTTCCATGTGGCTTCATTGATTATTGTGATATCACTACCAGTGTCTAGTTGCATTTTTACATCCACATTATTAATTTTCACACACACAAATTTTCTTTGGTTTTCTGTAATTATTTTTTCCATCATAACACTGTGTACAAAATTTTTTCTGTGAGAACTTTTCCTTGCTTTAGTTTTACAGTGTGACTTTTTATGTCCTACTTTTCTACACTTGTAGCACTTTGAATTCTTAACAGGACAGTCATCTCCAAGATGTAATGTTCCACATTTGAAACATGGATTAATTTTTCTTTTTCCACATTTTTCTTTCGCTTGTATGTATGCATATTCTTTTGCTTCCGTATCAATCATGGCTCAAATTCAGGATTCTCTAACATTCGTTCAATATTTCTTGTAATGTTAGTTTCTGATTCCATTTTGTTAGAATTCATGCACATATTTCTGCATCTTTTTTTGCCATTACCCCTTGAATGAAACATATCCGGAGTCTATTTGTTTACTTCCACACTCCTTTTTAACAATTCCAGCATATGTGGTAAAATCTTTGTTTTCTTTTTTTTATCCGATTCATACACTTCCAAAAAAGCTTGGCGAATCTTCTGTTCTCTTCCATATTATTTCCATTAAATTTTGTTACTGTTTCTGGAGTTCCAACAATTGCTGCTGTTGTATTTTTACTGCTTAAGCTAATAATTCTTCCATATTTATTTTTTTGTTTACACATGCCAAGGAAAAAATTAAAACAACTGTTATCATGTGCGCTGAAGCAAAATGTACTTTTGCTTACTCTATATGAGTTTCAATTCCTCATCACAACTATTATAACTCACTCCTAGCAGTTATAATATTATATCTTGCTTAGACTACTTGCCATGACGTCATTAACAATTTTCCTTGATTGACTCACTTTGAGTTGTTTATTTAAGGCATCTTGCCTAGTTCATTTTTTGTTACCAGGGGTGTCTTATTTACTTCACAAGATTGTACTAATTTCAATAAACCATTTTCTTTTAATATGAAAACATTTTCTCATGCACATATATAACTTTGGAAACTTTTGTGAAATTATGCAATTTTAATTTGTCAAAAAGAGACAGTAATGACATTTGTTTCACAAAATGAATCATCAGTCAATTCTTCAAACAAATGCTTATTGTAAAGCTTTAAACTTATTTATCATTAAACTAAAAACACTGAAGTGAATAAAATACATTTATTGGAATTGATGAAAAATACTTTCTGGGTAGTTGAAATGTTCCTTCTGTATTTCCTCTTCTAATGGTTATTTGCAGTTTGAATTTGTTTATAAGTATCTGCTATAACCAATATTCCTGGAACACTTCATATCCTATAATTTCTTGAAAGTGGTATTATAACAAAGTCCCATCTAAAGACAAATGTTAGCCACTTGTGCAATATCATCCAACAAAGGCCATCAGAAATAATCATTTTTGCCTTTTGTTAGAACTAAAATTTTGATTACATTACTGGATGGAGATATAATATCAATTATTTAGTCAATGTAAAAGTTGGAGTAATACTATACTGCAACCTATTGGCCTTGGAGATGAAATTCCATTAAAAGTTATATCAGCGAAATATCTATTCCCTTATTGCAAGGAATTTGAGGTCTTCTTCAGTCTGCTTCTCACACTCAAAAGAAAACTACTTCTCAGGGCAGTGAGTTCATCATCCACTGAACAGAAGATTAAATGTAAATTTTATTAATCACCTATTAATCTCATGTAGAAATCACTAATACATAAAAAAAAGAAATACATACCTGATTTAAAAAAAAGATGTTATAATTATTATCTTCCATAACACTGTTATAAAATGGCTTTATGAAAAAAAAAACAATGCAGCTTTGCAAAAGTTGAAAAACTATAAAATTTTTATCATTTTTTTTTAAAGAAAATCTAACAATTTTATTTTAACCTCCAAAATAGGACCTAATCCTTAGGATTGATAATGAAAAGAAAAAGAAAATAAATAAAAACTGATTACATTTTGAAAATTACCTAATTACATTTCAATTTTTTATGGTCCCATGCACCAAAATTAAGCTTATTCAGTCATTTTTTATTTTATTTTATTATAAACCCTATCCAGTTTCATTTTTTTTTTAATATAAAAAAAAATTAAATTCCCAAATCCTGAGAATTAGAGAAAATATTTCCAGCCATGAATGTAAATTAAATGAATGACCATTAAAAGGAAAACTGGACAATTTTTAAGAAATTTTCATTTTTTTATGGACAAATGCAAGTGTGAAATTTAAAGAACTAAAAATATATCCTGTTTATATATTTATTTTTCTATTATATAATAATAATTCTGCTTAATGTTTTTTTGAGAAAATGCATAACACAACAGCCAAAGTGAAAGTGATTCAAACATGACAGTTTAACAAAATACAATAAGTACTTTATACAGTTTTAAAATGCATCATTAAAGAAAATATAAGAAAAATATTTAAACTGTAACATCCAAATATCCATTGATGAAACAAATCTGATTTAAAATGGGATTCAGTTGGCAGTTTTCATTCACTCAGTCAGTAATACAAATTTTGATGTGTTGGACCAAAATGTTTTGCACAAAATTAACACAGGAAAATTACACCTCCTTGTAGAGCAATGTCTCATCTTTAAACTTTTGATTCACTTTCACCTAGAGTTGTATGGGTGCAGGGATATGAAACCAACTGATTATTAAAGATGAGACATTGCTCTACAAGGAGATGTAATTTTCCTTTTTTTAAGAGTTCTTTGGTATTTAGTCTACTAAATTTTTCAACTTGGAAATTTTTTGTGAAAGGCAACTTCAAACTTTATGGTCAGCACGCAAAACTGACAAGTTGCCTTTTTCTTTATGATGGGACTGTTTTGACATCTGTAAGGAGACAACTCAAAGTGCAACAAATTTGAAAAAAAAAAAACTACTATGAAATTATCAAGTTTGGAAATAAAAAACAAAACAAAACATGGCTGTCATTGAAATAGTGACATAATTAAAAGAGATGTGGAATAAAAACTAATCATTACATATAAGAAAAAATTGTATCGTTAGAAAGAAAAGATTAAATGTTGTATAGATACTATTTTATCAAAATAGCCTTAACAATAAACAAGATATCTTTAACCTCCTAACTGAAAATTGTGCCACTGAGGTTTCTTCTTGGGTCAAAGCCGGCATGGATGTTTTCATCCCTTTAAAACCTCAATCACCTCCATGGTTCACACCAGCATGCTCAGCCGCTAGAGCAGACAGGAACCACTATTTTTGGTTATACCAGTGTGACATCTATCATCACAACAGGTGCCTATTCGTTGCTGCTTGCAATAAATGTAAGCGGGTCCTTGAAGGAGCAAAGTCCCTGTTTGCCAAGAGAATGAGGCACCACATAGACTCTAACAACTGGCTCTTGTGATTATTGGTGGCTCTTAAGTATAGGGTCTCTATTTTCCTCCTCTTCAATCAATATGAGGTGTTATAATCCTCCACTGATAAAGATGAATGCTTTACCTGTAAATTCTCCTCAAACTCTACTTTTGACTCATCTGATATATCCCTGCTTAACTGCTGAATGATATGCGTATAACCCCTTCAATTGTTTCTGTTATCATCCCTAACCTAAATCCCCACAAAGCACGTGCACCTTATGATATCCCTGTAATAGTCATTAAGAAGTGTGCTCCCCAACTAGCTCCTGTTCTCTCTAAACTGTATAATAAATACTTCATTACCTCCTGCTTTACTGCCTGCTGGAAGTCATTATCTGTTGTTCCAGTTTGTAAGAACTCTGGTGAGCTGTCCGACCCTTCCAACTATCGGCCTATTAGCCTTCTACATCTTTTTGGGAAACGTCAGGAGGCCCTAATCAATGCTGAATTGGTTCATCAACTCTCATCGCAGAGCCTTTTCTCAGACAAGCAATATGGCTTTCGTTTCTCCAGATCAACTGCTGATGTACTGACAATAATTGCAGAAAGAGTCAATCATGCTCTATATAAAAACAGTGAAGCTCGGGCTGTAGCATTGGACATCTTGAAAATCTTTGACAGGTTCTGACATTCAGGTTTTCTCCAAAAGCTGAGAAGTTATGGTGTCTCTGGACACTTTTTTGAAATGATCCAGTCTTTCCTATCAAACCGTGAAATGAAAGCTATTTGGAACGGCCACTCATCTAGATCTTTTTATACTAACATGGATGTCCCCCGGGGCTCCATCCTTGGTCCTACTCTATTTTTAATTTTCATTAGTGACCTTCCTGATGACATCAGCTCTCAACTTAGTATCTATGCTGATGACACAAGAACTTACTTCTGTCTTCATAGTAAGGCTTATCAGTCTGACAAAGTCAAGATGGCAGCTAATGTTCAAAACGACCTCAAGTCCCTCGTTAACTAGGGAAAAAATGGCTGTTAATTTTAATTCCTCCAAAACTAAACTTCTCTCCATTAATCATTTGAGAGATCTCTCACTGCTTTCCATCAGCATGGCTGATACTAACTACTTTTTGCACCTTCTCAGGGTCACATTTCTGCTGACATGAAGTGGAAAGACTATCTTGAATCCATTGCTAGGTCAGCTGCTAAGAAAGTTCACTTTGTTGAGTGAGACAATTTTTCTCTCTCTTACATGTCTATAAGTCTACCATTTGCCCATGCTTAAAATATTGCTACCATATATAGCCCAGAGCCCCTGCTATTTACCTAGAGCTTCAGAGAAGAATCAGCAATATTATTGGGCCTGATCTGGTGACTCAGCTTCAGTCACTTTTCGTATCTCACACTTCTCACTTGTGGAACTCTCTTCTGGCTCCATGCATTTCAGCCAACTTTAATCTGCAAAAATTTAAATGCAATGTCACTCCGTCTTCCTGATTACTCTCTTCTCTTTTTGCTCATCATTATTGTTTCTGTTCTCAATTCTTCCACACCCTGTAACACTTTGTGTTTTAGTGGCTGTACTACCTTGCTTGAGGTGATACCAACTAAAAAAAATCAGCAGTTGAAATTGAAGCAAATTTCACTATTTTGACACATGTAAAGGGCAGAAATTTGAGGACAAATAAAAAAAGAAAAGAAAAAAAGACCATTCAAGGGATAATTACAGGCTCACATTTAAATGAATCATAGTTGCTGAAAAAAAAAAAAAGAAGAAAATAATAACTGTTTGATCAAAGGCTGGAAGAAATTAAAGATATGAAAAATCATTTTAGAGTTTCCAAGTAACAGGTTGGAAGGTTTGAACATTTTGGGTTTTCAGCCAATCAAATTGCTAATCATTAAATGCACTCCATAATATATCTGCTATCATTTAATAATACATGAAACTAAATGTCACTGAAGAAGTTTGGAGCTGTGTAATGATGTGAGTACAAGAGGGGTGATTGCGAAGTGCTTGATGGTGGTGGAGGTCTTTGGATAATTGTCAAGTTCAACATGAGAAAAATTAAATTTTTTTTATATATGCAGATCACATCTAGCAGCCATTCCTTCTGCCTAAATCCAATGTTCTATATATATATATATATATATATATATATTCTTTCAGATAATATGTTTATCTTCTCAGAAGATCTTAACAGTTCTCACCAAAGAAGAACTGCCAATGGTTTTGCAATTTTCTAAGAAATTTAAATTATTTTCATTAGAATTTTCTAAAACCAGAATAAATATTAAGGTACAACAGCTGGTGAGTTTAGTAGATGAGTGAAAACTTCTCAGCCAAGCTATAACAATTTTTGGGCTGTCAGAAAAAAAAAACATGCTGTCTAGCATTATCCTGATAAAATATTACAACTCTCATTTTTTTTAATACTAAATATCACACAATACAAAACTTGAAAGGCACTCAACCCTCTATGGTTACAGTTGAAATCTGAAATGATAATGATGAATGAAGTGAGATATGCATGGAAGAGAAAGTGGTAGAAAGTGGGGATTATAAGGATAAGGAGGATAGATAATGTTTGTTGACATGAAATGGTTAAAACTGTACAGTTCAGGGAAGCTTCCACATAGGAATCTGTTCTACAAAGTGGTAGTTCTTGGGGAAAAAGCTGAGTGGAACTTCTTACATTTGAAACACAGAAGTAGCATGGCATGTCCTAGCAGTAAAGGTTTGCACTGGTAGAACTATTAAGAAAGGGAGCTCTTATTAATATTTGCCCAGGGTTCTATCCTTGGACCTTTTTTGTTCCTAATTTTTATCAGCAACCTTACTCTGATTGTAACAGACATCTTTTTGTCACTGCTTGTAATGAGTGTAAAATTTGTCCTCAAATAGGCAAAGTCATTATTTACTGATAGAATGAGACACTGTATAGCCTCTCACAAATTTGGTTTTAGAGATTATTTGCTGTTCTGCAAGAGTGTGCTGAACAAAAACACATACTCAGTCCCTCCTCTCTTCAGAATATTTAAAGTGTTGACATTTACTTCAGATAAAGCAGAGTGCTTTGCTTGGAAATTCTCTTCCAACTCCACTCTCAAATTATCTGGAATATCTCTGCCTGATTTTCCCACTAGAACAGAGTCTCCACTGAGTGATATACATATAACTCCATCCATGGTTTCTGCTATCATTTTTAAACTAGATCCCCACAAGGCTTGTGGATTCAATGGTACAATTGTGCAAATGTGTTCCTGAACTGGCTCCCATTCTCTCCAAACTTTACAATAAATATCTTTCTGTGTCTTATTGGAAATGTTCCTCTCAATATTCTATTTTTAAGAACTCAAATTATTGCTCTATTAGTCTCTTTTTTGGCAAAGTACTAGAGGCTCTTATTTCAAATGCCTTCCTTTTTGATAATATGGCTTCCATTTTGTCAGGTCTACTGCCAAAGTGTTGATTGCCAAAACTGAATTTGTCTATCAAGTTTTAGTAAAGAATGGCAAAGCTCAGTCTGTGGCTCTAGATATCTCAATAACCTTTGAGAGGGTTCAGCATGCTGGCCTTCTCCACAAGCTCAAGGGTGATGATGTCTCTGAAGAAATATTTGGCTTAATCCAATCATTCCTAACAAATAGTGTTAAGAACAGGCATGCTTCCAGATCATTTTATATCAATGCAGGTGTCCCCCAAATGTCATCAGTTCACAAGTAGGTATCTATGCAGATGACATAACTTACTCCTGTCTTAATCTAACAGATCTGGCAGAGTAAAGATGGCAACTGCTTTTGAAAAGGACCTCCAATCAGTGATTAACTGAAGCAAGGAATGGCTTGTAAATTTTAATGCCTCTGAAACAAAAGTAAAAATTTCATCACTACAAAGAACTTTTTATGCCTGTCATCAGCATATCTGTTGATAAACTGCAGGAGAGCCACACTTTGTGTATTCTTGGCCTCACATTTTCCACTAACACAAAATGGAGTGATTATATTGAATCAAATGCTAGGTCTACTCCTAGCAAAGTTGGTTCACTGCATTAGGCCAGAAAATTTTCTTATCAGAATCCATCTTGCACATTTATAAATCGTCTGTGGATTGAATACTGCTGCCATATCTGGTCTGGTGCTTCTACAATATATCTTGAGATTCTTGACAAAATTCAAAGAAGGGTTGGTAATGTAATTGATCCTAACCTGGTATTTAACCTGGCATGAAAATCTAAACTAAAATATCAATACATTTAGGTAAAGTAAATTTTTTCACAGTTTTAATTGAATATAACTGGTCAAAACATTTGAAATATCACAATTTTTTATGTTTATATCTTCATTCCACTTCCAAGATTGCTATGTAAAAAGTCAAGCACTTTCATCATTGAACATTTCATCATTTTCAAAAGGAAATCATTTAATTTTAAACTTGAATGTTTTGCAAAGAAACAAATATATATAATGGAAAAAGGAGAAAAGTATTACAAACCTCTTGAAGAACTCAATGAGGTACCAGCCTCTGAGCTTTGAGACCCTTCCTCTTCTAGCCTATTCCTACCACTTGGCTACAAATAAAAGAAAATACAACATTTTAATATGTAAATGAGTGTATTTTAGACAAACCAATTCTGAAGATAGTAGTTTGATCTATAAATACCTTAGCATATTTGTGAAAAGTAAGGGTTCTGGTAAATTTTAAATTTAGATAAACTTCTAGAAATTAAAGACTAATTTGCAAAGTGAATCTTTATGTTCCTTAACATAAATAAAAGCTTATGTTCAGCTATTTGTGCACTTGACAGAAAGAAGGTAAGCAGCTGTCAAATTATATTTAAATTTACACATTTTCAATGAATTAAAAGATCTGTTCATGCTACAACTTATTAAGAATAATTTGTTGTCTCAATTTATATAAAACTTCTTTTTTTTTTTAGACCTGGGAGCCTCTGATAAAGAAAGAAAGGATACTCAAAAATTCCATCACCAGAGTACAGTTTAAGGTTCTAGAATTTCACCACCGTTCTACAAATGGCTTAGTATATTTAGATAGAATTAGCTGAGATTTGATAATCCCTAAGCATGGAAAGCAAAATGAGAATAAAGAGTTTGAAAATTCCAAGGATGTTACTAAATATGAGATGCCTGAAGAAGGCCAGAGGGTAAAAACAGACAAAATGTTATGAGTATATAACAACCAAGATGAGCATACTAGTCTGAATGTAAAAGTATATAAAGTATCATACTGATGCAAAAATGAATGTAAAAGCATATAAGTATCATACATATTTTCAGTGAGAACATTGTTTTATTAATTATAATTGCAATGATATGATAATGATCAGCCATCAACATCTTGCAACAAGAAATAATCAGTTATTGATTATCTAAGAAGTTTTATTGGTTCTTTGTATCAAATGAGATTGCAAAAATATTAGTCTGTGTATTTAATTTCAGTAGTATAATTATTTTATAATTCTTTATCATTCAGCAGGACAGAAAACTTTTCTCCTCATAATGAGCTGTATTCATATTCCAATATTTACCTATAAAATCATTATTTTACTGGCAAGAACATAAATAAATGTATCTTTAACTATTTACAATCACTATGAAGATTTTTTTATAAAATCACTCAAGGTCCTAAAACACAAAAATCATGATGAATTATCTTATATTGTAATTTTTATCACAAAATGTTATATATCTTGCAAAATTTGGCTCATTAATGAAGAGTATGTAGGTTAAAAGTGGTATTTTATTTCATATCAAGAAATTAATGCACACCATAAATTCTGGTATTTAAAAAAATAAAATATAAATTCAGTATTTTATTATAGGTTTCTAAAAATGTTATTAATTATAATTGTTTACTTATAGCATCTTAATGCCACTGCACCATTTTTAAGACAGTGGGCATTAAGGGGTTATGGTACACAGATCTAGCCGTGAATTTCTATCTTTATAACTAACTTATTAGTATTTCATTTACTAGGTTAATGATAAAATAATAACTGAATAAACCTAAACAAAGAAAATAATGATTCATTTTTTTATAAGTAAAAGCTTTTAATATCACCTTGCTTAGGACTCACTATTTTTCACAAGCAGTGATACAGAATGTTGCCTGGAAAAAATAACTTCAAATACAACAAACAGGAAAAAAATATTCTTCAGCATATTTCTTCCTGGACTAACATGAAATAAAGAATATTCACATTATTTACTCATAAAAAAAAAGTAGTTGTTAGGGAAAAAGTATTTAGATGCTCAAAAGAAAACAAATGATGTACTCCTCTGGTTGACAAGGGCTTCTGAGTATACAACATGAATGCTTCTCCCACTCCAAAAAGGTTGTTTGGTGATTCAACCCTAAAAGCTGGCTATAGGAAAAGCATGAAGAAGTCAGGTTGAGGCCTGCAATTTTAAGAAATTGTCTTTGTGTCTTGTTGATGGCTATAGCAACACTGGTGTTTGTTAGGAATTGAAGTTACTTGAATTCAGAGGGCAAGTCTGTTGGAATTATTGGGATTCATAGAATGCACACATTTTGCTTTTTGCCTTCACTAATTAGGATACTTGCCTTGATGAAATGTGGGAAAAACTGCTTGACAATTCCATTGCATAACTTTGGAGGGTTGAGATTTCTGAGAAACATGATGAGCATTCCAACTTTTAGATGAAGCTTGTAAGGGAGGGACACTGAACAGTTCAAAAGAGTTGTAGAATTGGATTTTGAACAGCCTCAGAAGTACCCAAAATGGTGTCAATTGACTTGTGCAGCTGGACCTTTCCAAGAATCTGTTGCAACAGTTTTCAGTTTATTCCTTTGATTGCATTATTCTTGAATGCTTTGCTCAGAGCCATTGATAGTTTCTGTAATTTCAGCTCATTTTTTTTATATTTAAATAGCTGAAAATTAAAATTTAATCCTCAAAATTTTAGAATTTTTCACTGAAAACATTTTTAAAGATTGCATGTTTTACAAAACAAAATGATATGACTTTTTTCAGCTCTTTCTTAAGCTATTTTAATCTAAAATTAATCTCAAGTGACCTTTAATTGCTTTGGAGGTCAATACCAGCAATTCTCTCAACTTTTTCTACCTATATGTAGCAATTTATCTTTGAGAATGTCATCTTTTGGCTGCAATACAGATTATAAAGGCCATAATTCTAACTCTAAAGGCCTTTAGTGGACTTGGAGATTGAATATGACCTTATCTTCCCTACCATTTGTGAGATTAAAATCAGTTTTGTACTTTATAGCAAACTCAATAATTCAATTCATTTTGCTAAAAATGTTCTCTTTAATAAACTCTGATGATTTCAAATAACTTATATAGACTATGTTATTAGAATTTTTGTGATCTTACAGTTATTCATGCTAAAAAACCAATATCACTGAAATTTTCTGTTTATCCATGACATACAAACATGCAAACATAAATTTTAGCATAGTAATATATATAAAAATTTCTAATGCTCATTTGCTTTTTAAAAACACTATTTATATATTATTTCAATAATTCTTTATTTCTTTAAAGTTGATAAACCAATAAGTATTTGTTGAATTAAGTCACTCTCACCTTTATTTACTTTGTAATATTAGCACTTTTTATATCTTATCACAATCCAATTTTAACAGCATTCTTTTGGATTGATATCAACTGTATGAAACCACCAGTGGCATATACATGCTATTCGTTGATAAAAGTTATGAGGAAAGTTATGCAGATTTAATTTTTTGAATAGAGAATGACAATTGCAGTGATTGAAGATAATTCATTATGGTTACTTGAGTTTCACAATCTTGAATAAGTTTGAGAAAAAATAACTTTGTATTTGTAGATGATTGCATTATGAGACTTTACCAGAGTAATATATCAGTAAAATGAGCTAGAAATATAAAATTGATAGAAATATTTATAGTTTTCACATAAGTTACATAAGCTTTCTTGTCATTTTGTCAGGACCAAAAACTAATCACTTAAATGCTGGAATGTTGTTACCAAAGCTATAGTTGTCATAATTAGTATTTAAATGAAATTATAGAGTCCAATTTAGAAGAAATTGAAGATGATTTCAAGAGTAGTTATGAAACAACATTAATCATTTGTATTGTTTAGACACAGGAAAAAGAACTATATGTATAAAATAATATTCCTAAAACAGTAAGATTTTCTTTTAAGCATGTTTTGTACAGCTCCATAAAAGATTGCAAGAACAAAAATTTGGGAACAAGTACTCACGTGAGGAAGTGATAATACATCACGAGAAGCATCTGTCTGCATGGTGTGATTTTCAGGTGGTGGAGATCCATCTTCATCAGTTTCACAGCATAATGCAGCACTACGGCGTAGAGATTTTGTTTTTGTTTGAAGTAACTAAAACAAGAAAATTTTTACTAAACTTTTCAAACAAGTCATTTTTATATTAAGGATTATTAAGGGAAAAAATTGGTAGATTTTGAACATTTTGGAAGAATTTACTGTTTACTAACTACAAATTTACCTTGATGCTGAAAAAATATAATTATATACTTCACATTATAAAATAGTATGGTTTTGATATGAGATTAACGATTCTAATTTTTTAAAATTTAATTGATTTACATACAACAAAAAGTAATAATTCAAAATATTTCTTCATCCTCATATTTGAATTATAAACTGTAACGACCATGGACAAACTTTTATTTTTGTAAACAATATCAGTAGCCTGGGAAATGCGAAAATTGTTTGAAATTTGGATACAAAACTGACTTAAAAATCTGCTATGTTTACTTACTGGGTAACGAGTGCTTTTGATAACAATCTGAACTGATTCTGATGGTTGTTGTTCATGATCCAAATGGACAGATGATTTACAATCTTCAGGAGATGTTGATTTTGGTGATTCACCTGAAGACTGTACTCCTGGAGTCTCTGTTCCTAATTATCAAAAGAACACAAAATTCTTTAGCAAAATTGTACTTAAACTATATCAGCCACTGACACCAATACCATAAAATCATAAAAAGGTGTGTGTGCATCTATGTGTACACACACACAAACATGCACAAGTAAATGGGAGAAAATGTACATGGAATTTAATATTTTCAATATCAGTAAATAATTTTTTTAACAAATATTGTTATGTTAGCCCAATAGTTGTACTCTCACCTCAGATTTTATAAGCATGTTTTAAGTACATTGTGTATTTGCGACGAAACATATGAATCTTAATAATTTCTTTATTACTTGAATATGCAGATTGTGGGATATATTTTTTTATGCCCAAATGAGGTGCGAATGACATTAACAGGGTCCATGGTCGGAGGCCAAACGAACGCTGTTTGACAGATAAGTGCGAAAGACATTAACAGGGTCCGTGAATGACACATACATTTTTTTGTGGGCCAACACATGACTCAACTCGTAGCAGTTTTCGTTTCGCATGTGTTGAGGTGGCAACGATCTCACTTAGTTGCTGGCCCTTAGAGGAAGCGGACGGCACCAAAACCAGTCTTAGCTGCTTGCTGTTAGAAGAAGCAGTTGTCACCAAAACCAGACTTCGTTGTTTGATGCCAGAAGAATTAGATGCCACCAAAAACCAAAGGACCGACGAGAGAATCTAGAACAACATCCTCAACCCAAGTCGGCTATGCTCCCGTGATTTTTCTGTGTGTTCTTCTTGCCATCAACACATCAAAAACTCATATTAGAACATTGACAATCTCATCCTTTACTTTCAGAGAAGTGTACGAATATCCTTTTGATCAAACTGTACCCTGATAATAATCAATAGACGTCGATTCCAACCTTATGTAAGTTTCTGCATGTTTTTCTATATCTTATAATCTGCTATCTCTGTATTCATATGTATTTCACTGCATTAGTATCTGTTTAATAGGTAACTTATCTACCCATCCCTTGTATTATTTAGTTTTCTTTTTCTTACTTTCACATTTTGTATATTCTATAAATAAAATCTTATTATTTAGTTTTCTTTTTCTTACTTTCACATTTTGTATATTCTATAAATAAAATCTTTGTATTATATATTCTCGTGTCGTTTTCTGTTGTTCTGTGTCTGCGTATGGTTCATTTTCTCTCTGCGTTTACTGACGTCCGGAATTGGAGAATTACCCTCCCAATGTTCTTTATTTTTATATCAAATCTTGGGATCTCTTACTTATTTTTTTTTATTTTCTCATTGTGTCCCAGCTATTGTAGTCCCAATGAAACCCCGGGTGTAACAATATATAAACTTTACATCCAAACTAAATAGAAATATTTGCTAGGGTATGAATAAATAAAGAATTTAGTTTAAATTGTTATAATGCACCATTACAAAACTTTTAAAATTTTTAAATTGCTTTAATACTCTAGATTATTCCAGTGGAATATTCTAGAATGTTCCAATAATGTTATCAATAGTTATTTTTAGCCTAAAAATACAAACAGAACATTCTGTAATTGATATTTGTGCAAGAAGGTTATCATCATGGCAAGAGATAAAGAACTGACAAATTTTCAAAAAGCCCTGGAAAAAAGGTAAATTTACAGGAAAATCTCAGACAACCTGAATATTCCATTTACTACCATTACTTCATTCATTGCAAAGTATAAAAAAATTAAAACTGTTGAAAACCAAAGAACAGGTACTTCATGGAAGATTTCTTCAAGATCTTTGAGGAAATTAATGCATCAAATTAAACAAAATCCAATGGTTACTTGTAAAGAGTTGCAGAATGATTTGCTTTCATCAGGAATTTGTGTCACTAAATGGACAATAAGCAATGAAATTCATGGCAACAATCTAAAGTCACATTCCCCTTGGAAAACTCCACTGCTATTGAAAAGACACAGAGATGTCAGGCTGAAATTTGTTCGTGACCATAAAGAAAAAGGAAAAATAGTATTGGGAAAGAGTATTTTGGACATATGAAACCAAAAGTGAGTTGTTTAGACATAATTCTAGAAATCATGTGTAGAGGAAAGATGGCAATGCCTTCAAACAAGAGAACACAGTTCCAACAGTGAAATTTAGTGGTGGCAGTATCATGATTTGGGGATGTTTTTCTGCAAAAGGTACTGGCAACATATCAGTAATAGATGGTAGAATGAATGCCACAGCATATCAAGATATTTTGGAAGCAAATTTAATGATTTCAGTTGAACTTCCTCCTGACTGGATCTTCCAAGATAATGATCGTAAGCATACTGCAAAATCTATGAAGAAATGGCTTGCTGAAAATAATGTAAATATCCTGAAATGGCCAAGGCAGTCCCCAGATTTAAACCCATTGAGAATCTGTGGTGTTATTTGAAAATTCAAATCCAATCGCGAGCTCCAACAAACATCCCAGATCTGAAGACCATACGCGAAGAAGAATGGAACAAAAAAATACCAACTAAAATTTGCAAATCATTGAGAACTACAAGAAGAGGTTGGTTGCTGTAGAAGTGTAGAAGGCTATTCTACAAAGTATTAAATGAAGATTATGTATTTTTTTTTGTATTGTACAAATACTTTTTTCACCCATTAAAATGAATAAATGGGATTTATTTATATTATATTTTCTATGCATATGTAATTATTATGCATCTGTGTACAGTTAATTATATGAAAAGTATGTTTATTCATTAGTTGGAAATACATTAGAAATGTGTATGTGTACAAATATTTGTTGCCCCCCATGTATATCTAAAGCAAGATAATCTCTAATACTTTATCAAACATAACATTTTAAGAATAAAAATATATTTCTTTTGTCTGATTATATTTTTATAAATATAACGTATAATGCAGATATAATTCTTATTACATAAATCTAATGATTCAACATATGTCTTTATCACAATATTTGAAGTATAAACTGTAATGATCAATGACAGACATCTTGTATTTTCATAAAAAATTCTCAGTAGATCATCAATGTGAAAATGTTTTTATATGTATTATACAGAGATAAAAATAGACCCACGACCACAAAAGAGAGAAAAACCTCACTTATTAAAATTAAACAATATTTTCTAACAAATGATTTTTGTTTTTGCTATTTAGTTGTTATACTCACAATATTTTTGGCAATTGTACCTTCTGGACTTCTTCAGATGCCTGTCTTCAGACTTGGCAACTTTCTTGGTGGAATTTCAAACAAGTGAGAAAAAGTAGCTTTTTTATTTTGTATGTTTCACCCAATACAGGGTTTAGAGGTTTGCAGTCAAAATAATAATGTAGAATGAGGTGTATGATATGAATGGAAGAGAAGGTGGTAGGAAGTCAAGATTATAAGGAGGATATATAAAAATTAATCCTTGACTTGAAATCAAGATTGAAGTATTCCGGAAAGCACCCACATATGGAAGTCTGTTTCACAAAGTGGCAGTTCTTGGGAAAAAGTCAGAGTAGAACTTTCTTTTTACTGCTATCAAAATCCTGCAGAACAATACTGTGATTATCATGCTGCCACAACAGGCAAGGGCAATAGTAGTGATGAACATGTTGGAATACTCAGAAAAATTGGCTAACCTCATTGAGGATGGTAGCTACAGAAGAAGGAGCCAACTCTGAAAATTGAAAGGAAGCTGTCACTGATCCTGAACAAGAACAAAGATGACTTCACAATCAATGAAGAGAGACAACTGACTCATTGTTGGTCATCTCAAAATCGCCAAGAAGGTATTCCACGGAGACTCATACTCAATTGTTGGGCTTTGTGTAAAAACATTGTGATGAGAGGGGGTCAAAAAGTGCAGTGCTCACTGGCAGGCCAGCTATTTTTTTTCTTCTTCTTCATCGGTCACCTCAGAGAAATGGATTGTGTGGCGCCCATCCGAACTCTACTGCATGCTGTCCGCTAAATGATTTTGATTTGCCCGTGCTGTTGGCACCCCACTTTTTATGCTACGGCCAAAATTTGCATGTGTGCAAATATCGTCTCGTTTTGGATGAGATAGGCGCGCATAAATTGCGTCTTCAACAGCGGCCATATTTCTTTTTATCATCACTTTGCAGGCAAGACACATTTGCATTCATTTCGAATTCTGAGGTAAGTCATGTCTTTCATCACACTCCTCCCTGATCTCATGATCACAAAGGTGGCAGCCCGGTGACAGTCATTTTTGACAGGTGATCTTCACAAAAACAGAGAGGGGGGCTCTGCTCTTGCTCCTTCTTCGGGTGGATTGTTGGAGGGAGGCTCTGCTTCTACTCCCTCTTCGGGTGGATTGACGCACTCTGCACTTTCCTCATCAAGCAGCAAACTTTCTGCTCCGCTCTCAGATGTGTCAACGGAATCTTCCTCGGACATGCTGAAACTGTGGCGCGGGCGCAGATCCTTAACGTGGCGGGCTATTCCGTCCACCAGAAATGACTGTGGGCTGATCATTTTCGTCACCCGACCCCTGTTGAACTTGGTGGTGCACCGACTCATTGGTGCCTTGACCCACACTCGATCTCCGATATGGTAAGAGCCGTGCCCGGGATCTGAAGACATCATCGGGACGTCAACCCCTTTCACCCTCAGTTCGTATCGGTGGATCCTGTTGGCGGGCGCAGTCTGGGGTGATGTATTGTCTTTTGGTGTGACATTGTACCAGTAGACGGCTTCCTGGATGGAACAGCGCATCCTGGCCGTGATTTGTTTTACTGTGTGGTGGCATCGCTCTGCTATCCCCTTCCCAGCTGAGGCATATGCGCAACGGAACCACAAGTTGACTCCCCACTTGTGCGCAAAGGCTCTGAATTTCCTGCTGCAGAAAGCTGGGTCATTGTCTGTGAGGAGCTCGTGTGGTGGGCCCCGCTCGAAGAACACTGCTTTCAGCTGGCGATTCACAGCCGCCGAGTCCTGTCTCGTCAATTGCTTCCAGATTGAAAAACGCGACGGGCCGCAGTCCGTCAGCGTTAAGAAATGATGGGCACCATAGTGGGTGATATCCATTCCCAGTCTCTGCCAGTTCTGGGTTACCTCAAGCTTTCCTTTTTCCCAGTGATTGGGTGCGGGGTCTATAGACTGGCATTCTTCACATGTCTGTATAGCTGATCTAAAGGCTGCTTTTGTTGTTGATGGGCAGACTCTCCTGACAAAGTAGGTAGTGCGCCGCAATCCTGGGTGACAACTGTTCCTGTGGATGGACATGATTTGGTCTGCATCCAGTTCATCCACATGGATGGCGCCAATCAGTGGCCTGGGTCCATTGTTTTTCTTCATTGCGTCAAACCATCGCTGCGGTACTCTCGTCAGTCGATCAGCTATATTCATATATATCGCGCTCTTCCAGTCAGAGTATCCGATACCCAGTCGTACATGCAAATGGAATCTGTTTTTACATGCAGCGTCTTGGTCTGCCACTGGAGTGCCAAACTGACACCTTTCAACACGGCATCCATCTCGGCTAGGTTGATATGTTGAGCATTGTCTTTAGGTTGCAGCCAGCAAGCATCCTCCAGTACTGTTTCGTGGCTCTCTAACGCTACTCCAATCACCAGGGAACTGGCATCAACCCACACATTCAGGTCCCGGCCATCCACGCACCAATCCCCACTGCACAGAATCCACAATCTCAGACATCATGCACTGGAGGAAGGTATCTTTTGTTTCGTCACCCTAGCTCTTTGTAACCGAACATGCTCTCCTCTTGAGCATTCCACATGCCACACGGGGCCAACCACACACTGGGAGGTGCCCAACAAGCCTTCCACACAGAGAGAACACCTTCCATCGTGTAACGACACCATGGGCATTAGGAACCACATTTCCTCGCCTCCACCGCAATTTACCTTGTTCCAACACGACTGCCAATCCTAGTACCCGTGCACCATCTTCCAACCGTTTTGGGTCCTTGCATTCCGGGAACGACATTTTCGTTGATATAGATGTCGTCAATGTAGGCAGATGCTGCACGACCCAGTTTCTTCCTAAGCCAGCACCGAGCTGATGATCACCTTCATGACAAGGGGAGCCACGTTTAATCCGAATCCTAAACATGTCAGGCAATATCTTTTCCCGTGAATTTTCACGGTCTGGTATGGCCAGAGTGACTCGTGGACACGTATTTGGTGGTACGCTCTCCTGAGATCCAACAAAGACATGTTGGATCCCTTCTGCTGCCATTCACGCAGTTTAGCTGCACATACGTCTGCATCGGCTGTGAAAACATCAACGTGATGGTTGAGCTCCCGGAAGTCCATCACTGGACGTACTTTAGACTTGTTCTGCTGTAGTATGGCCATCAGGGGAATTAGCCCTTTAGGAGTACCCAGTCTTTCTTCTGGGTACGGTATGAGCCAGCTGTTTCCCATCCACATTTAGAGCTCCTTATCTCTGCTGCTACCGGGTACTCAGAAACCCCATTGTGCAGTCTTTCAGGCGTGCGGTTCTCTGACCACTTCCATGCTGCAGTCCAGGATAACCTCCGATGGTCGAAGGTGGCAGTGAAGTCCGGTTCATCAATAGTAATGGCTGCACACTTGGCTGCTCGCTCATTGCCAATCTGTACTCGTCCCGTTGACACAACAGCAACGCCTCCCAATGCGATTATGGCATCAATCCCAATTAGAGGTCAAATCCCAGTGGTTTACCATGCACCACCAACACATTGATCTTGGCAGAACCGCCTTCCTCAGTGGATACGGTTACCATTCCTACACCGCAACATGGATGGGACATGACTCCAATAGTCATAACGTCCACCGTCACTCTCTTCCAAGACAGGCACTGGTCTGCATCCACAATCGTCCGTGAACAGCCAGTATCAATCAGTGCTGAACACCAAGTTCTGTCAACAAGGATGTTTGCCACCGGGAGCACTGTATTTACATTTTGGTTTTGAAAAAGGCTGGTGCTGATGCCTTGTCCCTTGTAGCGTTTCCCGAAGTCTCAAGCCCAGTGTCCAACCTCGCCACATCGATAGCAGCATGTTCTGCACTTCCGGCAGTCTTTTGCTATGTGGTCTTTGCTGCTGCACCTGAAACAAGTCACACTGGTGATTGGGCCACTCTTGGTGTTAGACGCATCGTTACTACGGGGTGGGTGCACAGCCACAATTACATCCTGGCTTTCATCTCCAGTTGTTGTCAGCATTCTCACTCTTGCTAATAACTCCCCCACAGTCAAAGCTTCAACATTCAGTGCCTGTCGGATTTCAATGGAGATCGTATCTAGGAACCCCATGACGAAGGGTAGTTTGGTGAGCCTTTCCATCTCAGCTCCCTCAAATCCAGCCAATCCAATAAGCTGCCTGATTGTGTTCGCGCAGACGTCCACACATTTGCCAGTCAACCAGACCATGGTCAGTTTTCTGTACGCTGAAAACGCATCATCCGTAAACGCCTCCTTTAGCCTGGCTTCAATCTGGTGAATGTCTCTCTGATCTTTCTCCTCCATTTCTATGTAAAGGGCTAGTGCGGCCCCCTCCAGGTACAATGGCAGCAGGCTAGCCACATCATCCACCTGCTGAAGTCTTGCTACCAGCCTGACCTTTTTAGCCATGCCACCACATCGCCCTGGCCAGAAAATGGTTTTATAACGTTGATGCTTATGCAAACCTTTGCCATAACTGCCGAAATAGCTTGTAGAAAAAAAATGGTGATGAGAGGGTGGTCAAAAAGTGCAGTGCTCGCCGGCAGGCCAGCTATTTCTTTTTCTTCTTCGGTCACCTCAAAGAAATGGATTGTGTGGCTCCCTTTCTCAGCTGTTACACTGGGCAGTTCTGAAACAGACACCAGCTCAGCCGCGCCTACTTCAACTTCCTCTTTGTCTGACTGTCAATCCGTATGTCCAACTCTATTGAACACTGTCCGCTGAATGACTTTGATTCGCCCATGCTGCTGGCACCCCGCTTTTTATACTATGGCCAAAATTTGCATGTGTGCAAATATCGTCTTGTTTTGGACGAGATAGGTGCGCATAAATTGGGTCTTCAATAGCGGCCATATTTCTTTTTATCATCACTTTGCAGGCAAGACACGTTTGCACTCGTTTCGAATTCTGAGGTAAGTCAAGTTTTTCGTCACACTTTGGCCTATCATCGACTGAGTAGATCCCTTTTAGTCATAACCAATCAACTAACAGTTATGTCTCCATCCTATGCAAAGAATGTTGTCCTCTTTCTGAAGTTCATTGGAGACAAATGGTGAATTTGGATTGTTGTGAGACTATTTCCCAAGGCATTCAATGATGGAGGTCTATTGGTACTTTGAGACAGGTTAGAACTGCGCCCCTTTCTAACAGAGAGCATGCAGGTTTTAACAGATAACCTGATGAAATGGTTGGGTTGCAATATATATGGACAAGAAGGCTTAGCTACAAAATTGCCAACTCAATTAATGGTAAATTTTATATATTGAATACTTCCAAGAAATGGCTATAACCACTAAAATTAGCCTTCATGCTATCGGCCCCACCAGGAAGATTTACAAGCTGGACTAAGTGTATTCAATAAGACCTTCCACACAGTTCAATTGAAAAAGAAACTGCCAATCACATGGCCTTTTTGGATGTACTAATAATTTGAAAAGGGCATGCCATCAGTATATTATAAACCAACATTCACAGGACAATACTGTAACTTCAATTTTCTACATCCATATAGTGTCAAGAAAGAGATTATCCACTGGAACAAATTCATGTCATGATCCAGACAGAAAATGATCAGCATAAAAAAAAAAAACCTTCAGGGTAACAATTACCCTGTAAGTACAACAAGGGGGGACAGAAGAGTTGAAGACAACAATAACAATCTGCTACAGACTTATCTACAAGATTTATATGAGGTACACATGAAAAGAATCAAAGGATCTGCAGTTCACACATCAGGACAGTGTTCAAAAGCATTTCAACCCTTTTGAGATAACCCTCCAGAACCAAAACTCCGTTGAAAAAAAAAAACAACCAACAACTGCATGCATTTTATCCCATGCAGTTGTGGCAGGGAATATAAAGGAAAGACTAGCCACCCACTAAAAATAAGGGTGGAGGTACAACAAAATGTTATTGTTTGGGAAGAGTCACTAAAATCAGGCATGTCTTATATGGAAAGAAAAGGTTGTTCATCAACCCCTGTGGAATTAAATTAATATAATAGGGAATAACTTTGGAGGATAAGATAACTGAAAAAAATCAGCACACATGTTAGGCACTCAGCAGACCTAGCATAGAGATGAATACCATTTTAAAGATTCTGATGAAGAATAAATGTAACTTAAAAGAAAAGTCCACCACCTGTCAGGATACTCATATCACCCTGAGTACAAAGTTTAAGGCTCTAGAATTAAAACACCTGAAAGACATGTCTTAAAACTAGGTACCTCCACGAAAATCACAATACCTAAGAATTAAACTAATTTTTAAAAATGAAAAACTTTCTTGAAGCATACATTTTAGCTTTAAGTGAAAGCTAAAAGATTAAATTTACTATTTCTAGTAAGCAAAATACTTTGGTGTATTTCAAACAGAAATTATATTGATTGGAATTGATTTTTACTTGTTTTTCAATAACATTGTTAAAGTCATTCATTTTTTAGATATTTGTAAACACTAGTTCTCAGCTTTAAAAATCTTGCAAAAATAAAACATTTTTCTAAAACTTTATTTGAAGAATATTAGCTGATTTAAAGTATAATTAATCTGATTTGAAACAAATATTGTTTACTTAAGTTTAAAATAAAGCACAAATGAATTTTTAAACTAAACAGTAGCTGTGTT
The DNA here is from genome assembly GCA_964036315.1 of Acanthosepion esculentum. Lineage (NCBI taxonomy): Eukaryota > Metazoa > Mollusca > Cephalopoda > Sepiida > Sepiidae > Acanthosepion > Acanthosepion esculentum. The sequence goes on along the minus strand of OZ038508.1, from coordinate 71,309,018 downwards.
TATGTGTTTGACAGTGTAATGACAGATTGATTGTTATTTTACAGTCTTTAACTGTAAAACATAATTTAAGAAAATGATGTGAGTGCCTTTTTTTATATAATTTTTAAGTCCTCAGTAATCTTAATTTAGGAAAATAATTTCTGTAATTTTCTGTTGTAATGAACTTTAGAAATTTTGGCTATAAATTTAATATAGTTAGTTTTTATTTCCTGATACCATATATGGTCTACTGTACTTACAAAATCAGCACATTTATACACTAATAAAAAAAAAATTCAAATTTCTCTTAAAAAGTCTTGGTGTGTGATGATTTTATTAAACTTTTCAACTTTTGGTTAGTAAATATAGTTTTTACTTAATAACAATATCACCTAACAGGATCAAAGTAATGCAGAATTGTAAAAGATTTGAAAGTCTGTCTATATCTCTGAGATGAAGTATTAGGATTACTTGCATTATTTACATTACTTGGACTGTTATCCTCACCTTCATTGCCATATTCACAACATTTCAGCCATTGTATGCTCCGGCCCTCTTCAGGTGATTGGAATTTCAAACCAAACCCTTTATTTCCTCTACCGGGGTAGACTGTTCTAGTTCCACATGACATGCATCTTCTTGATGTCTCAGTTATTTACCTTGAACTCAACTCTCCAAGTTTTGATTTACTACTGCTGTGGTCTGGTATTGAACTCACACTCTTTGGGACAAATGTCTTTATCCAGTTATGTGTTCAATACCAGGCCACAGCAGTGGTGAACTAAAACTTGAAGAATCAAGTTAAAGGGAAATAACTGAGACATCTGGAAGTGGCATGACATGTAGAACTAGAACAATCTACCCTGGTGGATGAAATAAAGTGTTTGTTTCAAAATTACAATCACCTGAAGAAGGCCAGAGCATACAATGGCCAAAATGTTGTGAATATGATAACAGTCCATATAAATAATGCAAGATTTGAAAGTTTAAATTATTATAATTAAAATTTACAAAAAATGAAAACAATTCTTTTAAAAATTCATTATTCATCGAAAAAAAATTTTTTCTTAAGACAATAGTATCCTTAATATATCTTATTTATAAAAACAATTAAAAGCTTTTTTTTAATTATCTAGTTTGCTAATCATAGTTTATTGCATTTTTATTTTCTGATTTGAAACTGATTTTCAGGAAATGAGTAACTATTTGAAAAAAAATGACTGATGATTTACATTCTCAAGTCAGAATTTTGATATGAAAATTATTATTAGTTAAAAGGAGTCATTCCTTTTAACTAATAATAATTTTCATATCAAAATTCAGTTTCTTGAAATTTCATAAAATTAAGTAAGTGGGGTTAACAACTGTACAAAAAAAAAATAATTTCATCAAGATTTTCTAAAAAAATATTTCAAAAATAATTTCATTCATTTGGGAATAAGTCCTGAAAATCACATTAAAACCTGACTTGAATTTAATTTTTGTAAGAATTTCCAAAACATGTTTTTTACCACAAAAAAGATGTTAAAATTCCCATAGTAATCTGCTGGTGAAAAAGAAAAAAAAAAGAGAAAAGATATTTAACCAAAATTTTGAACATGCTAGAAAGGATTAAAAAATTTAATAAAATAATCAAAAAATACTTTGGTCTTTCCTCTTAATAATAACAAACATTTTGATGATAAAACTTTGTTTTCATCAAGTTTAAGGCCTTTTTACATCATGCTAAGCTCTGTTTTAGTGAAAAAGTGGAGGTACCTAGTTAAAACATATCTGGTTCACTGGAAGTTCTGAGTTCAATCCCGGGATCTGGTACTGCTGAAAAAATCACATAATCTGGCTCATTGGAAGAAACAGACAAGTGACACAAAGGTGAATAAAATTGGTGAGTATTAAATATTCAGTAAGCCTGGAAAGCAGGCTGATAACAATCTACCCATGTGGATTGAAAAAAGGGTTTAGTTCAATCTTCAGACAACTGATGATAGACAATGCAAAAAAGCTACAAATGCTGTGAGTATAACAACCAAGGTGAACATAGCAAAACATAATAAATCCACATGACAAAAAATTTTATATCTTACTTGACCAGATACCAATGCTTTGAGTAACAATTTTTATTGCATGTGCTTAATTATAATGTAGAAATAAAGATTAATATCTGATGAACCACTCAAGTTCTGGTTAAAGAATTCAACTGAGCAATTAATAGTAAAATACATAAATACTTTAAGACCCACCAGTATAAGTTTATAGAAGAGGACTTGAGACTTTTGATTTTTTTCCAATAATTTTTTTTACACAATCCAATTTTTTTTATTTTGAAAATAATTACTTTAAAGCTTTACAATAAGTTTTGTTTGAAAAACTGACCAATCATTTCTTTTGTAAAACTAATTTCTAAGTTTCGTAGTCATTAGTCTTTTTTTATGAATGAAAGACTGCATAATTTCACAATGTTTTCAAAAATAAGATATATCTATGACAAAAGATATTGATATTACAGATAAAAGAACTGTTTTGTTGAATTTCTCATTAAAAAGTATTAAAGTTTCAGGCATCTACTTCCCATGGATACTTTTTTATGACAAGTTCAGGATGACCTGAACTTGTCATAAAAAAGTATCCATGGGATTCATTTGCCCTGTTTTGATTTTATTATCTAATAGTGCTTCTGGCTTTTTATTATTATTGATGTATTACTGAAAAAAAATATGTTTCTCTCTATTGTACTATGAACCATATTAAGAAGTTGCAAGGTGATAACTTAAAATATATACAAAATCATGAAATTAAAGTTCTTGAACAGCCACACTTCTAGATCTTTTAACATTAATGCAGGGAATCCCCAGGGCTCTATATTTGAATCTACTTTGTTCCTAATTTTCATCAACAACTTTCCAATGTCATCACATCTTGACTTGGTATCTATGCTGATGACAATTATTTCCTCTCTCTTAATGGTAAGTCTAATCAATTCAATAAGTTCAAATTGGCAGCTGATCTCAAAAATGACCTTCAGTCTGTTATTAACTAGGGTAATAAATAGCTTGTTAATTTAAACACCTGAAACTTTGATCCCTTTTAATCATTTTAGAGAACCATTTTTTTGCCTTCGATCAGCATTGCTGATGCTAAACCCCAGAAGAGTAATTTATTGTGCCTTCTCAGGCTAACATTTTCCATTGACTTGAAGTGAAACAATTATATTGAATCAATTACTAGATCTGCTGCTAGGAAAGTTGGTTCACTTTTGTAGTGCTAGACAATTTTTCTCTTGCCAGAATCTATCATATTTTTATACAATCACAAAATTTACCTCTTCAATAAAATCTGTTGCTTTTCTTGATGAGGAGGAGAGTATTTTTTTTTAATTTGTGAACTATTTGGATCTGTAAGTTGAATTTTTTACCTATTATTTTTTTTTAATTTTGCCTCTTGGACTTTTAATATTGAACTTGTGATTCTTATTTTTTGATACTATATTATTTCTTGTTCTTTTGCATTTGTGAGACTGAATTTGTGATCTAGACACTTTCACCGTCCTTGTAGTTTTGGTTAACAGACACAAGATATTTTAGCACAACTTTTTTTCATTTTTTTTATTGCTGTTTTGCCTCTGTTAAATAGCAGAAGGACAGTTCAACATCAGGTTAATGCCAGTGACAGAACTGGTCAGCCTGTGGTCAAATGGATTGAGAATTTAGAGCTTGTTTGTGAACTATGTGAAGCAAAAGAACTGAACAAGTTTTCCCACTGCACCTGAGAGGTGGCACCCTTGCAGTGTATCATCAACTTAGCAAAGAGCAAAAGGCCAACACTGAGCAGGTCAAATATGCCTTATTAACTGCATTTATGATAGACCTATTTCTGACCTTTAGTTAATCTATTGCGCCCTGGTGAAACAGTGGATATGTTTTTGGCAGAACTGAAGAAGCTAGCCATACTAAGTGGAAAACCACCAGAACAATGAATGATGTATGCTTTTATGTTGGGGATGCTGAGCCACATCAGGCAGGCACTTTGGGTATCATCCAGAATGGACAACATGAACTTGAGTTAACTACTAACCATGGTCTGCATCATTATGAAGGTTGGAAAAAAATCTGAGGAGACACTCACTACAGACACTCAACCAGCAAAAACCCTTAATAATCTAGCCCCAACTATTAATTGTTGTGGCAATATCACTTAAGATAATTACTGCTTTAAGTATATCTCGCATATGGTAATTTTTTTTTATCCTCCCCAACCATCACGACCAATCATAAAATTTACCTCTTTAATAAAAATCATTGCTTTTCTTGACAAGGGGGAGTTTTTTTTGTTTTTTTTATGTTCATAAACTATTTGAATTTTTTTACCCATCTTTTTTTTATTTTGCTTCTTGGACTATTAATGTTTGACTTGTGATCCTGATTTTTGACTATACTATTTCTTGCCTTTTAGATTTGTGAGACTAGATTTGTGAATCAGATTTTTTCACCATTCTTGTTGTTTCTGACATTTGTTAACAGACACATCTTTCTTTTTACTTCAAAACAACCTGGATGACATTAGACTTATAATGATTTTTCATTTGTTTGAGGCCTGAATTATCAGTCAAACAGTTAAAATTGGTTTCTTGCTCAATAGCAAGCAAGAAAAAATATTTTCTGACAAACTTTGACCAGTCATAACTCTGTTACTACTAAGATAAATTTGATTTCATTTTTTTATATTTTGTCAAACTCTATTTGTCTGCACTAAAGGTTTGTGGATATATTGAAAACAAAATTTTAGTTTGAGATACATGATTGTAATGAAATAGTTAATTCTGAGAGATGTTACCAATTGGAAGCATGACATTTCTTTGTTGAAAAAGTAAGCTTCATTACCACATATTGCAAAATGCATACAGAAAAAGATTTTGGTTCTAAAAATGCAAGTTTTATCAACATAATCTCCTGATCTTGCTCCTAGATCTTTACAGCATTTCCTGTACGAGGAAACAGTACCCCCAGTTATGAAAAAGTTTTAAAAAATAGATATTTTTTGTTTTGAAACCTAAAATATGTTATCGCCAAAGTATTTTAACTTGTCTGCTCAATGGGATTATATTATTGAAAATAATGGAAACTATTAATGTTAATTATTAAATATAAGTCAATTATATCCCTCAGTATGTAAAATGTCAAATATAACAGGACTTTCTTTTCAACCTAATAAACTACCTATAGCCAACTGGTTAGAGTTTATTTTTGAATAATATAAAATATTACAACTTAGCATTACATGATTGTAAATGCTATTTTTTTAGCAGAGGAAGTTCAAGGCAGCCCATAAAATGAGGAAGAATCAGAATCTATTTAAAAGAAAATGTAAATACTTTGCTAATCATGCCTTAAAATACAATCTATAGATTATACCATACTGTTTTGGGACTCATTGAATTTTAACACTTTACCAATTCATGTCTTTTTTTATTTAATTTTTTTAATTTTTTATGGTGTCACGTCTACTACATGAAACTCATTTCAGTCATTTTTCTTTGTTGTTTAGTTGTTTCATGATCTTTGTTAAGTGTTGCATCGTAGAATGTTACAGAAGGAATATTTTTTTTCTTTGTTATATATTTTTCTTATTGTGGCAGGGGGCAAAATAATAATAATGATAATAAAGGATAATATGCTGGAAAACAGGAAAAAAGGCTTTTTCAAAAGAACCAAGATGTTAAAAATGCTCTAGACACTTTGAAATGTAAATGTTACAGATTTTATTTAGAAAACGAAACACAATCTTTTTTTTCTCTTTAAGCATACAAAAGATATCAGATTATTAATAGAAAATAGAATTCAGAATGTCTTGATCTAAAGGTTAATTTTATCGATAACAAGATAGCATGAATCTACGTAAAGTTTACCAAAATTGCTCAGAGCTATTGATAGATAAACTTAGAACAATGACAATACGGTCAGGGTACTGAAAGATGAAACAAGTGTGAAGTTTTAATTTAGAAGTGTGTCAGGAAATGGGTCGAACTGTTCTTAATAAATGTCAGTACATTCACACTAGAAAAACAAATACATCACCAGTTCTCTATATAAAGAGCAGAGTTGGGTTGAGAGCAGAGCAGAGTTGGGTTAGAGACAGTGAGGAAGTGACACCAGAGATTGAAAGAAAGCACCCACTAACATGTGCTGTTGATATAAGTACCACTGCTCCTGCTACCACTAATATTACTACTACTATTACTACTACTGAGGATAAGTACCACTGCTCCTGCTACCACTACTATTACTACTACTGAGGATGGGAACATCAACAATTGTAGTAGTTGCAGTAAGAACAGACCAAAAAGTGTTAAAATGAAGCCACCTCTCTCCTTTAACGATATTACACAAAGTATTTTGTTTTGTTGATCATTGTTCATATACAAGAGACATTCAACTTTTTGCCACGAGAATTGTATTATATGTATTGTTGATGTTATATATATATAAAAAACTTTTGTCCCTCTAAAATTAGATCAACTTGGCCATACTTATTGCTGTTAACCAGATTCTCACCCAAAAAGCTTGCAGGTAGACCAACGGAGAACTTTTGGAATTCTACAACCCGATAACTACTCGCCAGGATGAAAAATCACAATGTGGCTGGTGAGTGGAATTGAATCGACAGTTGAAACCGGAGACTTAGGCCTAACTTGTAATACTAACCATACAGGACCAACGGTCAGTCTTGTGGATGATGTTGTTCTAGTGGGGTTAGGATACGGTGTCACATGGACGCCTTGACCAGAGATTGCATTACAACTGACACTGTGCAAGAGGATCGGCGTTACATTTGGTTGCCATGAACCAGGATTTGACCCAAAGGATACCCGGAGGACGTTAAAGTAAAGGAAAGGAGAGAACCCTTGCGAGGGTGGAGTACGACTAAAAGAAAAATGACTGAATTGAAAGATTATATTGATTCAAAGAACCAATAGTTACAGGAGCAACAAAACAGCAGAAGTACGCTCCAGGTCGGTCACTGTTTGGTTTCCCTCTATTATTGATTTTTTTTTTTATCACTCAATTGTAGTGCATAAAAACAATCAGTAAGGATTAGTGTGACTTAAATTAAATTTAATTTAAATGATTAAACAGGAAGTTGGGGAAACTCTAGAGGACCTAGGAGATAAGATGACGGGATTGGCGAGGTCAGCATTCCCGAATCCAGAAATAAGAGAAAATGGGGCAATTCAGGCACTGTTCGTGGACGCTTTTATGGACACCATCCGTGATGATGACGTGAGGGGTGATGTCCTGAAGGGTGGGACCTGTAGGCTGATGGAGGCCCTAGAGGTAGAAAGGATAAGAAACAACAAAGACCAAGGAGCCCAAAGATCCAGGGGTTGGAAGTGTACAGAGAAAAGCTCCAGAAATAGAATAGTGAGCATAAATCCCTGTAAGGATGTGAAAGAAGAGGATTGGGAGGCTGATTTGAACTGGAAAGAATGGGATATATGGTACAGATTTTATAAGTCCACTCTGAGGTGATACGGGCTGGTATGCTGGGCCTGCAATTACAGAGGACACAGGGCCAGAGACTGTCCCACCAATTGGGGAGGAGACACCAGGTCTCTGGGTCCGAATTGCACTAAGTGCAAAGGTTTTGGCCACAAGGAAAAGTGGTGCACAGATGCGGGGATAGGAGACTAGGGATTAAGAAAATAGACATCCTAGTACCCCCACAAAAAGAATAAGTGATTGGGAAATGACAGTGAGGCCCCCATAGATAAGTAAAGAGCAGGGTGGCCCCAATAAAAACAAGACCTCTGAAGTGCTGGTCCTGTGGTGTGGCTGGACATTTTGCAGTCAACTGTAAATGGCGTAAGTGCTGGCTATGTAAGATGGCTGGACACTTAAGAAGGAATGGTCCAGGAAGAAAAGGTGCTGAGAGAGGAAGGGAAGAAATAAGGGGAATAAGAAGACTAGTTCCCATCTTACCCAAGAGAAGTTGGCCTAGGATAGTGAACGATGAGCCCCTATTGCCAGCACCCATGTCGAGTTTGAAAAATAGGGATAGCCAACAGGGAAATAAAAATAAAGGAAGGTTGAGGAATAGGGACAGAGCCCAGATATTTCAACTATTTAAAGAAGGATCGGACTTTACCTGTAATGTGTTGATAGGGCACAAGACAGTAAAAGCATTAGTGGATACTAGAGCATTGGTCTCCTTAATAAATTCCAAGGTGTTTAGACAGTTCGGGTTACAGAGAAAACTTCAGCCAGTGGATTTATTCATTAGCCAGGCAGATAGTAGTCAGATGAGAATAGAGGGTATGACATGGCTACCATTCAAATTAGTGAGGACTACAGGTGAGCTTAAGGTGTATATGGCACCTGATTTGTGCAGCGAATTAATCTTAGGGAGTGACTGGCTTAGGCTGAATAAGGCCCAAATCCACTTTGACCCAGCTACATTGGTTTTGGGAGTAGTAGAGGTTCCATTAGGGAATGAAGTGGAAAAGAAGTGCCCCATAGTAGCCCAGACCCAGGTGAAATTTCCCCCTGGAATGTGAAGGAAGGATAGGTACAGTGGAGAAACTAATGGAAGGGTTATATCAGATAACACCTACAAAGACGTATGATAATGGTGAAGAAGAGGTGACTTTGTGTAGTTCCGTGGTAGAAGGGATGGAAATGGTGCCCCTATTGCTGGCTAATACAGCCAATAAAACTATTACAATAAAACAGGGAGAAGAGTTAGGTTACGCCTGTCCAGTAAAAATTATGAAGTAAGTGAGAATAAGCAAGAAGTATGGAAGAAGGGTAGAGACTAGTAGCCCCGAAATAAAGGAAGACTTAATAGTGCCTGAAAGATATAAAGATGAGAAACTGCTAGAAGCTAATCAAGATGTGGTAGCTAATACTGACAAGGAGTTAGGACAAGTGCAAATGAAAATAGATACTGGTGACTACCCACCCATTAGATTGAAGCCTTATAGGACCCCAATCCATAAGAGAAAATTAGTGGAAGAGGAAGTAAATGAGATGTTGGACTCAGGATTAATAGAGAGATCTAGGTTCCCATGGAGTTTTCCAATAAACATTGTGGAAAAGAAGGATGGAGGACATAGATTTTGTGTGGATTTTAGACAGTCAAACGCCATTACAAAACCATTTACCCCTGATCGATGATATTCAGGCGCTTTTTGGAAAGTCAACCCGTTTTTCTACATTGGATCTAAGGTCAGGTTATTGGCAGGTAGCCTTGGATGAAAAGGATCAGAAGACAGCTTTCACCTGTCACGTGGGTCTATTCAATTTTTGTGTGATGCCGTTCGGGTTATGTAATGCCCCAGGTGTTATTTACTCAGTTGATGTCCATAGTGCTAGGAGGTATGAAAAATTTTGCTATGGCTTACCTGGATGATAGTATGGTGTTTTCTAAGACACCTGAGGAGCACTTTGGACATCTACAGAAGGTGTTCAATCAGTTGAGAAAGCACAGATTAAAGTTAAAATTGCCTAAATGTCAATTTGTGAAGGACGAGACCAAGTATTTGGGTTTTGTTATAAACAAAATAGGAATAAAACTTGATTTAGATAAGGTAGAAGTGATAAGGGCTATGCTGGAGCCCAAGGCAGTGAGAGAGGTTCGTGGTTTTATAGGAGCCATTGGATATTACAGGTGCTTTGTTCCTGCGTTTAGCAGATTAGCAGGACCTTTGATAGCCTTGACAAAAAAGTATGCTAGATTTAAGTGTACGGAGGATTGTCAGCGAGCTTTTGATACCCTCAAGGACCAGTTGACAGCAGTACCCTTGCTGACCTACCCAGACCTAAGTAAGCCGATGGTGTTTTACACAGATGCCAGTGACAAATGTATAGGTGCAGTACTTAGCCAGTCTTGTCCAGATAAAGATGGACCAGTGCCAGGTATACCCAAGGAAGTACCTATATATTTTCTGTCTCACAGACTATCAGAAACCCAGCAGAGATGGACAGTGATAGAAAAAGAAGCATTTGCCATTTTATATGCAGTCCAAAAATTGGACTATTACTTGAGAGGAGCTTTGTTTACCATTAAAACTAACCATAAGTCCCTCAAACATTCATTAGATGCGGAATGGACAAATAAGAAGATCCAGCAATGAAGCTTAGTGGCTATCAGTGCAAAATAGAGTATCTAGCTGGAAAGGATAATACCTATACAGATCTGTTATCTAGGATCCCAGAAAAATTAGAGTCTGAATCCGTTAAGTTGGAACCGGGTGTGGACAACAGAGTGTATCATGTGAACGTGATAAATTCTCACACCCTAAGTCAGCATTCAGTTTGGGAAGCAGAGGATGAGGAAGAAGAAGTTATTAGGGACCCACTATCATAGAGAAAAATCAGGAAGATAGTGAAATTAGTTCTCTGAGGAGTAAGGTAGGGGCAGGGACTACCTCTAAGTATGTCATACACAATGCGGTGTTGAACTACATCTCAGGACCAGAGGAGGAAAGAAGTCTAAAAATAGTAATACCAAAAATATGAAGACAAGAAATCTTAGACCAGTGTCATGAAAAGGTGGGAAACATGGAGATTGATAAAACCTATGAATTAATATGAATATGAATTAATTATTTTGGGCCTAGATTGTATAATATGATGTATTGGATTATGTGAACAAGAGCATAACGTGTCAATCACAAAGTCGAGATAATAGGGTTGCTTCAGTGAGGGAGGCAGATATTTCCAATTACCCATTTCAGAAGGTGAGCATGGATATTTCAGGGCCCTATGGAGAAACTCCTTGTAAAAATTCGTAATTAGTGAGCTTCGTGGACTGGCTGACAAATTGTGCCAGAGGCTTCCACAATACCAGACAAGAAAGCCTGAACAGTATCAAATATCATACTTCAGGAGATATTTCTAAGATATGGAGCCCCTGAGCAATTGATTACTGATAATGCACTGGAGAATGTAAATCAGATTATGGAGGAGACTCTGAGAGGATTGAATACTATATATATTACCACCTCCCCATACCATCCACAGAATAATGCAAAGGTAGAAAGATTCCACTGGACCTTAGCCGATGTACTAGCGAAGTTAGCAGGAGATAATAAGGACAGCTGGGATGAGTATCTAACTCAGGTGCTGGCTGCCATGCAATTTTCGATGAATGAAACAGTGAAATTTTCCCCTTATTATATGCTATTTGGCAGAGATATGGTCTTACTGATAGATAATTTGGAAAGACCCAGGAAATATATGGGAGAAGATCACCATAAATTGATCTTGAAGCAACAACATAAGGTTTTTACTCAGGTGAGAAGGAAAATCAGAAGAGGTATAATGACAGAGTAAATCAAAACAGGAAGGAACTTCAAAGTGGGTGATCCAGTATATTACAAAGTACAAGGTAACCAAAAAAGTTCTGTTAAAAGAAAAAAAGAAAACGCTTCACAGTACGTGTAACTTATATTTAGTCTTCGAAGTAATCACCATAAGCATCCAGCACCTTCTGCCAACGTGTCTCCAGCTGTTCAATGCCCTTGCAGTAGAACTCGGGGAGTTTTGACGCAAAGAAGTCCGTGAGGGCTTTGCGCAAGTCTGCTTCATTGGTGAAGGATTTCCCATGAAGATGATTATCCAGGGAGTGGAAGAGGTGGTAATTGGATGGCGCAAGGTCAGGTGAATAAGGTGGATGGCACAAAGTCTCCCATCCAAGTTGCTGTATGGTATCCCTGACCACTCGCGCAACATGTGGCCTGGCGTTGTCATGGAGGAAAAGCACACCTTTGCGATTCACCAGTGCTGGCTCCTTCTGGCGCAATGCCTGTTGCACACGTTTCAATTGCTGCGAGTATAGGTCTCCAGTGACCACTTGGCCCATTGGTAGCAGTTCATAATGAACCACTTGACTACCTGTCTACCAGACACAAAGCATAATATTGTGTGGGTGCATAGGCAGTCTTGCGGTGTGAGGGACAGCATCCTGAGGAGACAACCAATGTCTGGATCGCTTGGGAGTTTCGTACAGAACCCACTTTTCATCACTGGTAAGCACTTGATTGAATAAGGATGCGGTACAATGGCGAGAAAGCAGCGATACGCAGGATGTCACTCGTCCCTTGTGGATCTCCAACAGCGTTTGCAGAACCCACTTACTCAGTTTGTACGTCTTACCTAGGCGGTGCAGGTGAAGTCTAACTGTTTCATCGGAAACGTTGAACTGTTTTGCAAGTTCACCACACGTTAGACTACTGTCCTCTTCAATGGCCGCCTTCAGGACTCCATCATTCAAGACCTGTGGTCGTCCACTGCAAGGCTTATCATGGAGAGACAAATCTCCTGACTTGAATTTTCGAAACCAATGCCTTGCAGTATGTTCATCCACAGCACTATCCCCAAACACTTGACATATGCGGTGACTTGATGCAGCTGCTGATAAGCCCACTTTGAAGTTGTAAAGCAAACAGCCCCGAACAAGATCTCTAGACACTTCCATCCTTCTCACAGCTGTCTGGCTTATAACTGATGGCCGGGCATGGTGCATGTGTTTTTTATAACATCTGATGTTCCTACTTCCGGCTGTCCGAATTTGAAAACAATTGCTACACGCATTTCGTATATATTTCAACTTCATTCAATGACTAATCAAAAAACGGACAGAACTTTTTTGGTTACCTTGTACATCTGAGGGAAGGTAAACTGGATCAGAGATGGATTCCTTTTTATAAAATAGTGGAACAGACAGGACCCGTTACTTACATAATTTGGGATCAAGTAGCAGGAAGGGTAATAAGAGTACATGCTAATGATATAAAATTAGCTGAGATAGATGAATGGGAAGGAGCTAAAGAGAAGAGAGTGGAAAGAGGATTGAGGAAGGAAACTTCGGTTGAACCTGAAGAATTAGAGACTGATAGTGAAGAAGGGGAGGAGGAAATTATGATTACCCCAGAGAGTTTGGAGAGAATAAAGGGGATCGACATTCGTGAAAGTAGCTCCCTTGAGGAAGGTAATGAAGCAGATGGTGCACTGAAGATGAGTAGTGAAGGATCGGATAGTTGGGAAGAAGAGAATAAGATTCTATTAGCCCAGTTGAAAGTGGTTAGAAACTGAAAAAGTATCTAAGGACGTAGAATTACCTATAAAGCTACGACTGAGAGGGGGAGTGAGAACTAAGGCTCCCGAATAGAGGAAATAAGGAGATTGATAAGATACAAGCAGAAGAGCCTGAGAGATGGGCTGGACTGCAATTATCGGTGTTAATAGGTGTATGGAAGGGCCCCCATGCATGCGTGGTGCCACTGGCCATAGAATGGATTACTTTCTCGGGTAATTTTGCAAATCGATAACAATAAGAAAACGACAGAAAGGAATGTAGAAGTAAAAGTGTATCCTCATCTTTATCTCATTGCAGATATGGACAAGGGAGGACCACTGATGGTGCTGATGCTGATTTTGACAGTAAGTGCCTGGGAACGTAGGGAAAATACTGTATTTAAAAAAATCAATGCAGTGGCCATGACTAGATCCAAATGCTTGATAACCCTAGTGATAGACTTACAGCCATACGAAGAGTTATTGGCTTGTTTAGAAATTGAAATAGCGAAGCTCGATATAGCTAGAACACAGGTAGCTCAAGATTACCTACAGGAGGAAGAGTATTGCTGTATAACGGATCCTTTGGCACAAGAATCTAAGATACTTGATAGACAATGGAAGGATACGAGTTCATACCTGAAGGAGCTAGAGTTATTGCAGACTAGAAGGAAACATGCTATACTGTCTATTATAGGGAAGGCAATGAGTGTTTTATTCATGATGGTATCAGAAGATGATGTAAGAGTTATTAGAGGAAAATTAGAAAGTGTGGAAAAGAACCGAGAAATGTGTAAAGTAGTTAAAGAGTGTATATCCATTCTTAATGTTACCAGGTTGGAACTGGCCAAGAATAGGGGCAGCATAAATTGGCTAATCTCCCAATTGCAGAGTTTTAGAAAAGAGGTGTTCAATGTAACAGAAACCCTAGCAGCAGAACTAAGGGGATTGGAGGGGTTTTTACAACAATATTTTCAGTTGCTGTTTATTAACAAGTAAGGTCCAACAGACCAGTCAATCATTAACCTTCTTACTAGAGCAAGTGAGAGCTCAGTTGGATATGTTATCTATGGGATATCTGTCACCAAGTATAATAACCCCAATCCGGTTAAGGGAAGTGTTGTTGGACATACAGACTAGATTACCTCATCACCTTAGGTTGCCTGTGGATCCGACCAAACAGTTATGGCAGTATTATAGTACCCTGGGATGTGTCACCTTATTGGAGAATAAGAAATTGTTAGTACTGATATCAATACCTCTGTTAGATAAGGATAGTACCTATGAGATATATCAAGTAATAAATCTTCCCATGCCATATCCTAAAACCAATCAAAAATTAGAAGCCATAGCTAGGTATAAAGTGGAATGGGACTTTTTAGCCTTGAATTTGGCCAGAACAAAATTTATGTTGATAACAAGTGAAGAAGCAAATAGATGTAAAGTTGATGCTTTAGGCACCTGTGTATCTGCAAGTCCAATCTATGTGGCTGGTAGCCATGATCTGTGTGTACTTGAATTATTTAAGAAAAATAAGAGGGGAATTAAGAAGCATTGTAAAATAGAAGTATTGCCCAGTGTTATATTACCTACAGCCATTAGCATATTAGATGGGATTTGGGCAGTAGCCACCCAAGAGGGACTAAAATTATCTAACGTCTGTGAAGAAGAAGTCTCTAGAACTATAAAGGTGAAGCCACCATTGTTCATTGTAGCATTACTAATGGGTTGTGAAGCTCATGGATCCTCACTGACACTTCCCCCATTACCAGGCTGAAGAAAAATTTGAAGCAAAAGAATCTTTTTTGAAATTAGTGTCAACCAATGCGAGAAAATGGACAGAATTATGGGGACCCATAGAAAAGGGTATCTTGAGGTATCTTTAGAGAAAATGCCGGACTTATTGAAGCCCTTTGATAAAATTAACTTGGAAGAATTAAAATCTAAATTAGACCTAGTGGAAGGAAATAGTCCGAGTTGGGAAGAGAATAGGCAGGCTATAATAGTTTGGCCAACTGTTGTAGGATTATTATTAGTCATATTACTGATAGTAGTAATCTGGTGGTGGCTGAAGAGGTGAGAGAAGTTGTCATGCAGACGTGGTGAACTAGATGGTAAGTACCCAAGTGAAAGAGGGATTCCATTAAGTAAGCATATCCAATGTGAATGCGATTGAACCTACTGTAGAATTACAAGGAGAGTCAACCACTGTTGAGGAGAACCCCGAATTGACTACAGAAATCATCAAGTCCCCTATTAAAGCTAGGACTGGCAGAAAGGATAAGTAAAATAGTACAATGACTGATTAAATAATGCGGAGTGTTGAGAACTCCAGAAAAAAATAAATAAATAAAATAATTGTGATCATTTTTTTAACTGGACATGAAAAAAAAAAAAAAAAAAAGAAAGTATTATTGTGATTATTTTATTTTAACTGGTATTTATATCTTAACAATAACTTTCTTTTCAATTTCATGTCAAATTATATATAAAAAAAATAATATTCACAATAATACTTTTTTTTCTCAATTTCATGTAATTGAGAAAAAAAAGTATTATTGTGAATATTATTTTTTTTATATATAATTTGACATGAAATTGAAAAGAAAGTTATTGTTAAGATATAATTATTATTTTTTCTATTGGACTCAGTTTGAATTGAAAAAGGAACTGTGAACATTATAACCCTGAAAGAAGGGATTTGTTTTAATTAAATATTGATGTGCATCAGAATGGTGGAACTTAATCAAAAAAAGGAGCTGAAAGAGACTGTAATGTTTGAATCGATTTAATTGGAATATACATTTCTTTTGAAATAATACCTGCATGTAGAAGGTATAATAGACAAACTGCATGAGTAGAATTAACTTTTGAAGTATTGGTGTCTAATACAAGTATTAGACAAAAGGGTTAAGGGAGAGATGTGGCGGTGGGGTGGGGGGCAATATCACACTGAAATAATAATAATGAAAATAAAGGAGAATATGCTGGAAAACAGGAAAAAAAGACGTTTTCAAAAGAACCAAGATGTTAAAAATGCTCTAAACACTTTGAAATGTAAATGTTACAGATTTTATTTAGAAAATGAAATACAATCTTTTTTTTCTCTTTAAGCATACAAAAGACATCAGATTATTAATAGAAAATAGAAATTCGGAATGTATTAATCTAAAGGTTAATTTTAACAATAACAAGACAGCATGAATCTATGTAAAGTTTACCAAAATTGCTCAGAGCTATTAATAGATAAACTTAGAATAATGGCAATATGGTCAGGGTACTGAAAGATGAAACGAGTGTGAAGTTTTAATTTAGAAGTGTGTCGGGAGATGGGTTGAACCGTTCCTAATAAAAGTATGTCAGTATGTCCGCACTAGAAAAACAAATATGTCACCAGAGCAGAGTTGGGTTGAGAGCTGAGGAGAGCAGAGTTGGGTTAGAGACAGTGAGGAAGGGATGACAGGGATTGAAAGAAAGCACCCACTAACATGTGCTGTTGATATAAGTATCACTGCTCCTGCTACCACTAATATTATTATTACTAATACTACTACTGGGGATGGGAACATCGACAGTTGTAGTAGTTGCAGTAAGAACAGACCAAAAATGGTTAAAATGAAGCCACCTCTCTCCTTTAACGATATTATACAAAGTATTTTCTTTTGTTTTGTTGATCATTGTTCATATACAAGAGACATTCACCTTTTTGCCACGAGAATTGTATTATTATATGTATTGTTGATGTTATATATATATAAAAACTCTTGTCCCTCTAAAATTAGATCGACTTGGCCATATTTATTGCTGTTAACCAGATTCTCACCCAACAAGCTTGCAGGTAGACCAATGGAGAGCTTTTGGAATTCTATGACCCGATAACTACTCGCCAAGATAAAAAATAACAACATGGCTGGTGAGTGGAATTGAATCAACATTTGAAACTGGAGACTTAGGTCTAACCTGTAATACTGGACCATACAGGACCAACGGCTGGTCTTGTGGATGACGTTGGCCCTTGTGCGGTTAGGATACAGTGTCACATGGACGCCGTGATCAGAGATCGCATTCCAACTGACACCATGCGAGAGGATCAGCATTGCATTATGAAATTTGGTATATGTTATTACTGGCTCCCATGTAATATTAATCTCATTGAAGTAACTGATGTCATTTTGGGTAAACTATGTGTCATTCAGTTTCTGTATCTTCTTTGTGTTATAATGACTTTCTTCCACATGTACAGTAATCTATCCTTTCCTTCTATATACTGGGCATCCCAAAATTCACACTACCATTAAAAAATAGTGTAAATTTTATATTTATTTACAAAATGAAATAATGGTTCAGTATGGGATAATATATTATTTGGAAGTTTTATTGGATGAATTATGGAAGATGATTTCATGCAAATTTGCAATTTCACAAGTGCATGTTTTCCAATTGCAGTGTGACTTTTGGGAAACCCTGTATAATCTATAAATTTTATAATCTTCACAGAGATCATCTTTTTATTGCAATTAAATATCTGTTTTTACTTTTCTTGCCATAACCGCATCACATAATGCACATTCAGTTTTTGGTCATCAAAATATTCTATTAGGTACACATAATTGGAGTTAAAATATGCAGGAAGAACTCTGATCTAGAACTTTTATCTAATTTGTTACAATAATTTTAGTTAATAAATTTGAGAATGATTGTACCTATAAAGCAATTTGGTTTATAGATATTAAAAAGAATGTTTGAAAAATAATCTTAGTGCAATATTGGAAGCAATGATACTAGTAATAATAATAGTGTCAAGATCAATTTTAAATGTACATATCTCGAAATGCTTTTCAATTTTCCTTCTATTAAGAGCAAGTCAAACAGAATTTCCTTTACATCCCAACATAGTATAATCAACTTTTAAAACACTTAATAGTCAAGGCTGTTCATATTTATTTATATTTTTAATTATTGATTATATTACAAATTATAACTTAAGCTTTAAAAATAAAACTCATTCACAGGAGAAAATTGAACTATGCTAAATATTTACTTACCAGCCGTAATGGTATTATCAGACTGATCAGAGCTAGGACTATGAGTACTGTTGTCATCTTCTGTCTCTTCGAATTCCGTCTGTTTTTGCAATGGTTTTGGTGGACGACGCTCTACAGGCTCTGCCATAATTAAAACTTGGACTAGAATAAATTAGATAAAAAATGAATTAAGAAATTAGATAAAAAATAAATTTTTAGAAATAAATGTGCCAATTTTTTTTTTAGGTAATAATAAATTTCATTGGGTTCACAAAAATATTAGAAATATCTCAGTAGTATTTAACATATAAAACAAACAAATGACAAGAATAATAACTGTTTAACAAATTTACTCTTTGCCTGTTTAATTTCTAATAATTTTATCATGCCTAATAATTATCTTTATTATTCTTGATAATCTATAATTCGATGCAAAAGTTCTATTTTCAAACAAAATTTTAAAATTCTTAAGTAGCTATTAAGAATCCATTTAGCAACAAAAAAACAATTAGAAACATACAAACTGAAAAACCAAAAAACACTTTGAACAGAATAGTGGAGAAAATTGTAGTGGAGGAAAAAACAGTTATATTAATCTTAGGAATTGGAGATTGCATTTGAGTGTATAGTTTTTAGAAATTTCATATTCAAATTCACCTCATAGCACATTTTAGGGGAGATTTTTCTTTTAATTCTGAATTAAGTATTTAGAAAGACAAGATAAATATTGTGTCATTAATACATATAGAGTTATACTTGACAAAAAAGAAAAAAGTCACTGATTTTCTGAAAGAGGAAGTTTTCAACTAAGAATCAAAAGCAAATTGTATTTCTAAAATAGAAATATAATTAAAATGTGCATAAAACACTATCAATAATTTAACTAGTCATATGTTAGTGTACAAATCAACAATTATCTAATGAAACTTCATGAAAGTACAACCTTGATGTATCCAAGCCTACTTTACTCCCCCAACCCTCTATTGAAAAAAATAAGGTAAACTGATTCTAACAGCATCATTTCCAATGTTTGATACTATTTTAACTTTCCATTTTACATTTTGGTCAAGAAAAAATCTGATTTATAAAAACAGAAATTGTTTCTTTTTATTTATAACTTTCTCTAATGTGTCAACCTCTTAGTCCAAATTGAGTGTTAGAATTCACATGAATGCATTAGCATAAAAAATTTTACTCTCAGTTCTACTAACTTAAAGGCTGCCCCACATTAAAAGCACTCTGGTGACAAGTCTGGAGATATCATTTAACAATTTTAAATGTTAATCAATTTTTTAATTTCTTAATCCTTACAATTACAAAATCGGACAAAAAATGCTAAAAGAATCTAACATTTGAGAAAATTAGATAAATGAAAACCAAAAATAAGTTTTAATTTACACAACACTACTACAATTGCAAATATAAGATTAATTTATTTAGACAGAAAAAAAATCAATGTACAAAGACAAACTAAGATTGTATCCAGACTTTACACATTTTTGATGAATACAGAAATAGACGCTATTTATATTATTCGGACTATTGTGCTCATCTTTGTCGCCATATTTATTACAACATTTCGGCCATTGTATATTCCCGCCTTCTTCAGGTGGTTGGAATGTCGAACTGAACCCTCAACTCAAAGACACATGGTACAGTGGATAAAGGCGTTAGTTAGATCCAGTGACAGGTCCCAAAGAGTGTGAGTTTAATACCTGGTTAAGACGGTGGAGAACTTGGAGAGGGGAATTAACAGGAGATAACTGACATCCATTAGCATGGCACGTGGAACTAGAACAGTCTACCTCAGTGAGCGAAATAAAGGGTTCAGCTCAACATTCCAACCACCTGAAGAAGGCCAGAGCGTACAACGGCTGAAATGTTGTAATAAATAAGGCGACAAAGATAAGGACAATAGTCCAAATAATATAAATAGTGTACATGATACCTCATCTCAAAAATATATACAGATAATACAGAAAGTGTTAAGAGAAACTAAATGAATGCCATAAGAAAGATTTGTAACTGATATAATTCTCCAAAGATATCTAGATACACCTTGCATTTATATTGCTATCATTGTTTGTTTGTACTGTTCTCCTATATAGCTATGACTCAATAAGAATACATTGGTTGCACTGAAAACCAATTTAAAAATTTAGAATACCAGAACGCAAGTTCAATACAAAGCTGGTGAACTATTGGAGCTTCAGGGAAAAAAATGAAAAATGAAGCCTGGTCATTAAGTGGAGTATTTTACAGAATGCAAAAGCAAGTAAATTGAATGGCAATTCATGTAGACTGTGTCAGGAGGAGAAGCTAGTTATTGCAACATACAAGACTAGCGCTGAGTTGTTGAATGGAAGGTCTGAAATTATGGCTAAATGTAGGAACATCAGGAAGTTAACTTTGGAGCAATACGAACCTGGATGAAGTTGGAAAAAGAATTTTCCCCCTCTCCCCTTCATTTCTTCCCTCCCATTACTTCTGGTGCCATATTAAGGCATTTAAGTTCTTGTGTTGTCTCTGATTAATTCGCTGAGTAAACCACCTGATGTGACCTTGGCAGTCAAAACCATGGTACTGTTCCAGTCAGAGTTTTATCTTTTTAAGATATTAAATTGCTCTACAGGTTTGATTTTTTTTTTTACTTGAAACTGAGCAGTATTTAATGTGTATGATTTTAACAAATATTTTAGTGTTTGTTTATTTCAGTATATATATATGTTTTATTTAATTATATAAAGAAAATGCAAAATGAGAAAAATGTCAGTTAATTGCTGAAACTTCCTGAAGTGTGGATTGAACAATTACAAAAAACTGAATTTACAAAAATTTTATTTAATCATATATAATTTATTTGAAAATTATAACATAAAATGTTAAAAATCACTACAAAAATAGCCATTTTGTTTCAACACTTCTGGTGTCTTATCAAGTGATGGTGTTGAATGTAGAATAAAGAGTATATATATATATATATATATATATAGTATTCATCCAAACAAGTTTGATTAACAAGGTCTGTTTCATTTTTTTTAATATATTTTTCAAATAAAGTGTTGAGTATCATGCTTGAAGTTCATATTTTCTTATTTTTGTTCAAGTACTTTTGACTATTGCAGTCAATATCAGGAATCAATATGATGGGTGTGGTAGATAGATCCTTTATCTACATCCTGATATTCTTTGGAAAGTTGGAAGTTTGAAATTTGTGGGCTATTTGCAACAAGGCCAAAAAAGAATATGATTTATTTTATTTTATAATACCAATACAAGTACACATTAATTATATCATATGCACTTCTAGATACCATCTTCTGTCGTGAATGATATTTCATTTAATGTGTGCTGTTTATTTTCTATAATAATAGTTTCTAGAGTTTTGAGTCTTTCCTTGCATCCTTGTGCTGTTGAGTATTTTGGTATTATCCTCTAATAGTTATCATTTTGGTTGTTCATTGTATTGGTCATTGTATGCACAGACTGTACTGATTTTCAACAGGTGACAGGTCAATCTGCAAGAGAGTGTGGTGTATGTTTTTTGATTATTAGTGTTGGAGATGCAATCTCCCAAGGGGCATGAAAATTCATTTGACAATATTATTTTTAAATAGGGTGGATTTTTGAGGCCTGGTATTGTTGGTAATAATTAGTTGTTTTGAACTTTTTATAGTAGATTGTAAATCTTAGGTGTTTGTTAGAATCGTTGACTGATATGTACTGTAGATTATCTTTTTAATTGCTTTTTCATCTTGTTTAGGGTGCATTTCATTATGATAGAATAAGGTGTTCATTTTTGTGATATTTTTGTTCATCAACAATAAAATAGAAATTAATAGCATCTATTAAAATATGGACAATGACAAGAATTTAACATTTTTAGGCTAGCAGAGTTTGTGTAAAAATTTATATATACACACACACACACACACACACCAAAATAAATTAAGTAATAAGTGAAAAGAAGGTACTAAAACCAACACTACTAATACCAAGCCTGCAAAAATAAAAAAAGAAGAAAGAAAGAAACAGATCAAAAGTTTGCAGTTCTCAATGACTATAGAATGAGAAAAAGAAACTAAATTAAGACAGAGCTGTAACAATAGCAACCGGGAATGGGTTGTTATTATTACAGTATACATTCCTGGTGGAGGTTGTTTATATATATAATTATTTTCTTTTTTAAAAATATGATTCCATTGCAACACAGAAATTTCTATGTTCCAAAACTGAAACTAAAGTTGTAAATTTAATTATAAAAATTAAACTTAAAATCCAGAGTTTTGTTCCATTGTCAAGAAGTGCAGACAATCTTAATATTTTGAGTTGTTATGGTTAAGGAAAATTCAATCTATTTTGATTAGGAGTGGTTGGGTTTTAATTTCCCTGGACAACTTATGTATCAAATATATGTTACTTACAAAGTCAGGTTAAGTTTAGATGGGGTGGGGGTGCCTGCTCACAAACATAGACATCTGTTATTCAATGTGTCATCTGGGTTTTCACTGACAAAAAATTTGGGCATTTTTATTTATCCGCATAATTCATATTTTTATACACAAAGATTTTCTAAAAGGGTCATTTAAATATGAGTAAGTCATATTTTTAATATTTAAATTTTATTCCAACAGATTTAAAGTACCATTCCTCCTAATAACTAATATGTTTACAAATATATTAGAATTTAATTACTAATTAATGATCAAGTATAAATATGTGTTTCATATCTCTTCTTTTTTTTTCCAAAATTAATTATTACTTAAGGAAAATATTTGACAGTGCCTACAAAAATAGCTATTTCATTTCTTTGTATCAATGTATCAAGCACTGTTTTTTTTTTAAATATAAATAATTGCTAAGAACACCAGATTATAAATCTTACTGTTCTTTCTTATTATTTTAATATGTGTGTGTGTGCGTGTGTGTGTGTGTGTATATATATATATATATATATATATATATATATAAAAAACAATGTTACACAACTAAAAATCACAATATGGTGTCAGAAAAATTGTTGTGAGTAATACTCAGTTCAAAACCTGCCAATCACTTCAAATTTATTTTTCACACAAATTTAGAATTTTAATTATCTGTATACAAATTAAGTGAAAGACTGAATAGGAATCTGGAGGTGAGTTATTAATAAGAATCTGCTTTTCCTTGTCTATCTAATTTAAGACACTGGTGATAATCAATCAGAACACAATGCAGAAAATGTTACAGTTAATCTTTATTAGCTAAATATTTTTCTTTTTCAATTTTCAATGATTTTAAACTTTCTGACTTATCAGTTACAGTGAAATATAGACAGAGCTCACAGGCAGACAAGTACAAGTAACTGGTAATGGATCAAGCAGTAGACATAGTTAATGAATATCTTAAAAACAATTAATTTGGAGCCAGATATCCACCAATGATTCAATTTATTACTATACTTGAGCAATTTTTTTCCAGCTAGAGATAAAATCCAAATCACAATTCAACAGACCATTTTACATTTGTAGATTAGTCAATCACTTTATCACAGCATCTATAGACACTGACACAATTCCAATTAACTAAAATTATGTTGAAAGCAATATCAACATTAGAAAATTAACTGAAAAAGCTTCAGTCCACTGAGTTACCATCTAAGAGTATTTTAAACAGATCAGCACAGTGTTCACATAGATGACAGCTAAGAATAAAACAAGGATGAAAAAATATGTTAATTAGATTGTTGCTGTGGATTTAAATTTACTTTTATTTTTAAGATTTGGGAAAAATACCCAGTCTTGGAGCAAAGCTTGCCTTACAATTAGTTCTATACTAGTTGCAAAATTGTTTAGACAAAGAAAAGAAAGAAATGTTAAATATATTTACATTATGATTTTGGATTACCGAGACGTTGAACCAGAAAAATAGGCATGAAAAATAAAGCATCAATAAATGTATGAAAACTCCTGACATATTCTAGTCTGTTCATGTCCAATACTTGCATGCTGAAACAGCAAGAGCTTGATACAGTTGTAGTATCAATTCTTCCTTACTTTTAGATATGCTGCTTTCAAAGACTGACATCCTATTATATACACATGAGAAATTTACACGAATTTGTACCTTTTTCTTCAGTCAATATAAGAAATAAAAATTTATTGATTATTAAATTGAGTAACATTCAGTAAAATTCATTGGATTAAACATTTAGTTTTATCCAATATATGCTAAAATTATATTTCTGCCTTGAGGACCACCAAGCCCCAAAAGTTCTGTGTTCAGGATAGCAAAATAAGTTTGGGAAACACTATCCTAGATAAATGAAGAGCAATTTAAAATTTGTCTGATCTGCTGGAACAACAGATTGAAACAAATCATTTGGTGTTTAATTCTTTTGTACATTTGCTATTCATTTTCGTTTCAATAATCAATGAAAACTGAAATTTATAGACAAATTGCTATCCAAAAGTTCAGGAAACTATCTGGACATGTACACTGAAATTTGAGTGCAGGTTCATGAACACTGTTCAAATTCCCTGAACTTTTAGGTAAACCTTCTTACAGGGTGCGATGGATAAATTGTTATCTAAATTATGCAAAAATGAAAATAAAACTGCCGTCTCATTTTAACAGATATATTTACCAAAATTACACAAAAATATCTTGAAATACTAAAGAGTAAATTTATTCAATAAAATTGCCATCAGCTTCAACCACGGCCTTCATACAACATTGGAATCTTCTGCTAATCTTCGGGACAGTCTCCTTGTTTAAGTTGGTAAATGCTGCCATAATCCTTGCTTTCAGTTCATCTTTGGTGTTACAAGGAGTTTTGTTGGTCTCTCATTCAACTGCACCCCACACATAATAATCAAGTTGGTTGCAGTCTGGGGAGTTAGGTAGCCAGATGTAAAGGGTGATGTGGTCACAGAAATTCTGACAGCCAGAACTGGCTTCTCCTGCTTGTGCAGTATGGTGTGGAGTCCTGTTGCCAGATATAGGGTCCTTCAGCAGCCACCCTCTTAACCCAGTACAGCACTACCTCCTCAACAATCAGAGTGAGTTTTCCGAGCTGCTGTACCTATCGTAATCACCATTAGACTCATCTAACTCTTTCCTAATCCTGTGCACTGTCCTCAAATTGATGCTCCAAACACTCTAAAATGTTTGTATTGGAGCTTCCAGTGCCAATACCAAACCATACAGCATGAAGTTTCCAAATTTCTGGCAGAGTAAATTGCATCATGATGCTCTTTTTCTCACAGACAGTACCCAATTGACCCTATTGTTCTCTGCAGATGACTAAACCAAAAACAAACAATGCATATGCACAAAATTAAAAATGTAAAATGGCGACAATTTACCCATTGCACACTGTCTCTTGTAAATGTGTATGAAAATAGTAAGAATATAATATTAGTAATGTTAGTGTTTTAATTCCAACTAGAAATCACTATTTTTTTAAATTGAAATTTTATAATTCGAGAATAGTTATAATATGGAAATATATTCAGATTCATGTAAGCAAAGCATGATAGCTCTACCCTAGATAGGGTTGGCATAACCTGTTGGAACTTCTCTTCTTTAATGAAAATGGAAGTGGCATCCATTGTTCTAATAGTACAAATTGGCTTAATTTTAGGCTGACTCCACACATCCATTTAGAAAACAAAAAATAAAAAATCATAGAAATATTCTCTGACTAATCAGAAAAGATCCATACAGCTTCAACCAATAATCAATTTCTGAGCCATTGAGATTTCTCTACAATTGCAATGCACTACCAACTCTTCTGTATATGATAGAATCTCGAGACAAACACTAATCGTTTATGCATATCACATAATAAATTCTCCATTTTATTTTAAGAACACCTCATCTCCAGTGTCAGGTGGTACCACTCATTCTTTTTTGTTAGCATGAGTTATGGTATCCTATATGACATATTCAAACAAGACCCTACTTGCAGTTACTGTAACTCCAGCAATAGAATGTTAAACAAATTTTTTAAGCAAAATTCAAAGAATTATTTTGAATTTCAAAGCAATAACATTAATTACTCAATATTGTGCTTATATGTAATGCTTATAGAAAAATGAAGTTCTGAAAATAAAATTATAATATTTTAAATGAACCTTAAAAAAAAAAATAATAATAATAATATCAGCCTTACCCTTAAAACTATCTTTTGCCTTCTTATTTACAAGATACCATTACATTTTGTCCTTATTTTGCATCATATTTTTAAGTTTTTATCAAGTTTTTTGTTTTTTTAGTTATAAAAATATAAAAATATTTTTATAACTAAAAAAACAAAACAGTTTTCTATGTATTTAGGTGTGTTGGGAACTTTTACACACCTAATAACACTTCAAATATATCACTAGTACAACTGCTTACAACTGTTTTCAGTCATTCCTAAATTAGGAAGTCATTACTATAAATCATAATGGACTCAAAAACTTTAGATTGACTGATATTGCCATTAGAATGCAGAAAGTATATAAGATTATAAAGGTTTCTTTAATCTTTTTACAATACTTCTACTATTCTCAAATAATAAAAAAAATAAAAATTTAAGAACTATAAATCAAAGGTTAATTTGGTCAGTTTTAAAATACATGAAAACAAAAGTTTAAAAATAAAAGAAAATGAAAACACTGCCCCAAAAATAAAATCTATATGGCTAGGTTCAAATTACTTCAACTAGTTGTTCTTTGAACCCTAATCAGTAAGACAGCTGCCACAGAAAAGTAGACAGCTGAAAATACGGGATGTGAATTCAAGAATTACTGGAGTCTTTATTTCTGATCCATTCTGCTTAATAATGATTGTGGAATAGTAATCTAGAAGTTTAGACAAATAAAAAGGACATGTATTTTTATCTTTATTAGATAACGTTAAATTAAAATGGACAAGTTTTTAAATAAGAAACAAAAATTAGATGACCCTAGTGTGTTGAATACCGCTTCATCCAGCACATCATCAACCAAATTAAAAACAATTATTAATCAATATTATGAAGATTATTTATTATTTGATTTCATATGTAGTGAAGGAAATCCACAACATCCAACTTGTGTAATTTGTGATGAAACATTAGGAAATGAAGCTATGATTTCTAGCAAATTAAAGAGAGATTTAAAATCCAGACTTGTTCCCACTTGTCTAAAAAGCCAGTGGAATATTTCAAATGGCTTGCATTCAGTAATACTAAACAAACAAAAATATGGACTAAATATGCAATGATATCAGATAAGGCTAAAGAAGAATTATGCAGTTGTAGAAGTCGTAGATGAGAAGAAAAAAAAACTCTTACAATTGCAAAATCTGTTATTTTACAAGTCAGCAGCGCTATTATAAAAATAATGTTTGGAAAAGAATATGAAAACAAAATTTTAAAAATTCTACTCTCAGTATATTAAGGAATTATCTGAAAATGTAGAATTTCAAGTAATATCATACCACAAAGAAGTAAACATGTTTGCAATTCATTTGGATGAATAAACTGATCTCAGTGGAAAACCAACTTTTAGCATTCAGTAGATTTGTTTGTAAAGAAGAAATCATAGAATAGTTTTCATTTTTCTTGACCACTCCAAAAAACAAAAAAAGGCCAAGATATTTTTATTTGATCACTAATTACTTCAATTGTAATTCCTGCACAAGTATTTGTACAGATGGAGCTCTATGTCCAGAAATGTAAAAGGATTTGTGATACTTGTGCAAAAAAGAATCCCAAAAATATTTTTCCAGTTTTCTACATAGTGCTAGTGTCAAAATCATTAGTGCCTGAATTACAAATGGTCCTAGATGACAGTATTAATTATATAGAAAGCAGGCCATTGTAATCAAGATGATATGCAAAATTATATTCCTCAATGAATGCTTCTCAAATGCAGCTCTTATTGCATATGGGAAGTGAGATAATTATCTTGAGGGGGAGTTCTATCACAATTTTATGAATTAATCAATCTTTTTTAAAATGCAACATTCTAAATTAGGTGATTTACTTTGTAATGAGGTTTGGTATGCATAATAAAGTTGCATTTCTTGCAAATTTATTTCAGTGTTTGAACACTTAATAAGAGTAGGCAAGGAAATCATGAAAATATTCTATCTACAGATTTAATTAATGCTTTCAGAGCATTTCTGTTCTGGAAGGAAAGGATTAATAGAGAAATGCAGAAGAAATGTTTGAACTAGTGAATAGATGTAAAGTGGATAAAAATCTTATTGAACAAAATTTACAAACTTGAGATTTATTGCATAAAAATTTAAAAAATATTTACCTACACCTACATAAGATCTCTAGAGTAGATGAAAAATAACTTCATTTTAAGTGCAAATTTAAATATTACAAATTAAATATGACAGAAGATTGCAATTAGAATATTCAACAGATATTACATCATTTTGAATTTTCCCAAAAAAGCAATAGAAAACTTCTTCCATTCTCAACGTCATGTTTGTTTAAAGAAAGATTTTCTGCAATAAACAATACTGATCATGGCTAGAATCCTTGAAAGAAGATTTAAGAGTATGCCTGTCCAAAAAAGAATTTTTTTTAAATGGAGATATCTCATTAAATGTTAAATTGTAATAAACAAAATATAAATATATGCTATTTTTATTCATCATAATTTAAGTGTGCTGCAGTAGATTAACTATATGTTGTTCAAGTGTGTCATGAGATAAAAATAAAGGTTGAGAAACATTGAATTAAAGGAAAGATGCTAAAGTCTATAAAAAATCCATCCAATATGATAAACTTGTTGAATGTAAGATCTATATATAAAGCAGAAAACAACTAAAAGTTTTGGTTTTATTCAAGATTCTTTAAATATTCATATTCAGTGTTATTGATATATAAAGCCTCCAACAGTTTTTTTAAAGCTAAAGGTTAAAATTAATCTAAAATAACTAAAAGAATATATTGTAATTTAATACCCTAATGAAGTTATTTTTTTTAAGAAAAGTGTAAAGAAGAAAAAATTAGCCATCAATTGTAAAAAGTCAATGCATGGTCATCAAAAGGTGGACAAGCAACAAATTGGAGACATCAAAAGCAAGCAAGTACAGAAAGTTAACTATCTGGGAAATGTTTTAACAGACAATAGAAAATGTAACACAAAAATTTGAAGGGACATTGGAATAGTGAAACATACTCTCCAAATCTTAAACTCACAGGATACACAAGTATTAAGAAACAGGAAAATTTCATAAAAACAAAGAAAAGAGTGCTGAACTGATCTGTAATATGAATCCTCCAGTGAATACTGGACAATTTCATCACAGATGAAGAGGAAACTTTAAACATGAAAGATGTTCTACAAAATGATGCTGAGAATACTATGGCTGTAGCATGTGAGCAACAAGGAATTTTTAAGAAAAATGGAAACAAAAAGGACAACCAAGAGACTGTTGAAATTTCTTGAAAACATTAGGAAAGAGGACTTACACACACAAGATATATTGAAGGCAAAAGCAGAGAGAAACAATGAGTAACCTATCTAACTTGTATAAATGGATGACAGAAATCGGAAGGACCAACATTATTTAAAGCTACAAATAAGAGGAAGCTGTGGAGAGTCATGATCGCCCACATCCTGAAGGGACAAAGCACATAAAAGAAGAAAGTGCTTATATTTAAAATACAAGAGCAGCTTCCCTTAATTTAAAAACAATTATTTTTAATGAGATGTTGAAACTAGTGTTTCTTGTAATTGTCGAACTATTACTGGATTTATTATTTCTCTTGAAGAATACTGGAAAAAAACCAGTCTGTTGAAACAATGTGATACTAGATACAATATAAAGAGAAAATAATCTGAAAAAAGTGTAAATAAAACATTTGCATTGTACAAATGTAGAGGTGCTGCAAGTTTTTATTATGGGTACACTGAGTTTGTGATCTCATAAAATCTTTTAGTTTTATTGAAACTGATAATTTTTTTTCAATAAAATACTAAACAGTAAATTCAATAAACATTTATCATTTACATAGTGAAATGCCTGAAATTGACATTGCAGGAATGTGATATTGATTTTGAATTAAGCTTTTGAAACTGTTGAGGAAAAAGTAAAATACTGATTTTTGTCAAGTATTTTCTTTTTTAAATTTCCTTAGTAAGATTTTTCATTTGTCAAACAAGTCAGCAATAATTGACATAAGGAAAAATGATATTGTCTGAACTAATTTTAATAAGAAAAGAGGCTAAAGTAAAATAAATTGATACAATGGGCTGGTCTTGTACCAAATAAACTAAAAATTGGTAAATTTCTAACAGAACAATTAAAATACTTTTCAGCATTGATGAAAATTGCAGGAGTAAATGAAAATTTTGTGATTTCCAAAGAGCTTGTGTTCCCGCATGTCAACTAAATAAAAAAACATAAAATATGCAAAGACTATTTTTGTCAATACTTTGTATAGAGTTGAGTATTAAATATAAATAGACTGTTGACGGTTATCAAAGATTTTTGTGCAAAAATATGTTCCTGTGGAATTCCAAATTGTAATGTAAGTATGACTGACTGAAGTTATTTCTTTATTCTTTTCAAATTTCCACAACTTAATCATTTATAAATTCTTTAAATTTCAATAATTAAGGAAGCAGGGAATGTTTATATTTTACACTTCATAAAACCTGAATTCATGATTTTATTCTCTTGCCTAATTGCACTTGGAGAAAGAAATTCTATCTTTCACAAGTAGAAATACTGGAAATTGCCAGTAAAGATTCAATTAAGCTAAAAGCTGAATTTTTCAGTGCTTTAATTTCAAAGAACTTTTTTCTTTGTGGCTGTTGATTTTCTTTAAAATAAGTATTTAAATGGAAGCAAGAGAAGTATGTGGCTTTGAAGTGAGAATCTAGGTTTATAATGTATGTATAACACCAAATTAGATCCTGACTCTCCAACACTGCCATCAAATGTTCAATTAACAATGTAAATATACTGCTAAACTGGAGCATGATTTTGTGTCTGCCTTCATGCAATTACATGGATTTTTTTGTAAAGTAATGAAGCCTGAAAAGAAAAAAAAAAGGCTAAGGGCTAAAGATTGGGTTTTTTTAACAAGAGTTGAGTTGTTAGCCACAACTTTCTTTTGATCCTTTTAGGCATGTACTAAAAAAAAAAAAAAATGATATATATATATATATATATATATATATATATATATATATATATATATATATATATATATATAATACCTAAGGTTTAAAATGCATTTTAAAAATGAAAAATCATTTTTCAAGGTTTTATTTTAGTTTTAATTCTAAACTAATAGATTAAATTTAATATTTCCAATAAGCAAAATGTTTGCTATTTCAAATCAAATTTAAATTGATTAGAATTTTTTAAAAATCGGCTATATAGACAAATCTGTCAACACAACATAATTCTATTTATAGAAAAATCCTTCAAAACTAAAATATACTTTTCTGAAACTTTATTTGAAGAAGAATAACCGATTTAAAGTTTAATTAATCTGAATTAAAACAGATATTACTTACTTTTAGTTTAAAATATGGCAGAAAAGTATTTTATTAATACTTTTTATGACAGCTTAGTGTTTGGCATTTTTAAGTAAAGGGAACATAACTATAAAAATTACTTGGTGAATACACGTTCATTTTTTTTTTTTACTATCCAGTTATCTTAAAAATTTAGGAAACTATTCTAAGTAATCTAATATTTTATTGATTATTTTTATACTTTGGGAAATGTTAGAAAATTACCAATAAATTTTGAATTTACTATTGTTACCACTCTTACTTTGATAATTTTTTGTATGGACATCTGTATTTACAAAAAAAAAAAAAAAAATCGCCATGCACACACAAAAACATTCAAAATTCTTTTTAAAATACTTCGATTGCTGAATTGTAGTAAAACGTTTCCATTTTTGATTAGTAAATACTAAATATAGTTTTTTTTTTTTTACTTATTAACAATATCACTTACTACAAATACAGAATTTTAAGATTTAAAACTTTATAAATTAATTAAAATTTAACATGTGTAATTTTATTGCATTTTTTATTTTACGATTCAGAGATTATCCTGTTTGACAAAAAAGATTTGATGATTTAAAAAATTCTTCAAGGATGTGTCATTAAAACTAATATAAACAAACCGAAACGCTACAAAAATGAATTTATTGAAATTTCATAAGTGTGTCAAAGGTCTGGTAACTGGTAACAGATGCAAAAAAAAACAACAACAAAAAACAACACCAAAAACAAAACAAAACAAAAACAAGATTTTCTAAAAATAATTTAATTTTTGGACACGTTCTGAATGTTTCATAAAATTTGACAATTATTTGATTTTTGCAAGAATTTCCAAATCAATGTTTTTTCACTGCCAAAACATGCTCAAATCCAATTTACCTGTTGACGCAAGAAAAACAATTTTCGATCAAAATTTCAAGAGTTCTAAAAAAGATTTTTAAAATATTTAATAATCAAGTCAAGATATCCTATTTACTTTTTTTAGTCTTTCCTCTTCTTAAAAATGAAGATTTTGAATAGAAAAATTTGTTTTTATCAAGTTTTGAGCATTTTTTCATCATGTATGCTAATTTTTTAGCGACTCAATTTAATTTTTAGGCATCCGTATTTTAAAATTATGGGCGTTATGGACAAATGAAAAAATCCCGTTACTTTCATAAACGGACACAAAGAAAGGGTTTAGTTTAGCTTGCTGTAAATTGAACCCGCCTCTCTCTAAAAGTACAAAAGTTAAGGGAAGGCCATATTAATAATGCGGTTCTTCGTTCGTCCATAAGTATGGAAACCTAAAAAAGGATAAAGAAAGATCTTTTTTGTTTTTTTTCTACCACAACAAACTTATTTGCCCTATTAACTCAAAAAAATAAACTTATTTTCATTTTAGGCTTTCGTACTTTAAAATTACATACATATTCGTTACTAAGGTAGGCGGAAAGTCAACGTATTGTAAATGCAAAAATTGAACATTGGATGTCAAATGTCGAACACAATGCCAAGGCCTATTTGACATCGTTGTGAACCACGTCCGTAGATTCCACTTTTTAAAACTTTCATTTTCTCAAAAATGATCAACCTCCCACAGAACAAAATATTGCGGGAAATAAATCACCTTAACTTACTTAGGCTTAGCCGAATAATTACGTATAAAATTAACATTTCAAATATTTTTTTTCTACAAAACTGAAATAATATTCAATATTTAATTACAAGTTTCAAAAATTTGTAAATATAATAAAGTTCGGTCCTACTTGTTTATCACTTTGAATTTAAAAAGTTATACATCGGAAGAAGGAAAAAAAAAAAACGAAAAATAGCGTCCGAAATAAAATATAATTTATTTCAAATTTTTCTATGAGTAAAAATAAAAATTGAAATTTGATCTTCGTTTAAGAAAAATGCAGATATTTCATTTTGGAAGATAAGATATTTTCGTCGACTAGTAAGTTCACAAAAGCAGGAAAAATAGCCTTGTTTTAACTTCTGGGAATAAGTGCCTTCATACAGAATAATTCTAGGTTAGCATCACTTTTTGGTTTCGTATCTTCTTTTTGTAGCGTTTCCATCTTTTTTGGTGTGTTAATAATTTTATTTTTAGAGATACAATGAATAATTTGCAGACCCCCCCAAAAGTTCAGAATACGAGACTAAGTTCCAACAAGTTTAAGTGGAATGTAAGGGAGATAAATCAGTGTTTGTTATACACTCTAAAAACTTAGGTTTTCGGATTAATTTTTCAAAACAATAAATTTTCTCACATGAAAACCCGGTTTTCAATTCGTGAAATTCACATTAGAAAATTTATGAGTTTGTTTTGAAATATTAGAAAAGAAAAAAAAGTAGCTAGCAGTACCATGTACTTTTTAAATAGAAATATTGAAGGAATTGAAAAGAGTGGAGACCAGGCAAAAACTATATTGTGATGGGTTATCGTTCTATGTGCAGTGTCTCTTCAGAGCATAGGCAATCATGATCTAAAATTCCCTGTCTTTTTTGTAACTCTTACTTAGTCTAAATAAATTTTTTTGACATCTTTTTTGTTATTGCTCCTAAACTTTGTTCTGCCATCCATTTTTATTCAAGCTAAGTTTATGCATAATATTCCTGTCCCTCTTGCTCGAGTCTCGACTTCCATGTGTCCTGTGATGAATTGTGTGTATCACTGTAAGTGTATGAAAAAAAATCGACAGGATGCTGAAAGTTATCAGTCCAACACTGATCAAATGACGAATCAGATTTTTTTAAGGGCTACTTATTCGGGCCGAGAACATTTCAGCACCCCCTCATTAAATTAACTTATTTGCCAATTAAAAAATACTAAAAATATCTTTAGTACATGATGGTTAACAAATTAGTTTATAGAAAAATATGTTTTGTGGTTTAAATTTATCAATAACTAACTAGGTTCTCTAATTACAATAAAAGAAAACATGACAACACTAATTTTGAACATTTGATTTTGATTTTTGAATCTTACAAAAAAAAAAAAAAAAAAAAGATGCGTAAAATAAAGAATTTATACACATTTTTTTTTTTAAGTATTATCTTTAGAATGTGTGATAAAATTCGATCAAGTGTTTAAGATAAGCATTCCGGGTATTATCAAATAACATTTCTTTTAATTATTTTTTTTAATATCAATGTATCAATTAATCAGTAGCATCAGCGCCATGTTGGAAAAAAGTTGGGTTTACTAACACTAATAACGGTGATGGCCTAAAAACTCACCTTGGTAATACAATACCAGAACTGCAACACTGCGCAACTTTCTGAGTATAGTGATTTTCCAAGCGTAGCTTGGATGTGGCACAAGGCCGAAATTTAAGAGGCACCCAGTGAGGATTGAACACACTACTTAATAACACTATAATTGTTCTAGCGAGACAAGCTTGCTAACCATTACACCACTTCGAGGTGCCCAACTTTCTGAGTATATGGTAATTACAAGCAAGCCCATCAAAATATTTATATACTGATTTCAGATGCTTTTTTAATTTTTTTCTATTAATAATGAGGAAACAACCATACACGCAATTTAAAATACACAACTTTCAAACAAGTGTGTACGAGAGAGAGGGTTATGTAGTGACTGAAAATTAAAAAGATATCACACTTTATTTGTAAATATGCATTTAAGTATGCATTTTTATTACTGACTTTTAATGACAAGCTAAAAGACTGGAGCAGAAGGCAATTCAGCGACGCTTATTCATCTGGTAGATTTTTTTTTTTTTAGCTCAACATTTTTTTTAAATGATAATGAAAATAGAAAAAATGATTTAGTGAAATTTTCGTTTATCTTCATCTTTAGATTATCAAAAAATGTTAGTAAAATAAATCATTGTTACAGTTTTTTTTGTTTTTTTGCTATTTCTCTGAAATGGCGGACATGTTTTTTACGGAAAGGGTGTTGTGTTGTTACATCAGCAAAAATAAAGTTTCGTGTTTTGTCTCTGCCCTTTTTCACTCTTTTTTCACATGATTTCCAACAAATTAGATACAATATTATTTGACTAATAAAATCAGTGGCAGGTAAACATAAAAAATGAATAGACACATTAAGTTACAAACTCCAAGTGTGTGTGCGGGATTTTTTTTTTTTTTTTAATTTTAAAACTTTGGTTTCAGTTCAAGAAATCCGAAACGGTCACAATTTTGATTATAATTCTCGAGAAATCGACATGTAGTGATATTTAAACAAATGGAAGACAATCAGTAGAATAGCCATAATGTACCTGCAAGAAGATATATTCACGAGTGAAATGTAGAACTTTTGCTTTTCTCCTAAATTAAAATTGAATCAAAGCTTTGTGACGTTACGAATGTAATTTATCGAAAAAGCCGCCAGATCTCCAATTTACACAAAAGCTCAGTAAAAATAATAAATAAAATTTAAGAAGATAATTAATAGACCCTACCTGGATTTATTAAAGACAAAGAAGAGGCCTGTAGGAGGATGGAGAAGTAAACATAAATGTTTTACAAAAAAGGCTGAGAAGAAACGACTTTTAAAAAATCGTTGTTCGTAGAATCCATAAAATGTGAAATATTGAAATGAAAGTAACATGATGATAACAGCAGACAATTTATCATCGCCAAGGCAAAAAATCATGAATACAAAACGCGAAAATGGTTAAAGTGACGATTTCACTTCAAAGTTATAAATATTTTTTAAACTGACGATGAAGAATGCTTTTTATTTTTCATTTTTTTTTTTTTTTTTTTTAATAAACTGACTTCTTTTTGCTGATAATTAGATCGTAGCAGTAAGTAGTAAACTATACTATTTGTCCCTGGCGGAAGAAAAGTGAATTTTGGTTTCTCCGCCCCCAAAAGTAGTGATCATAGCAAATACGTTGCTGCTGCTGAAAAGAAGTGGTGGCAACAGAGCTTCCTTTCTTTGAAAATCGATAAAGCCATTCATTGACTCATAAAATTAGCCTTGGCCAACTAGCATCAACGGTCTCGCTGTTAAGCAGAAACTGTTTCTGCAACCTTCAGAAAAAACAATAACCAAACAAGTTCACCCGTTTGATTGGTCAAGGCTAAAAATGTTATAGATTACCATGGTTACTTCCAAAGTAACCTACTCTTGCTTCATATGACAATATTCTAATAAAAAGTAATTTTTAGTGGGGGGGCACCTTAGGATGAAATTATTATTGGTTCTTAACAGAATAAATTATTTTGGTCTTTATAGTTAACGTGTATAGTTATAAAAAAATCAATTATCTTAGAATTAAGAAAGATGATTTAAAAACTGATCATCTTAAACTTTCATAAATAATTTTTTATTCTGAAAAGTGAAAAGCAATAATAATTTTGCAAAATAGTACTTAATAATTAAGGATATTTTTAAAAAATCAATAAAGAAAAAACATGATGAAAATTGTATGAAAAACATTTTATTTTTATTTTAAACTATCAACAAAAAAAAAACTCCACATTTTATGAGAATTGCAGTTTATTAAATTCATAAATGAACTAGAAAAGATTCATTTAGTTTAACAAACTAAATGAGTGAATAGAAGAGAAAGAAAGAAGAAAAAAACAATAGATTGGTTGCACTTGTAACAGTTAACAATAACCTATTGTATGTACAGTACTGAAATTATATTGTCTTAGGGGTTAAAATGAACAGTTGATTTACCCACACCAAGAAGATTAATGAAGGATGATAATAATGAGGAAACACATGGGTAATTTTAACAAAACAATATAAGGAATTTATTTGCAAATTTACACACTTGAAGTTGTGTCAGTAAGTCATTTCAGGAAAATAAATCATAAATTTTTAAAGTCTGTAGTTTTAACAAATTGTCATAAAGAGTAAATGTTCATACAACAGATTAAATGAGCTGACACAATATTAAAAAATGTTTAAAACAAAAAGAGTTTATTGCTCATAGAAGGGATAAACACTTACATACATTCAAAAGTAGGTGAAGAGAGATAGTTTGAAATACTTAGCTTTCTTTGATTGTTGAGAGAAAATTCTTTGAAGTGCCATGTGCTTGGCTAAAAGCCAATAATATAATTGGTGAGTAATTTTACACTGATAAAAACTTCAATACTGGACACAGTGAACAGAAATAAAACATTTCAGATGACTTCAGACACTCTTTTCTCCTTAATTTAATTTTTCTAATTTTATATCAAAAAGGAATTTACATAGGCTTGCTACGTTTTTTTTCGTTCTTCTTGGCTCAACAGCTAACTTCTGTGAAGACAAAGTTTTCAATGGTCCAAAAGCAATTTCACTTAGGCTTGCAAATTTATTTCTGTCTTCTCAGCTCACCAGTCAATCTCCATAAAGGCAAGGTTTTCATGGGTCCAAAGAAAATTTCACATATGCTCACAAATGTTTTGTCTTTTTCCTCAGTCCTCCAAATGTGAAGGGAGTGGGTAAAGGAAGTTATTATTTCACACTGACTAAAAAAAAAAATTTACTGGTGAAATAAGATTATTTTAGCAAAATATTTCATGCTTTGTAAATATTGTTAAAATTCTGGCCAATTATGAAACTGGATATGAATATTTAATGTTTTGAATTTAAATTAAAGTTGCATAAATTTAAAATGTTAAGAAAAGAGGAATGTTTTAACATTTAAAAAAAAAAGAATTATTTAATAAGAAATGTTTTCAAAAGATAAAATAAATATTGGTACAATAGGTAAGAAATTTGTTTGTAGATAAATATTTATTGCAAAAGAAAATACAAATTTTATTTACAATATATAGAACTTATCCACAAAACTATTTTTTTAAAGTTAACCAAGAGTATTCGATATTTTTTCACTTGAAAATTTTTTCCATTCACTAAATCTAAATATTTTTGAAAATTTAAAACAAATAACAAAATATTTTTTCTCTTTCTTCAACAAAAACTTTAGATGTTTTATTTATAAATTAGTAAAAAAATTGTTTGTTCTATTTTTGTTGTTAGATGTCTCATTAAGAGACTAGTTGGAATTCATTTCCTTTAAAAAATAGATCACTTTTTATTGTATTGTGTATCTAGCCTACCATGCTTACAAAAAAATCTGCACAAGTCTGTTTTTGTTGATAAAAAATAAGCATCATTTTCACCATATAAATCTTTTAAGTTAAAAATCCAACCCAGAAAAAAATTGAAAAGCAACTTGAAATGAATCTGCCAAAAGTGGTTTGAGACATTTTGTGCTACAGATTTCTTACTTATGTTCAAGTAAAAACAGTAATGATGACAACAATTATTTGAAATCTTGACATTACTTTAGAATAATACACATTTCTTTCTATGATGCAGGAGATAACTAACATACTCAAAATATACAAATCAAACATTAAAAATAATTTGCAGCAGCTTATGTTGTGTTGATGTGTAACTTCCAAATGTGAAATAAACACTGGAACATATTTCCATCTATGATTTGCTACTTAAATTTCATGAAAGTGTTTTATTTCAGAAACAATTATGATGGCCAATGAAAAGTGAATCATGAGGCAAGCAAATGCACTAACCATACCAAACACTAGTCTTCATCCAAAGTAAGTAATGCTGTATATATAGTGAGATTAGGTGATTCTCTATGAGGTCATTCCAAATAATTGTTTCAAACAAGTCCCAACTAAACCAAGGCAGCAGCAATTGCCAAAAAGTGTCCAAAATTAATTTAATTTAGACAAGGTGTAATATTCTATCAGTATAATGTTTGGCCACATGTTGGTGACCAGCCAAAAATTGGCCAGGAAATTTTACTCATCCACTCATCACCAGATATCGAATCCTCAGATAACCATTTATTCCATATCTTTACAAAATTTTCTTAAAAAATATTCTAATTCCATAAAAGATTCTAAAAAGCACCTGGAGCAGCTCTTTTTTGAGAATGATAAAAAACAAGCTCTAGCAACTTAGCTGAAATATGGTAGAAGATAGTGAAACAAAACAATAAGCATTTTGTTGGATAAAGTTTGTCAAAAAAATGAAAACTCTTGTTTACTTAAATTAACAGCAATTTGGCAACCCAATACTTTAATATATTCTTTTGAGTGGTATATCTAGTGCAAAATGTCAAATATATAGAATCTAAAATAATGAAACTGTTATGATGATCAAACATAGTACCATAGATGTTCTACATACCCTCTCTCAAAGTTACCAATGTTATAGTTATCTATAGTTATAGCTCTCTTTATGCTAATTACCTATTGGCTAAACCAATCCTATTACATCTCCCTGAATATTTTTGGTTTCACACCCTGTGTAGATCTACGGCTTCTCCTATAGAAACATTTTCAACGTTAACAAGTGAAATTAAATTATTTCAAAAAATAATCACAGGAATATTTTAATTGATGTACACCAAAATCTGACCAGTATAACCTTATAAAATTCCATATTACAAGTTGAAAACTTTTACTTTCCAAGAATTCTGTCAGGTTGATGAATGGTAATGTACCCAAAACACAAACCATCTTTGTTATGAAATTATATCAAATTTGAGGAAAGTCAAATTCATGAGAAGGTATATCTCCCAGAAATAGGAACAAATTATATACACTTTGAGTAAAAATTTATTTAAGCTTGATAAAAGATATACAACTTAAGGAAACACAACAAAAATCAAACTGTAAAATGTGAAGTATTACTCGGGAATGCACGGTGGATTAATGGAAAGTGGTTTGGATTGAGGAATCAGAGAGCCAAGTTCGAATTCCAGTCAAATCCATTACATTCACTTACATGCTAATACCCTTGGGAAAGGTATGAATCCTCTTCTTCTCCACCCAACTATGGCTAAATAGCAGGACAGATCAGGTTTTAAAGCCTTGGATGGCAACTGGTCTACTACAGAAAGAAATAGCAACCTACTGCAGGAAAAAATCTGCCTCGTCAGTCATGTATCAAAAGATACATGATCGCCTAAGTGTGTATTATGTATGGCACATAACTGACTAAAGTACTATTTATTCTCAATATTCTATGATGTCACTATTGTGCTTCAGAGATAACCAAGATGCTTACAGAAAAAAGCCCAATAAAGCTAAAGTGAAAAGGATCAATTTATCAACTTGTTATATCCATCTTTTCTTTATATTTAAGGATTTTCATCCAAGAATCTTGGTGCACCCCACCAAACAAAAGGTGCCTATGCAGTTCATTAGCAATAGTTCTTTTAACCATCATTGTTCCACTTACTCTTAAATAGTCTTGGATCTCTTTTGGAGTTACAATTAGCTTCACTTTGACTATGAGGATTTGTTTTAGTTGCTTTTTTAGAGAGCATCAGTTTGAGAAAATGTTTTGCTGGTTTCCAAATTTCTTCCACTTCATAATAAGCAATCCAGTGGTAATGACAGGGTTATTTAACATCTTGACAATTTCTTTTGTTTGTTTGAGAGTTCTTTTATTTTAACCATGCCAACCAAAGTGAAGAAAGACATCATACCATAGTGAAGTATTACTAGAAAATTCCAAAAATTCATATATACAGGTGCATATTTCATATATGGCTATTGTATTATGTTGGCCCATGATGTCAGAAGTGAATACTACACAGAGAATCACCCAGGAAAAATTAAATGCTTCTAGTGTGCTGGCAGAATCATCTGCTTGAGTCAGCAAGGAGAGGCAAGCTAATACAGCAATTGGAGAAAATTCAAACACTTGCAATGCTATTAGCGCAACCAATTAGGTCACTTGGCTCTGGATTACTTGGGAAACAGATTAGGGAGCAAGATATCAATACCAGTCTCTCTACCAAAATGATCTATATATGGCACTACTCGTAATAGAGGTGCACAGTGATAGAATATAGTGTGCAGTATTAGCAAAAACCAGTTGCTCGCACACTCATAAGCAGGTCAGTTTTCCATCTTTGGGAGAAGAGTGAGGTTAAGGTGTTCACAGTGGATTGGCAGAGTTCAGCTTAGAGTGAATGGTGTGGATCCAGTTATGGCCCAAGTGTTGGTCATCAAGGAAAAACTGCTGGATTTTAACCTTCTGCTGGGGATGAATGTCATCAAATTGTTGAGCAAACGTTATGACAAGGAGCTGCAATTGTGGTTAGATAATGGATGGTTACTACAATTCCCCTGAGAAAAATCTCAGCCTATCCAATGACCAGATTCAGTTAATGGCAATAGTACAAGACCTCATGCAAAACATACACCATGATGGATTTTAGAGAACTTAATAAGCACATTGACACATTTCTGGCAGATGCTCACAGAAGTTAAGGGACTGGCAACATCTGGGGATCAATGTTGCTACATTAGACTTAAGAAAGGCCTACTTAATGATACATGCCCATAAGGCATTGTGGCCATTCCAGACAGTGACATTAAGGGGTCAAAGGTACCATCTCAACCACCTAGGAATGGTACCACTCTTCATGAGATCAATCATGGCTGCAATAATGTCACAAGATGAGACTTTCAACAGAGTAATGAAGATATAGCATCAACAGCATACTTGAAGGAGCATTTCGCAAGGTTTGGATTAACATGTAAGCATTCAGAGTGATTAGATAATTGTGGGTATTGGGTCTGCAGATTAGTGGAGGGAGAGCATGGTAAGCTCCAATGGAAGAACAGAAGCACCATTCCAGAAATCCCCAATGTCATCACACAATAGAATGTCTTCTCTGTGTGTGGAAAGTTTGTGGAGCATTTTCCTGTGTGGATGTCTCTGTGTAGCCACAGTGTTCATCAAACGTAAAGGGAATACAATTACATCAGGATCGGATGAAGTAATGGATGATCCTCATGTGAGGACCATGGAAGATACTTTCACAAGGATACACAAAAGTGACCCAATACAAAGTACCTAGTGTGTGAATGCCCATGAGATCAATGTCTGGATTTCCATTAGCTCCTTAGCAACAGGAGTTTCATTGGAGGTCTATGCATTGGTTATTGAGGATGCATGCTGGTTACATCCAGCAAATGATGTCCAGAACATCAACCAGATGCAGCATTAAAAGATATTAATCTTGCTCTCCAATGGCGAGTGACTGTAGTGAAGTTGGTAACAGATTCTACATGCATACATCGATGGGTTTCTAATGGTCTAACTGGGAAGGCTGCACACTAAAACTGAAAATGAGATGCTCATATGGTAAAAGCTTAACACATTCATAGAGCTTGTTAAGGAGAACAGACTATATGTAAGTGTCAGATTGGTCAAATCTGACCACAATTGAGTAAACAAGCTGATTAGAATTCTACAACATTGGTTTGATACCATCAAAAAGAAAGGTAAACCTTTGAAGCATTTGTGAGTTGTCCGTATGTAAGCATTAACTCCTAGCCAGGTAATGGCCAACCTGAGGCAAGTCAGATGTGGTACATGTGCCAGGCTAATCCTGAGTGTGTCAAAAAGTGCTGTTAAGACTGTGGTCAAAAAGTATAAAGTTGGTCAGTTTATAAACCCCTTCTCTGTACGATGGCAACAAGATCAGTTAAATATGAGCGACACCTGGAATAGAGTAGATATGAATGCCACTCATTACAGGAGCAGACATTCATGAAGCCACCAAATAACCAATGTATTAATACTACCAGTTTCAGAAAGGGGCACATCACAGCTATAATCAGTAAGCACTCAGTACTGGCTGATGGAAACCTGCACCACATAAAAAATCCCAGTTTTTGCTTTCAGAGCAACTTCATGACCAACAGCAGCAATGAGTTTTCCAAAAGCAAGATGCTGCTCCAGTGCAAGTAATACTCACTCAACAATCCTATTGATGACCTTCCCACTACCCCTAGTGCAACAAACAACTCATTTGAAAAAGAGACTTGTACCATCTCTCCATGGAGAAGCACATGCCAAAGGAGTAAGGCAGTCTTCCATGGAAGAGCCAAAGACCATCCCCGATGAAGCACACAAAAAATGATCAGCTTCCTGCTGACCTTTTTAGTGCACAAGAGATCAGGGAGAGTGTGAAGAAGAAATCCACCTACCTTCAAAAAGGCTGAGGTGTGCACCTGTCAATGCCATTGGTTCTACAATGTAAAGAAAAATTGGTGCAAACTCATTCTATTGTTTATAACAGAAAATGAATGGATGGAATAGCCCAGATGTGGTGCCTACAGGGTTGATGGAATAGCCTGGATCTGCTGCCTATGCATTAGCATACTGGCCTTCAAGCGCATATAAAGCCAGTGGCAGTAAAAAAAGTTGGAAGGTGAAGAAAGCTGATTGTGAGAAGAATGGATTTTGTCACAGTTTGCTTTATTTTTCTCTGGACTGTGTTATTGTGCTTATATGACAAGATGGATAGTAACTCACTTGTGTAGACTTAGTAAGCTCCCAAAGAGGTTTGACAACAAACAAATGTAGAAAGATAAGTTATATGGTACAGAACCCAATTAAAAAGGCAAGAGAAGGGTTAATTGCCTTTAATGGTTTTTAGAAAATTGTGGAAAAAGAACTAAGAAAGTTAATTAGTTTCAAGAAATTAGAAGAGTTCTTGAGGAATTTGAAACTGAATATTAACTTGGAGATAACTTAGTACAATTGGGTAGATCCCTGCAACTACCCACTACACTGACCAAGTCAGATTGGTGTATTTTTGTAATTAGAAAAATTTTAAAGAAAAGGTCTTTCAAAGAGGTACATTTGGGCCTTGTAGTTTGTTTACATAGACATATTCACAAAGACTATCAAGTGGCTAAGGATTTCAGTGATTGTGAAGTCAAATCATAGCAATATATCACTAGTGATAAGCTGGCAGGTTGAGTTCCCATACAAATGCAAGCTACTAAAGTAGGCAGTCAGCAAGAAGGGATGGGGGAAGATAATTTCACCTTGGCTGCTAGAGAAGAGTGAGGAAACAAGCAAACACATATGAGTAGATGTGAGATGCATGAATAGAAGGAAGGCTAGATCCTAGTAGTAAGCCAAAGTTTCTCTTATGTAAAAGATGAACTAGCTGATACAGACTACTCTGCTTCTAGCAATCTCATAGTTGTAAGCATGCAATTCAAGCTTGAGACTCCTGCATACCACTTTCAAAGCATTACAATTCGAGATTAGTTTAGTTTTAGTTTAATGGCATATAAACCTGAAAGGGTTATTTAATGCCAACAAGATTTTTCTGATAGGTTTGTATGAATAGAGTATGTATTCTTTGTAAGGAATCATTTTGTGGATCAGTTTTGATTGACATATTTTATAAAGAGGGATTTTGTCAAGAGTCAAATGTATTGTTGGTAATATTTTTTCTTCAAAAATTTATTTCTGGAATTAATTTTTCCTTCCAAAATAGGTTACAAAATAATATAGGCAAGCAGATTTGGTAAACATTTTTTTA
This sequence comes from Acanthosepion esculentum, assembly GCA_964036315.1. Taxonomy (NCBI): domain Eukaryota; kingdom Metazoa; phylum Mollusca; class Cephalopoda; order Sepiida; family Sepiidae; genus Acanthosepion; species Acanthosepion esculentum. The sequence continues at coordinate 71,264,142 of OZ038508.1, read as the reverse complement.
TATCTTCCTATAGAGCTTAATTTCTTTAATGAAATTTATGATGTTACTTGGATTGATATTTTCAAATAGATCCTTTAAGTTATCTGATTTGTAGAGTTTGATTCAGGTTTGCTGTCAGTTACGGCAATTTAGTAGAATGTGTTTGACAGTATATGGTTCCTGGCATGGCACATATATTGGTGCTTCCTCATTTTTTAGTAGATGTTGGGTTATGTATGTGTGACCTATACAGTCTGGCTAGAATTACCTCCTCTCTCCTTATCTTTCTGTAATTTCATTGATGATTGGTTGGATGTTGAGAAGTTTATTATTTACATACTTGTTCCATAACTGCTGCCATTTTTCTTTAATGGTCCTGTTTATGCCGGGTTGAAAGTCAGTGTTTGGCACCTTTACATTAGAGAGGGCTATGTTCAGTGATTTTTTGCCATTTTGTCAGCTATTCCATCTCCTTGTATGCCAATGTGGCTCAGCATCCAGCATAGGACTATTACATCATCTTTTTCCTTATAAATAGAGTCAATCCTATTTAATAATTTATTTAAGGGGTTTCCAATTTTTTGTATTCTTCAGAGTGAGTACAGATAGTGAATCTGAGAAAATGATGACTATCTGGCCCACTGGATTCTATAATATCTAAAGCCAAGAGTATGGCTGAGGCTTCTGCACTGAAGATTGAGGCTTCTGCAGGCTCTCTTTTCTGCATTGTCATATTGTTAAGGATAGCAGAGCATCCAACTATGTTTGACATTTTAGAGTCATCAGTGTATATATGCTTATGATTTGGGTGAGCTTGGAGAACATTATCGATTTCTTCCATGAAATCAGATAAGTTAGAATTATTTATTTTATTAAAACAAATTAGAATTATTTATTTAGGTATTTAGTAAGGTTTAGCAAAATCGTAGGGTATTGCATTAACCAGGGTGGGTTTTTTGAGTTGGTGGTTTCAAGAATTAGGGTTAGATTGAGTTGCATTTGGTTGATGAGATTTTTCATGTAAAGGCCAAAAGGTTTGGTAGCATTTTCTTTTTTATCAAACAGAAATTTGTATTTAGGAATGAAGGTACAGTGACAGGTAGGGTTAGATGGGCAGTATTTAAGTTTTAGATAATATTGTAATGCCAGTTTTTCACGCCTCAATTTTAACGGTGCTCACTTTCTGCGTATAAACTTTCTGTGAGAAATGTTTTGAAGCCAGTCTTAATCATGCATGGTGAATGAGGTCAAGGGTTTTTAGATAGGATTTCCAGGTTAGCCCATATATGAAACAGTTTAGATCTTCTCAGAGCTCTATATAATTTTAGGAGTGATATGTGATCTGCTCCCCAGTCAGTGTTAGCCACAACCCATAGTAATTGTAATGCTTTGAAGCATTTGTTTTATGAATTTTAAGTGGGGGATGAAAGTAAGAAAAAAGATCCCCAGAAATTTATGTTGATCAGTTATTTTAATTTCTGTTCCTTCAAGTTTAAGAGTTGGATCATTGTGCATTATTTTTCTGATTGCGGAAATGGATTCACTTTTTTTTGGTTGGTGAGAATTTGAAACCATTTTCGATAGTCCATCAGTTTAATTTGTTTAGGTACACTTGCAGTTGTCATTCTGCTGTGTGCATATTTTTTTACCTGCTGCTAATCAGAAAGTCATCTATATACAATGAACCATCGACACTTTGATTCAAGCAATTAACAATGTTGTTAATTTTTATATTAAAATGTGTGACGGGCAAAATGTAACCTTGTGGAACTCCTCCTTAGATATTTGATCCAACCTGAACTTTGAAACTTCTATCGGACAAAAAGTTGTTAATCAAATTGTGTAATCTGCCCTTCAATCCTTGATTGTATTGATCTTTCATTATTCCATGTTGTCTCGTAGGCTTTTTCTAGATTGAAAAAATGGCTATTGCATGTTCTTTTTTAATAAAAGCCTCTCTAATGAAAGTTTCTAGGTGGACTGTGTTATCTATAGTGCCTCTTTTATTTCAGAATTCACTCAGGATATTGGTAATTAAATGATTAGTTTCAATGTACCAGTTTAATCTTTAATTTACTATTCTTTCTAGGGTTTTTGCATATGCAACTTGTTAATGTTAGGAGTCAGAAGATTTTTTTTTAGGGGGGAGTCTGATTTGTCTTTATCTGGTTTTGGTATAGGGCTTACAATAGCTATATTCAGTAGTTTTAGCTTAAACCATATCTCGTTAAAGATGTTCAACATATTTTATGTTTTTTTTTTTTTTGTTTAAGAAATTCATAATGAATTTCATGTGGGCCAGTAGCTGTACTATGCGATTCACTTATGGCATCTATAAGTTCATTCAGAGTAAAAAGATGGTTGTAATCTCCTTTGTTGTTTGAGTTAAAGTTCTTTTTTTTTCTTTCTGCATCATGCCTAACTTTTTAGAATTGCTGTTTGTAGTTTTCACTAGAGGAATTTTTTTTAAAGGTTTCTGGAAGTAGATTTGCTATATCCTTTTTGTTTGTTATTTTTATGTTATTTTGGAAACGGTGATTTAGAGGAGGAGATAGATTTTTGCCAGCAATTTTCCTTATCATATCCCAAATATATTTTGGTTTCGTATTAGAGTTTATTTTATTTATGTAATCTCTTCATGATTTTCTTGTCTTGGTTTGTTTATAAGAGATAGCCATATAATTTTGTATTCACCATCTGTGTTCCCCACCCACTTCAGAGTTTCTTCTTAAGAGAGGCTATTGGGAGGACTAATCCCATTTGCCCTAATCCACCAGGACTACACAGACGGTATAGTCATGATGAAAGTGGATACGAGCACCAGCATTCCCCCACCAGGACTACACAGACGGTATAGTCATGATGAAAGTGGATACGAGCACCAGCATTCCCCCACCATATATACCCAAGTATAGTATGGTGTAAGGATTCGTAGCCATGTTCATGTCATTATCTTTCATCCCAACTAGCCCTTGTCACTATGTGATTAGCCAAATGGAATGAATTGGACTATTCCATCCATCTGTCTATCCCACGTTGGAACTGAAGTGACGTGTTGTGGAAACTCCTGGTCATTTTATATCAGATCAGGAGTTACTCAGTCATCAGGACTCCATCCCTGGGAATCAAGGGTTGCCACCCACAGCAAACAGGTGACCACATTGAGTGGAATTTGTAGTTTTTGGGAATCCTTTTTGGTGAATGTGCATTTTATATATTGCTTTGTATTGCTGATATTTTTACCATAAAACCCATCTTTACACTTTCATAGCATTCAAACTCCAGTTTGAGGGAGGGGTAACTATTTACCAATAGCTAGGACCTTACCAGGTGCTACCACCCGGGTCAAGGTGGACCTGGGAACAACACAGAGGTGGTTCTACGCTCCTCAAAACCTCCCAATCAAAGGCCTTGCTGTTGGATGCAGTTTATTGCCATACCCAAGACAGTAGAATTGGAGAAAGGAAAAGGCTACACCTATGTCCTAAACAACTAGAATTTTATTAAAATCATGTTAAAAGCATTTGGATTATCATAATTTCAAGATTCCAATTAATCTCAGAAATCTGTCAACTTTAGTGTGATATGTAGTTTGCATGATTTCAACCTTGCACTTTGAACTGCTTCAAATCTTCTAAACACAATGTTGGCAGAGGAGGAATCATGTGCAGTATATGGAAAGTGAACCTATCTATGTCCTATAGCATTACATTTTGTGTCATAACAAAGGATCCTGACAGAAAGATACACAGAATGTAGTGTTATGTTTAGCAGCTGTGACCAGATCAAGTAAGTGATTTCCCCACCACAAATACAAGGTTCTTAACTCAACTATCAAGTAACAGGGTTACATTTGTTTGTTGTGGTCAAATTCATCCCATTTGGTACCATGTGATTAAAGATTCAACTTCAAGAAACTACAAATGCAGAAACCAACCATTTGAATACCCCTGTGAAACAAACAGTCCTATAAAGACAGATGCAAGTAGCAGTTTCATCCCAAAACATTATATGCCATCAAAAGTAAGATTAAAAAGGTACTTGTAGTATGTTAAGTTGAAACCAATAGACAGGTGAAACAGAAAAATGCACAAGTAAGTTTGAGGTAAAGATGATATTTGCTTTTATTGTTGTTATATTCTTTGTGATAGCTGTGTGGTTTGTTAGGTTCCATAAAATACAAATGGTAAATGGAGCTGAAGAGGCTTGGAAACATTAAATCCAAACCCAGCTAATAGTAAAATTAGGATTTAATAATGACCAGCGATTTTGGCAAATATTAGAGCAATATGAACATTGATATTTGTATGCTTCAAGATTCCATATAATATTCCATAACTTATTTTTTTTCCTTTTGCATAATAGTTTGAATTAAATAGTGTCAAAGTAAACATTTCTAAATATTCATTTTGACTTTGGGTTAATTATCAGGATACTAAACTGGATAATCTGAACTCTCTAATCTTGGATAGCAATTAGTTTAAGAAAAAGAAAACCAAATTACATACCACAGAGATAAAGAGAACTACTGTACTATTTTCCCCAAGAAGGCATGGCAATTCATATATAATATTTAATATTTGCTGATTAGGAACTCCATTCCCCAGGTAGTGGCAGAAATGAATCAGTGAAAATTAAGAGGAAGCTAAAGAATCTTGAATTGAGACAGGAAAGGGAGATTTAGAAATTGGGATTGCAAGGAGGAGGTGGGTTCTGATTATGATAGGGAGAGTGAAATCGTCCCCAATTATTGTACTGAGAATACAAAACTCTGGTGAAAAGGTGAGCTGCAAAGATGGATACTAGATAAGTAGTAAAAAAATCCCTATGGTGAGAATAGGACAGCTAATGAAAAAAAGTGCCTGTATATGACAAGTAATCAAAAATCCTTGAAGAAAAAAAAGTTGTGCATCAAAGGTTTCTGATATAAATAACTTTGCTTCAATATTATACCAGTATTGAAAAGTTAAAATATGAGATATTTATTAAGCAATGAGATGAATGATAACAAATAAAATGTCAAGGTACTTGCAAAGAAAGCACTACTTTTTAATTATACTTGTAGCCTTATAATATATAATAGATATATTTTGGTGAAACACATCTATATAATATTAAAAAGATTAACACTAGAACATTCACAAGTGTTGAAATCGACACTCATATTTTTGCATTCATTTTATAGAAATGATTATGTTTATTTAAGAGGTATACAATTATACAATTACAGGAATAAACATTTTTGAATAGTAACCATTTACATTTTGTGTAATTTAGTAGTGTTTAAAAGTATACAACATGCAAACATTGTGTTAGCTTTTCATTTCATGAGTAATATAATGAAAATGTACTTGCACAATGAATTCTGATATTTTGCATCAAATTATGAAGATTAATGAATCAACTTTTAAAATATTCCTGAGGATAGTGAATTATTTTATAATTATTTAACATTTATAGCATAATCAATTTAGATAACTTTTTTTTCATCATTTCATGTCAAACAAGGCCACAAAGCTACTAAGATGCGGGGAGCGGGTCACTAAGTGTGAAAGAATATAAGAAAAAGAAAACATTATTAAGGAGCAAGAACAGTAAAAGAACAGGAATTAAGATGACAGAAGATAACGAATGACATTGCATTTAAATTTTTGAAGATCAAAGTTGACTGGAAAGCAAGAAGTCAAAAGAGAATTCTACAAGCAAAAAGTATGAGAAAAGAAACTGTTAGCATAGAACGTACAGTTACATCTAGCCATTTCAACTGCAAATTGAGGAGATCTTACTGCTAATCTAATACTGTGTTTAAATTCATAAAATCTAGGTACCATAGAGGAAAGTTCATCAGAACAATTACCATGAAAGCATTTATAGAAAAGGCATAGGAAAGCTACATTACAGCGGTGGGAAAGTAACTGAAGCCAAGATGCCAGATCAGGACTAATAACATTGCTGATTCTTTTCTGGGTTTTATCAAGAATCTCTAAATATATAGCAGGATTACCAGACCAGATTTGGCAGCAATATTCTAAGCAGGGATGAATGGTAGACAAAATACGTAGGATAGATTCGGGTGAAAAAAATTGTCAAGTACAGTGAACCAACTTTCCTAGCAGTAGACTTAACAATTGATCTCCTTATAATCTTTCCACGTCATGCCAGTGGAAAACATTAGCTTGAGAAGGTGCAACACATTTCTCTCCTGGAGGTTAGCATAAAACCATGCTGATGGAAGGCAGAAAGGGTTCTCTCAGAGAATTAATAGAGAGTTTTGGAGGTGTTAAAATTAATAACCCATTATTTCCCCCAATTAACAACAGAATGTGGGTCATTTTTGAGATCAGCTGCCAATTTGACCTTATTGAACTGAGCAAACTTACAATTAAGACAGAAGTAAATAGTTGTATCATCAGCATAGATAGAGAGCTGAAAATTAATGCCATCAGGAAAGGTATTGATGAAAATTAGGAACAACATAGGTCCAAGAATAGAGCCCTGGTGGATGCACGCATTAATGTAAAAAATCTAAAAGAGTGGCCATTCAAGACCACTTTAATTTTATAATTTGATAAGAAAGACTGAGTCTGTTAAAAAATTAATCTACAATTATCATAACCTTTTAACTTGTGAAGAATACCAGTATGCTAAACCTAAGTTTCACTAAAGCTTGATAAACACTTTCAGCAATAATCAGTTGACCTAGAGAAGTGAAAGCCATATTGCTTATCTGAAATAAGACCCTGCAAGGTGAGATGATTAACCAATTCAGAGTTGATTAGAGCCTCTAATACTTTGTCAAAAAGAGGTAGAAGGCTAGTTATAGATGGATCAGACAGTTCGCCTGAGTTCTTAAAGACTGGAACAATGGAAGAGGATTTCCAACAAGCTGAAAAGTAAGGAGAAGCAAGGAATTTATTGTAGAGTTTAGAAAGAACAGGAGACAGTTCAGGGATACATTCATTTCTTAAGGACTATTAAAGGGATACGATCAAGTTTGCATACTTTGAGGCGGGGGTCCAGTTCAGAGATGATAGCAGAAACCAAGGACAAAGTTATATGCATATCACTCAATAGAGACTCAGTTTTAAATGGAACATCAATGCTTAATTGGTTAAGCATCTCACCTTGCAGGGTTTTCTTTCATTTCTCTAGGTCAACTGTCGATATACTGATGGTCATTGCAGAAAAAGCCCTAGATAATAATAGTAAAGCTTGGGCTGTTGCTTTATCTCAAAAGCTTTCAACAGAGTTTGGCATAGTAGTCTTCTTTATAAGTTAAAATATTACTGTGTCTCTGGCCAAATTTTTTTGAACTGATCTAGTCTTTCTTATCAAATCATGAAATGAAGATTATCCTGAATGGCCACTCTTCTAGATCCTTTTGTACTAATGTAGGTGTCTCCCAGGGTTCTATTCTTAGTCCTACTTTGTTTTTAATTTTCATTAATGATCTTCCCGATAGCATCAGCTCTCAACTTGGTATCTATGCTGATGACAACCATCTACTCCTGTCTCAATAGTAAGTCTGATCAGTTCGATAAGATCAAATTGCCGACTGATGTCTAAAACAACCTTAGGTTAATTGTTAACTGGAGCAAATTGCTGCCATATATGGTCTGGTGCATATGCTATCCAGAGATCCTTGATAAAATGCAAAGTAGAATCAACAATATTATTATTGGTCCTGATTAGTCAATTTCTTCAATGTAAATTTAAATAATTTTGTATTTTCTACTTTGCTGTTCTCATTTTCACTTGTAACAATTTTTTTTTATGGACGTTTTAAGTATAATTAAAACCAAAATCAAGTGTATCCATTAAGACCCTCTAAATTTGACAGTCTGCTGGAAGTAAGTTTCACATAGCATTTTAGAAGTTAACATATACCAGTCTGTTTAGTAATTAAATATAAAGTTGGTTGCGTTCATAACAGTTTCAGATTTGAGCTTTAATCTTTCAAAATGTGCTAATTTAAAATACTTGAAATAATTTGAAGTTTTGAAAACTTTTCTCTCAAAATAAGTTCTCATACAACAGAGGATTTATTCATTAATGAGACCCAACATTCAAATTGATTTTTTTTAAAGCAGATTATTCATTTGTACTGTAAAGCACAATTTCTCAATGGTGAGAGACCCAAGTTTCTGTATGTCAATCATCAGTGTAGAATAAGAATTTTAAGTAAAATTTCCTCTAGCACTTTCGCCCCAGCCCCTCAACCACCGGCGTCTTACTCTCTGGGTTGAGGTGTCTACTCAGTCCTAACCGAACTTAAGGGAGTGGCCATAGGTCCCCTGAGCATCCGTAGATCATTCGACCTGTCCGCTAGTTTAATCCTGCTTCCTGCCGAAATTGTGATTTGTTTGATCCAGAAAGCAGAAATGATGTCTGTCCATTCACGGTCGACTGAAGATGTAGACACGGCTGGGGAGTCTGCACTAAGAAATTTAGAATGCAGCAAAAAAAAAAAAAATTAATATCTACAGAAAGCCGGACAAACAACTATTCAATGGTTGAATTGTTAATGTCTTTTATATAGCAGAAAAGAATAGTAGAGAAAAGAAACGGGTTACAGAAGAGAAAAGTATTTAACATAAAAACTCATACACTGGATTCTAGACAGAGAGAGAGTGTATGTGATTAACTTGTTAAATTGTCTCAGAACCATATATGACTCATGCGATGGAGGGATACAGATTTCTGTGTGGGGCATAAAGTTATAGTGGCATTTCTCCTCCCAACGCTTGCCCAGGACAATTCTCTCTTCAAGAATTTTCTCCAGTCTGCTTTTTTTCAGCATAACTACGCGTTTATATAGAAAAACTTTGCTGGTTATAACTGACCCTCGGCCCTACTACTTCGCACACGATTATTACTGGGTTCTGGCTGCTTCAACCAAAATCATGTGAATTCCAAAGTTCCTTCTAGCTTAAACAGCTCTATTTCAATTTTCAATCGCTAAAAATTATTTCAACCATTTCCATTGTCTTCTGATGACCCAGATTCAATGGGTACAACTTTTGCCCTAGATCAGATTTCCCCATCAGTAAACAAAATGCTCCAATTTAATTTCGTTATTCAAATCTACTCCAATTTCAATAAAAGAAAATATACGTGTGTGTGTGTGTGTGTGTTTCCCAGACTCTCTCTGTCACATTTCCTCCCCTACCCATCTGTCATTTACTAGATGACACACAAGCTTTCATATCAACAAAATATGAGAAAACCCAGTCCAACATGCTTCTTACTAGGGGCTACTTAAACATACGTCTCTTCCAGCATGCAAAGGTAGAGTCCTCAGTTCTTCCTTGGGCTCATTATGTCCATTTACATTTTCATTGTCCTTACGATACATATGTACATGCAACTTCCAGTTAAAGTTCACCGTTTTGGTGATCTCGTGCAACAGAACCTTTTCACATAGTTCACTAGTTTGAGTGTTCTTTCCTTTTTTTTTTTCTTGGAGTTCGCAACACTCCTTACCATTATTTCAGTCTCATTACTAAAAAAAATAAAAAATATTCGGTTTATTTCATAAATCTGTCCCTCCAATTTTGTCCTGCCTTCACAACAGGCTTCGTCGAATCTTTCGTTAGTTCAGGTCCTTCCACAACAATCACGGACTCTTCAATATCAATTAGGGTCCCAATGCACTCGGGTTGGACCTACCTTGGTAAAGTGCACTAACTGGAATCCCTCATTCACTCATGCACTCCCATGCCAGTTTATTCTGCCTGCACGCCTCTTCAACCACCACCAAACCAGCAAGGCCACAACTATCATTAGTATAATTCCCACAATGGTCGGCCAGGTTATTATAGCAACCAAATTCTCTCTCCAGCCCGAATTCGGCATACCTATCGTATCTAACTCCGACTTCAACTGTCCAAGATCAATCTTATCAATTGGCTTTAACAATGCCGGCATCTTACAATGGGTTCCCACAATCCCGTCCATCCACTGGTATTCGTTCCTACCAGCTCTAACAAAGCCTCATTCTCTTCAAACTTCTCTTCTGCTTGGTAGTAGGCAGGTAAAGAGATAGATGGACCATGAGATCCACAACCAATGGGTAGCTCTACAAAAAACAAAGGGGGAATAACTCTTATCGTAGTGGTGGGCTTCCCTTCACACACCTTAGATAATTTGATCTCTTGTGTGGCCACAAGTTATACCCACTTAACTTCAATGCCTACTGTTGTATCTTTTTATTTGTCCACTCTGCCCCTAACAAATATTTGAGGGGTTTGTGGTCTGTTTTAATGGTAAACACAGCCCCACTCAAATAATAATCTAATTTCTGAACAGCATACAGAATGGCGAACGCCTCTTCTTCTATTACTGGCCACCTTTGCTGAGTATCAGAGAGCCGATGAGACAGAAAATAGATTGGCACTTCCTCAGGCACACCCGGTACTAGTCCATCCTTATCAGAACATGGTTGTGTAAGAACCGCCCCGATACAATTATTGCTAGCATCGGTGTACAGCACCATGGGCTTACTCAGGTCTGGGTAGGCCAACAGGGGTATAGCCTCGAATGCACGCTGACAATCCTTGGTCCACTTAAACCTAGCATGCTTCTTAGTTAGAGCTATTAGAGGGCCTGCTAGCTGACTAATTGCTGGTATGAATCTCCAATAATATCCGATGGCTCCAATAAATCCCTTAATCTCTCTTACAGTCTTCTGTGCGGGCATGGCTCTTATAACCTCAACTTTGTCTAAATCCGTTTTTATTCCTTCTTTGTTTATGATAAACCCTAAGTACTTTGTCTCTTCTTTCATAAACTGACACTTTGGTAATTTTAACTTTAATTCATGTTCTCTTAACCTATCGAACACCTTCTGCAGATGTTCAAAATGTTCCTCCGGTGATTTTGAAAACACCATGATGTCATCTAGATACGCCATGGCAAATGCCTCAGTACCATTCAATATGATGGACATTAACTGACTAAATACACCCGGGGCGTTTGCTAACCCAAACGGCATAACTCTAAAATTGAAGAGACCCATGTGGCAGGTAAAAGCGGTCTTTTCCTGATGCTTTTTGCTAAGTGCTACCTGCCAATATCCCGACCTCAAATCCAATATGGAAAAACATTTAGACTTTCCTAAAAGAGCTAGAATATCATCAATCAAGGGGAGGGGCACTGCCAGAAGTTTTGTAATGGCATTTAATTGATGAAAATCCACACAAAACCTATGCCCTCCATCCTTCTTTTCAACAATCACTATTGGAAAACTCCAGGGAGATTTGGATCTTTTGATTATCCCTGATTCCATCATTTCATTCACTGCATCCTCAACTAATTTTCTTTTGTGGATTGGGGTCCTATACGGTCTTAACTTAACAGGTGGGTGATTACCCGTGTCTATCTTCATTTCAACTGTCTCCGTCTGTCCCAGTTCCTTATCAGTAATGGCTATTACCTCCCGATTACTGTTCGGCAACCCCCTCAATTTCCTCCTATAACGCTCAGGGGCTGTTATATCTTCATCCCTTATTTCATCGCTACCTGTCTTATTCCCAGGCCTATTCTCATTCTATACTCTCACCTGTTCGAATTCTCTTACTGGGCACGCCAGTGCCAGCTCCTCTCCTTGCTTTATTTTAATAGTTTTATTGGCAATATTGGTTAACAGTAAGGGAACGGTCCCCGACCTCTTTACCAACGAATCACACACGGTTATTTCCCCTTCACTATTATCATACCTATCAGGAGGGACCACTTGGTACAGGTCACTGTTCAGCACTCCTTCTGTTATAATCTTACCCTTCCCAGATACAGTAGTCCTAGGGGGAAGCTTTATATTTGCCTGGGCCACCACTGGCAATTGTTCATAATTATCCTCTCCCAACAGTATCCCTGCCCCGTCCAATGTTAGGGTGGTGGGTTCGAAACGGATCTGTGCTATATTCTGCCTAAGCCAGTCACTCCCCAAAATTAGCTCACCACACAAGTCAGGTGCCACATAAACCTTAAGTTTACCTCTGGTTCTTGCCAACTGGAAAGGTAGCCATGTCATACCCTCTATCCTCATCCTGCTACAATCAGCCTGACTTAGTAGATTGATGGGACTAAGCTTTGTTTTCAGTCCCAACTGACTAAAAACCTTGGAGCTAACCAGTGACACTGAAGCTCCAGTATCGACAAGGGCCTTCACCTTCTTGTCTGGCCCTTCCTTCAGCAAACAGTATACCTGTGCCTTTCTCCTTCCTGTATGTTCTCTCCTTTCCTCCCGCTTTCTCGACAACCGAGATGTGCAAGTTGGTGACCGGAGTTTACCTTTTTTTAGGGGCTCCAATTTCTGTCTATAGGCCCTCCTGGGTGAGGTAGAGCTTGGATGACTCTTTTCTTGGACTAGCAACCCATTTCTCCCCGCCATTCAAGTTAGGGTTGTTCCATTCGGTGTGGTCCATCTTTCTCCTGTGAGGACAGGTTTGTCTCAGGTGACCTGCTCCTCCACATTGCCAACACCTTCGCTCCTTACAACTGGCCGAAAGGTGCCCGACCACACCACATGTCCAGCATCTCAGAGGTCTTACTTACACTGCAGCCACTTTGCCTCTTACTTTTTCACAGGTGACCCATCAACGTTTCCTGGACCCTTTTCCTTCTCAGTAGAGGGCACCAGCGTATTAACACGCTTTATCCCCATTTTATGGTCTCCCTCTGCCATACACTACTGAGCTTTGTGCCTGAACTTGCCACAAGTTGTGCAGTCCAGTCTCAAAGACCTTGGGTCGCCTCCATAGTTTGTCGGACAGTCGCGGGCCTGATGCCCACCATACTTGCAAGTCCAGCACACCAGCCCATATCGGCCCGGTGTGGGCTTGTGAAACCCATAACACAGATCTCAGGTTCTCCTATTGGGAACTGCTTCAGCCTTCCAGTCCTCTTCCACCTCTTCTTTCGGGTCCCGTATCTGGATCCGCTCCTGGTCCTTCTTTTTCATCACTACTTTGGCCCCCCGGGGGTTCCTACCTACAGCTGCAATAATTTCCTGACTGCCTCAATGGCCGTACGCTCACTTGCGTATTGCTGCACCAGAGTGGATTTTAAGCTCTGTCCATGTCAGGGCCGGGTTTCTTTGTACCACCCACTATGAACTTGGACACCTGCCCCGATGCACCATCCTAAGCTAGGAGCACCATTTCTTGGTCCAAGAGGCCATAGATCACCTGCTTCTTCTGAATGGACAGAATCCATTCGTGCAGGTCCGCAGGGTTTCTTTTGTAAGTAGGTAGCTTCATTCTACCTATCAGCCTCCTGAAACCCATCGATATTTCAGGGACTCCGACATCCCCAAAGTCATCTGTAGCATCTGATCCTGCTATGCTCATCCTAGCGTCTTGTCAACTACCACTTTACCACAAGAAGAGGGACCAACGACAGAACGAAAGGAAAAATACTTAACATGGTGGTGGCGCGTACAAAATCGACAAAGTCAAAACAAGATCAACAATATTACTGGCAGATTTAAGTGCAATGAGCGAACAAAGGAAACCAAAAAGTGACTTACCTGAGGTCTGCTGCTCCGTGTTTTGTTTCTTTTTCTGCCTTCTTTTGCTTCCTTCTCTTTTCCTCCTTATGTCCCTTTCAGACCAATATAGTCCGAAGACTAGAGTCCTTTCTGGTCTTACTTGGTCAACACAAATGCAACTTTCTCTCCTCTTTCGCCCCAGCCCCTCATCCTCCGGCGTCTTACTCTCTGGGTTGAGATGTCAACTCGGTCCTAACCGAAATTAAGGTCCCCTGAGCATCTGTAAATTATTCAACCTGTCCGCTGGTTTAATCCTGCTTCCTGCCCACGTTGTGATTCGTTTGATCCAGAAAGCAGAGGTGATGTCCATCCATTCACGGTTGACTGAAGATGTAAATATGGCTGGGGAGTCTGCGCTAAGAAAGTTAGAATGCAGCAAAAAAAATTTAATATCTGCAAAAAGCCAGACAAACAACTATTCAATGGTTGAATTGTTAATGTCTTTTATATAGCAGAAAAGAATAGTAGAGAAAAGAAACGGGTTACAGAAAAGAAAAGTATTTAACGTAAAAACTCATACACTGGATTCTAGACAGAGAGAGTGAGGGTTGTGATTAACTTGTTGTTAAATCGTCTCAGAACGATATATGACTCGTGCGATGGAGGGATAAAGATTTCTGTGTGGGGCTTAGAGTTATAGTGGCGTTCCTCCTCCCAACGCTTGCCCAGGCCAATTCTCTCTTCTCTCTACAAGAATTTTCTCCAGTCTGCCTTTTTTCAGCATAACTATGCGTTTATATAGAAAAACCAGGCTGGTTATAACTGACCCCTGGCACTACTACTTTGCACGCAATTAACACGGGGTTCTGGCCGATTCAACCAAAATCATGTGAATTCCAAAGTTCCTTCTAGCTTCTATTTCAATTTTTAATCGATAAAAATCATTTCAACCATTTCCATTGTCTTCTGATGACCCAGATTCAATGGGTACAACTTTTGCCCTAGATCAGATTTCCCCATCAGTAAACAAAATGCTCAGATTTAATTTCGCTATTCAAATCTACTCCAATTTCAATAAAAAATGTATATGTGTGTGTGAGTGAGTGTGTGTGTGACTGTCACATTCCTAGTGCTAATGCTATTACTGTGCTATGACAATAAAGAATATGTTGAGTGAATATGCTTGATGTCTATGTCTCATATCAATCACATGAAATTATTTTGTTCTATGGAATTTCCTTCCTCAACCCTGGCAACATGCATTCTGAGGTTGTGTAGTGGGGGATACCAAGTGTTTTATTGGGTAAATATTTGGAGACATGGATAGTCACTTCACATGTGGAACATCAGCCTCTTGAAGACGTGCAGTAATAATATGATCATCTTAAATTTCATTATCATTCATGAAGTTTGGACCATAGTGGTGCCACCGAGGGATAATAATGAGGTCAATAATATTCCATAGGTAAGTGATAGCCAATGATGGTTCCATCAACAATGACTAGATCAGTTTTCCTGTCACTGGTTGTTCCTCCAACTCAGAATGTTGCCATCTCTAGTTTGATGATCTGTGACATTTTAACTGCAGTATAACACCCACTGCTGCATCTCTATATCTGTTGATAATCATTTTGGTACAGAGTAATTCTACAGCACTCCTCAGTAAGAAACTAGTTAGCTATTGTTGAAATGTTGCAAAACTCCACCTCAGATAGGCCCAGTTAATGTATGTCTGTCCATTGAAGGAATCATATACCTTCAATGCAGTCCAAAATGGTGGAACAGAGTTATAGTTGCACATGGTGATGTTACAAAGTATACATCCAAATATACTGATTGTCATTATAGTCAGTAACACATAGCACACCAGAACATAGCTGTTCACAGATGGTTCCAGTTGCAGGCAGGCATTAGATGGCATTTTTCACAGAATTTTCAACGACATGTCATAACTCCTCAAATCAAGACTAACCACTTTTAATAGATATTCTGTGCTTTTTCTAGGCTTATAAAAAGAAAAAGTCACACAAACACCTGTACATAATGGTCACTATCACTATTTGTGATTTTGAAGCTATGACTGGTTGAAGAGTATTCCACTCTTATTCCACAAAATGTGAGCAAAAAAACAAGTACAGTATCTCCCCAACATACAGACATGTGTGACTATACAAAAATGAAACCATTTATGATAAGCATACTGTGAGCAAAAACAGTTATCTTAATCCAAATAACTTATTGTGGTCTAATATAATCTTTCCACTTCATGTTAGTGGAAAATGTTAGCTCAAGAAAGCATGTATGAAGTCAGCATTAAAAATATCCATGTAGCTATTTGTTATATTTCAAAATTTATTTATGGAGATGTCTAGTACATCTTCACAAAAATTTAGAGAACATTATAGCCTGTGATACTCACTCATATCACACATCAAGGAAGTGTAGCATTATTGGTTTATTATCTGAAAAGACATTAGCTGTAAGAAAATATAGGATCAGGGCAACATTAATTCATGAAGGAAAGAGTTCCAGGTCTATGTGAAAACCACAAGAATGTTACTGAATGCAACATAGCATATTATGTAGCTGAGTGAGATAGACCCATGTGAGAAAATCAACATGTACATGTAGCTGAGCAAGATAGACCACAAATTATTGCTTTGTAGTAATTGAGAATCGGTCTCTACAGCTACTACCAGTTTTGTCACTAACTAAAGGCATCATTGTTGATAGAAGCACATTGTTGTCACTGCTGATGGCCTGGTCAAGTTTGCTTGTTGTGGAGGTCCATGCCTGACTGATCAGATCTGCCTTCATGGATGAAATCAGCATTGGTTTTATAGTGAGTCAATGGCTCAGAAACAGCTGTTGTTAAAACGACATGGACTTTTTTTGCGGTCAGAAAAGATGTTTTATGACTGTGGCATTTTGGGTGCATGAAACCAGATAAAATTAAGGTATTTTTTTTTTGTCATATAAGCTGCAGATGTCGAAGTAAGAACTTCTGTTTAAGTTTTTTTTCTTTTTTTACAATGATCTTCACTCTATATAACATCCTGAGACCACTTGAGGGAGAGACAGAGTAAAAGGCACAGTTTATGCAGATATATAGGGAAGATAACGGTTAACCCTAGACTTGAAATGGTTAAGATTGTGATTGGGGAAGCATCCTCTTGGAAGTCGGTTCCACAAAGCTGTGGCTCATGGAAATAAGCTGTTTGAGTGGAATGTAGTATGTCTGGGCACTTTCCATGCAAATAGTGCTAGAGCAGTAAGAGGCTTGCAATGTTTCATCAGTGAGAAAAGGGTTGTAGGGTGAGAAATAAATTGCCACCCACAAAGATGCAGAGACACTTCTAGACTCCATCAAAGAAAGACCTGACCAGTAAAAACCTGACCATATATGACAACAGTACTCCATTTATGGCCTGATCTGGTAGAGAATAGCAGGAGGAGTTAGGTACTTACTGGAGTGATACAGAGAACTGACCATTTTTTCAGCATCTTTAACGATGGATTGTATGTACGAGTTCCACTTGAGATCTGGATTGAGTTTAAGTCCTAATAGACATTCAAGGCATAGGGCCTCCCTGAGGGAACATCCATTCATTGTGATTGATGATAGTTCAAGATCTGATCAGCGATAATGGAATATAACTAGTTTAGTTTTTGAAGCATTGAATGTGATCAGCTAATTTTTCCCTCCATTGAGATGTTAGCGCTGGGTCAGAGGAGAGATCAGCTGCTAAGCTCTGGTCATCTACAGTTTTTGGAGGTGCACCCATATATTGTTGTATCATCAGCATAGATATTCACAAATGATTAGAGTATACTCTTAGGTAGATCATTTATGTAAAGTAAAAAGAAGGTTGGTTCAAAAAGTGATTCCTGGGAGAGGTCAGCATTGATTGTTAGGGCCTCGGAGGACTGGCTGTTAACAAGTGTCTTCAGGGACCTACCTGTTAGGAAGGACTTTATAATTGAAAAGACTCTTCCAGTGATTCTATAACTATAGAGCTTGTGCAGTAATGCTTTATGCTACACCTCTTTTTATATAAATATATACTCACAGTTGTGGAGTTTTGTTGAAATATAAGTGCTTGCAGTTTGCCTAATCGGTATATATTGTAACTTTACGATTTTGCTACAGAGTTCTTGTATAAACTGGGTAGTTGCATTGGAATTAGGATTTTAGCTTCTCTTGAAGTATTGTCCTGGTAGAGACAGGGGTGTGCTGAAAACGATTTCAGCTGGTGTGCAGCTTAAAACTTCATTAACAATGTTTCTGATAAAGAAAAGAATTAGGTGTAACTCAAACTAAATCATGGTGTTGGGTCTTGTAAACGGAAGTTTTTAATAATCTGTGGTATCATTTAACTATGCTATTCACACATAAATGCACTTTGATTCAAGCAAATTGTTGAATTCCTGGAATAAGGCTGATTGGTTGTGATTACTTGCGTGGTTTGAAAAGTTGCAATCGAGTCTCTTAGAATCGCCTTGGAGACTGTTAGCTGTGGTCTCCTTGATTGTTATAGTGGTCAGCCATGAGGAAAATCTATTTATGATAGTTTATATATACTGGTATCTGTGACACAAGGGTAGGGGGTTGACAATATCAATTTGCAGATGTGTGATTCTGGCATCAGAACTGGTAAAGTTGCCTATAGGTCATTTGGTATGACAATGAATTTTTTTGTAGACATTCTAGGTATGTGGTACTCCATTCTCAGATGCTAGTCCCCATGTTCAACCAAATGAAGCACTTGCTGAGGAGTGTGTGACTGGTTTGCTAGGATGTGATTGTCCATGTAGGTGCTGGAAAATCTTTCTCCTGAGTGTGGGTGGGATATAGGGTCTGAAGTAACTGAAGAGTAATTCTTGGTGCTTGAGTGAAGTGTCTGTTAATACATCTTATAATGTTGAGTCTGACTTCTGTTCTTATATCATGGTTCAGTATCTTGTCAATGAGTTTGTTGATATCTGCTCTTGAGAGTATATCTGCAACTGTGTTGTCCTTGCCTTTTACATGATTTATATCTGTCAGGAGATATAGTCAAGGTGCCTAATTTCTCTGGATGTACATTTGAGTTTGTGTTCACTGCAGTTGTAAGTATTTTTGTTCAGTGT
Organism: Acanthosepion esculentum; assembly: GCA_964036315.1. Taxonomy (NCBI): domain Eukaryota; kingdom Metazoa; phylum Mollusca; class Cephalopoda; order Sepiida; family Sepiidae; genus Acanthosepion; species Acanthosepion esculentum. The sequence continues at coordinate 71,245,544 of OZ038508.1, read as the reverse complement.
ATACCACAAAATTTCTGCTTTTAAGCAGATGACAGAAATGTTTGATTGCTAGGTAGATCTCTAGTAGCTCTCAAGAGAAAGTACTGTATAATGACAGTTTGGCTGAGAAAGCAATTGGTTTACATTGGGAATTTTCTTCTTGTTCAATGACTGTACCTACAGCTGTGTTAGATGCATCTGTGGTTAGCAGGATTTTTGTTACCAGGTCATTGTCAATATATGGCAGTTTTGTATAGTTGGTGAATGCAGATTTAGTGTCTAACATGCCCTTTAATATACTTTTATTTTTCTTCTGAAGGAGATTTGTTAACATAACAAGTATTGGCGAACAGTTCGGTACAAATCTTCAGCAAAAATTACCTGATGAAGCATCTTAGCAGTCTAACAGATGTTGAAGTGGGGAAGTTTTGGATGGCTTTGATCTTCTCAGATCAAGGTGAGATGCCATCAGTGTTGATGTTATGCCCAAGGAAGGAAATTGATCCTTGAGGAACCAAAGATGTATTTATCTAAATTGATCATAAATGTTTGCTGTGTTGTTCAATAGGATTCTGTCCTTAATATGCACTGACAAATTAAAGTGAGCTACAAAGTTAGCTCCTAGTATGGGTGATTTCACCCTAGCTTGCATAAATGACCAAGTTTCATTGTATACCAATATTTAACATCAGTCACTTTAGCCCAAATGTCTATGTTGGTGTCATTCGCTGACTGTAATTTGAAGGCAGTGAGAGTGTGGTTGTATCCAGGGGCAGGGGTTATTACGCTGATTGCTGCTCCTGTGTACACAAGGAATTTTAGGCTGTTTTCATAGAACAAACGAGACTCTGCAGTTTATTTGTTTTCCTGCTTGATTGTGTAGTTTTGACATGGATTTCTGCAATTCCTTGTGTAGTCTTGGAATGTCTTGTGATACTAGCAGATATTTGAGTTTAGTTGGATGTCTCTGCAGAATCTGTGGTTACGACCGTTTCTGCAATAGTTCTGCTTGGATGTGTCTGTGTTAGGAGTAGTTGCATCTGCTGTACCTGTTTCTGCAGGTCTAACAATGCCTTTTCTAGATGCTGTATGTTGGTTTTGTTGAATTTACAACAATGTGCTGACTCCCTGGTCATATGTGACAAATATCTTATCCACTATGTCAACTATTTATCCAAGGACATGTTGTCTACCATGGGTATTGGGATTTGTACCATAGTTGTTACTACTTTGTCTATCCAAAGGCAGCATAATACAGACATTGGGGGCTGACCCAAAAGAATTTTCATGAAACACAGCAGCTGAGATAGGGCCTATCACTGATGTTGATATGATTGAATAGCTCTCAGAGTAGCTCTTCATCGGAGCATCTGGTCCTCTTGATTATTGCATTCTTTGCTTGTGTAGGGCTTATTTTCAGGGATGTTTTCTACTCCATCAACAATGCTTGGCAAACTTGGTTCCATGGCCGGTGATTCTGGTGACTACAAAAATTGCTTCCAGTTGTAGGAAACAGTTTTTGATATAGGATATGTTGTAAGGAGGTAACTGAAGCAGTGATGACATGTCAGTAGTTAATTTGGTGGGAGTCCTTGTTCTAAGTTATGCTAGGTTTTGAGATTGTCAGCAGAAAAATTCCACTTTAAGTTCTCTGGAATATAAAGTGGTGGGTCAATTTGAGCATTGGGATTACTGCTTGTTGATTAGTTGTTGCATTACTTATGTCGGATATTATTACCAATGTTGCATCATTCACATTGTAGTAATGAAATTGAAATGGCGGTCTTACCATTAACAAGAAAGAAAAAAGTGAAAGCGACAAAACAACAAATAGGGATAAAAACATGGTTGAAATAAGTAAAATAGCCTGATTGTTTATTGTTCCAGGGGTATCGTATATCAGTCATGGGAGAGTATGTTTGGAGTATAACTCAAGGGAGTAGTAGAGATAGATACATGAAGAAAATCAACACAAATATGTAGACACACTCATGCAAGAAATATTCCATGAATTATCATATTGTAGTAGTTGAGAGTCTCTGCTGCTGCTAGTTTCATCACTGGTCAAAGGCATCACAGTTGATAGAAGCACTTTGGTGTTGCTGTTGATGGCCTAGTTAAGTTTGCTCGCAGTAGGGATCTGTTGCTAATGCCAGCCTGCTTGTATCTGCCTTCATGGGTGAAATCAGCATTGGCTTTATAGTGAGTCAATGACACAGAAGTGGCTGCTGTGAAAACCGCATTAGCCTTTTCTTTATTGGTCAGAAAAGATATTTTATGATCCTGGTCCTTTTGGATGGTATTCCAGAAGCATGTGCACAGAGCCAGACAAAATGAAGGTCTGTTTTCGTCATATGAAGTGAGCATTTTCGTTTGAGTTAAAGAATTGGAGTTCTGACATGGTATCACAAGAGCAATATATTAAGATCATCCCAAATTTATTCAAATGAGACAATCATATAATTAACAAAACAGGTATATTAACTATTTTAACCACATGTATTTTATTCAATAATGAATTGTTGGTTGATGCATTAATAATTAAAAGAATTATATTTCAAAAATGTAACATTATAAAACTGCTTCACATTTTCATGAAGGATTCAAAATCTTAACAAATGTGTATTGAACAGGATAAAATTAACAAAGGAGTGGGTACTTTGCGTATAACTCTGAATGAGCAGATATGGTAACACAAACTGAATATGCACAAAAAAAAAAAAAAATTGTAAAAATTAGAAATGAAAGGAAACTTACCTAGAATAAAGTAAACTAGATTGCCAAGACAGAAGCTCCAGATTATATCATATCGCAAAGCAAGGTATGAAAAGATTCGTCATGACAATTTTCTTTCAAGAAAGTGATCCAAAGTCAACTAAAATAAAAAGTCAAACAAATATAAAAATATAGAAATATGAATTTGCAGTTTACAAATTAGGAGTAGGATATGTGTGGTGGTGAAATTGTTTTTGGATACGAAAAGACATAAATAAAAAGAGTTAAAAGATTGGGAAAAGGAGCACTTCTATAACATACTGGAGGGAATGAATATGTGTCTATTTATTGTTCCACCCTTGTGTTGAATGTGGGTTCTCTGAGTAATGACACTACTTGAAAGAAGGGGATGTGTTTCTTTTATTGGGTGGGGTAATCTGCATGTACCCAGCACATTTGCATGTGTTCTGTGTTTAGCAGGATATTTCTTGGTGAAAGTTGGGATTCAGCCTGCTGTTCCTCATGTTAAGCTGATGACATGTTATATCCCACCATTGTGAGGAGGCAAGTAAATACTGAACTAGGAACATGAATCTACACTGAGATTGTTCGAGGAGAAATACTAAAATTATGTGCATTTGTTTTTTTTTTTATGTCACCTAATTTTGAAAGTACATTGGTTAAAAAGGAATTATTTTATCTTCTAATCCAAGCAGATTGAAGTATATTTTGGGCTTTTTTTATTTAAAAAGTTTTTAATATAAATGATTTAAGGATAGTAATTATGTAGTTAAATTTTGTCAATTACCTGACAAATAAATACCTGCATTAAGAAAGTACACATAAATAAAAGAAATACTAAGCAAAAATGCTTAATAGAGTATAACATCTACAAGAGCATAGATGCAACCAAATTCTTTATTCCTTCAATTGGAATATTTTTACCAACATTCTTGTAGCGGACCGAAGAGCCAACGAGTGGCATGCGTAATATGTAAGCAGAATAGTGGACACTTATGCAAATTTAGCAACAGTTCCTGGAATAATGAAATACAGGACGAACGAGGAAAGAATCAAAATGGCGGCACCCATGTTTTATGACAGGTGGTCTTGGACGACTAACACAAAATCTTGTCTAGTGATTCGTATATAAATTATGGTCGGGCCTCAGCTGTATAAAGCGAGCCATTTGGGGGGGGGGGAGAGACAGACGCGTCTTTGCTGGTGAGAAGCGAAGGTTGGACATGTAACCCCATTTTGTCGTTTCTACTAGGTTGGCATCTAGGTCTCACCCTTTTACAGTTGAAACAGTTAAATATAACCACCACTTCTACTCCAACAGTTTCTCTTGCACTTCCTGAGTGGAACTTCCTTCCTGTTATAGTAAAAAAAAACAAAAAAAAAAACTGTCAACTTAAAGTGGCAACAGATGTCTGCAATAGATTTCTTCCGTCTCTCGACTGCAACACTCATAGCCAAATCACAGTTAAAATGATAGTCTGATGTAACAGTCCACCAACCAATGTAGAAACGACAAAATAAGGTTACACGTCCAACCTTCGCGTTGCGACGACTTCTTCCATCATTGTCGTTAAAGGGACGTCAATCACCTTGTCATCCCAACCCTTTGTTATGTCTGCCGCTCTCCTCTTAATAAATGCTGCAGCCACCCTAAGCCATTTCACCACTGGGAAGTGCCCGACCAACTTTCCACAAAATGGGGTTACACGTCCAACCTTCGCTTCTCACCAGCAAAGATGCGTCTGTCTCTCAAAAAAAAAAAAAAAAAACGGCTCGCTTTATACAGCCATGGCCTGACCATAATTTTCATATGAATCACTAGACAACGAGATTTTGCGTTAGTCGTCCGAGACCACCTGTCATAAAACATGGGTGCCGCCATTTTGATTCTTTCCTCGTTCGTCCAGTATTTCATTTTTCCAGGAACTGTTGCTAAATTTATGTAAGCGTCCACTATTCTGCTTACATATTATGCATGCCACTCGTTGGCTCTTCGGTCCCCTACAATTCTACCATATGATTATAGAGACCATTCATACTTACATCATAAGTGCTTGATATTGCTAAAATCTAAAGATTAAGCTGGCCAGCCACTGCAGCACATCACTGTTATTGTCTTCAGTGTAATTTCTGATTAGTTTGACAGTGTTTTTAGTCAATATTAAGTTGGACCCCCTCCTGCCTTAAGATTTACAATTCATAATTCTGTTTAATTAATATAATTTCTAAACATGCAGCACATACTCTGACATTCCTACCTCCAGGTTTAATTGTTGCACAAGGCTGTGTGAATGATATTCTTTGGAAAACTGCCTTCTAACATCAGACCAAAAATTCCAACTTCAAATTCCATATCACTTTCATAATCTTGGTGTTCTTTGGTGAATTAGATGCAGGTTCATATATTCATTAAGAAAAGGGATGTGTTAATCCCTTGAGTACTAATTGTTTTAGGTGGATTTTTATGTGGGTTACATATTTTAAAATAATTAATAGCTTACATCATTTATTACATATAGTCATGCTTATATTATTCATAGATGTAGGCAATTATAATTATCCACTGGCACACTGGTTTTTCTTGATGGTTTAGATATAGAGCTTATGTAATTTTATATTTGCTCAATTTTCAACAATTCTAAAAGAAAAGTAGCTAGAATAACTTATTCATAAACAACAAATTGTAAAAAATATTTGTGAAAGATAATCTTAAGATGTGATTGCTGTTTGTGATAAAGTATAATTTCAAGGTAAATGAAAAAAACAGAAACATATCAAAGAGTAGACATGAAAACTGATATGGCAAGAAGGAGAAACCAACAAGACAGAGGAAATTGTCAACAAATGGTTTCATTTCAGTGTGTACCAAAACAAAAGACAACAAATAGTATGCTTAAAGGGAAAAACAGCTTATAGATTTGAGTAAATGCAAGTTTTATATATATATGTATATATATATATATATATATATAATGTACAATTTAGAACAACAGAAAAATAACACTAACCCAAAAGAATGTAAATCTATTTTAAGTTGTCTTTTGTAAAGGAAGAAAGAACCAATTACTTTTGTAAGACCCTGCCTCTTTGCATAATAAAATTGTTGGCTAAGTTCCCTTCTGGAGGGATATACTGCAATCCACAGTTGTAGAATTCAACAGAGGCTGTATATATTCCAGCAACACTGATCATTTCCACACAGCCAACATGACCTTGGAGTAGCTGGCCAGGAATTTTAACAATTATGCCATCCATATGTAGTCTCCAAGTGCTCTCCAACTTGAATCCCCCAAGAGTCAAAAGGGAGGTAAACTAGTGGCTTCACAATACCAAGGACTTGTTGAAGACCACAACATGAGAGCCTACATGGATGAAACTACCTTATCTGAGCAAGCAGTCATTTTTGAGTCTGCATTGAAGCCATCTTTGAAGTTGAGGGCAGTTTTATTGTATAACCTTTTTGTTTATTTAAGTCAAATGTTTTGCACAAAAAGCTAAGCAGAGCAAAAGTTCAAAGTTGTGGAGATCCATAATGACATGGTTCTGTAGTGACATTGTTTTTAAAAAATAAAACCACAACAATTTCTTCTCAGTTTCTGTACTCTATTTCTAACAAAAGAACTCCATGCCACTGATAAATAGATTTACTTTTCTCAAATTACTTTTTTATAACTTCCTTTTTACAATTCTTTTTGGTCTAAGCAAGATCTAGTCATTTACTTTTATTTACAAAGAGATGCACAGAAAAAACATTTATTTTAATGATTTTCAAACATTTTCTTTGATTTAATTGATAAATGTCTAAATTATTGTATTTTGCAGAAGTAGCTTTCTTTCTTGGTTACAATTTAGTTCCATCATTTTTCTAATATTACCTTGATGGAGCAAAAATAATTTTCCCCACTTGTTATTTTTAAGCTGTGATAAAAAGCAAAGTAAAAAAACATCTGCATCGCAAAGCTTCCATTACATTATTTCCATATCACATTTTGAATAAAAGTTTTGCTTTTTATATTTTTACTTCTGAATAAACCAATAATTCATACCATTCATTTAAATTACTGGAAAAAATACTTATGAAAGCTAGAAACAATTGATCTGTAAGTGCAATGTAATCATGGATAAATAGTGACAAGTATGGGGAATAAATACATGGTAAAAGATGGTGCAATTGCACACTAATAAAGCTGAAAACAATGATATTAGTGTTCGAAGATTGAATAGTTTAGAAGTTTTTGTTTTTTTTAATTCTTTTCTTTCCAAGAATTATTATTTTATGAAGAATTATAGATAAAAACTAAAAATGCAGTATTTAATGGAAATTCTTTCTTTCTCACATGGATAAAAACTGTGTCAGTTTAACATTCTCCCTTTCATTTGATAATTGTTGTTTTAGTTAAAACTATTCAAAATTAACTGCCTAAAAGGTCATTCTTTTCAATTGTCTCTGTGAAACAACTTTATCAGCAGGAATAAGCAATTTAAAAAATGCCAAATTACTATCTGTACCTCTGTTGAAGCAGTCTTAGATTGTTGCCCAGACATTCCTCCTCCACCGCTATCAACCACACTTTTCTTGACATTTTGACACATTTGGTTTTGTTTCTTGACATATCAGCTGTTCCGAGCAGGGCATATTTCCTAATGAATATGTAGATTAGCTTAAAAAATAAAAAAATTAGAAATAAATTAATTTAATAAACTTTGCTGAACTTGAAATTGCAATGGTATGAAAATGAAATCCCTAAATGTCTGGCAGACTAAAATATAAAATGTGGCCAGCAAATAACAGTCCTTTTCAAACTTCAGATTAAATATTTAATTTTGTTAAAACTTTGAAATAAAAGCTAAAAATTAAAATTCTTTTAACCAAAACAAATAAATGATTTATCAAAATTTCTTGGAAAGCTTTACAAATATTTTATCTTCAGTCAAGTTTCATAGCAATTACTACCCTGAAAATAATTATATTAAAATATAATAGAATTAATGTTTGTAGTTCAGTAGAATGTCATTGACAGATTGATCCTTACTATTTTGGTATTGATCTTTTTAAATAACAATATTTAGATATCAACAAGAATTCATATTAGATTTTTAAATATAAACCGTGAAAAATAGAACTAATGAATATACTGGGTTAGCCAAAAAGTGTGCTCTGTCTTTTTTTTTATTTTGTTAGATTGCATTAAAGAAATTAAATTTCAACTAATTTTTTTTAAAGACTGTTTTGAATGTATTTCGACGACTGTCATGAGTGTATATTCTTAAGTAAAAATTAGCGTATTTTCTTTTATTGATTCTAACACTGAAGTTGGAACAAAATAAGCAATATTAGGTTTATTAATTTTATTTTGCTTATTTATCTGAAGAAAGGTAAAAATGCAACTCAAAGACAAAAAATATTGTGCAGTTATGCAAGTACTGGAGAAGGTACAGTGAATGAGTGAACATATCAAAAGTGGTTTACAAAGTTTCATGCATTTCTTTCTGACTGATGTTCTATGCTTAGGTAAACCAATTGAGAGTGATAACAATCAAATAAAGATATTACTTGCAAATAATCAATAGAATACAATGCCTGAGGTTGTCAATATACTGAAAAAAAATTCAAATCAAATACTAAAAATCATTTTTTTTTGTCCAAAGATGAAAAATGGGTACTTTACAATATGGAATGCAGGAGGTCATGGGGCAAGTGAAATGAACCACCACTAACTCTACTATACTAAAATATAGTCTTTAACTAAAGGAGATGCTGTGTATATATTGGGATTGGAAGGAAATCTTTGACTGTGAGCATCTTCAAGAGAAGAAAACTATTTGAACAAGTAATACTCCAAATACAACCAACTGAAAATAGCAATCAGAAAAGGTTGTCTGGAATTAAAAGAAAAGTGTAATACTCCACCAGAATAATACTGATGTTGGTTTCATAGTCACCAGGCAAAAATTGTTACAACTTAACTTGGAAGTTTTCACATCTCCCCTCCACTAGATATTGCATTTTTCAGGTTACTATTTCTTCTGGATTTTGATAATTCTCTTTATGAAAAAAGAATTTCAATTTTTTGGAATACTGCAAAAGACACCTACTACTCCTGGCAAAAATTATGGAATTAACACACTTAGAGGGTATTATTCACTTTGTTTTTTGGGTTTTTTATTTAGCAGTAAAACTAATTACAGATAAGACACAAAACATTATATTTAATAGCCAATCATTCTGGTTTCACAAAATATATCTTAAACAAACTAGATTAAATTATTTAAATTAATGGTATAATTTTCTCTTTCCATGCCATTCCTAAAAAAAAAAAAAAAAAAATACAAGCAGGAGCCTAGATGTGCAAACTCGTCCTCAACAGGTGATTGGACATACTTAATTAAAAGGAAACATGGCTCTAACAAAAGAACTGTCAATTGAAGCTGTAGTATTGTATGTAAATGAGGTATTGCTACAAAAGCAGTATGCCACAGTGAATGTGGTCAAGTTACCATCTGTGGAACTGACAACATCTATTCCAGAGAGTACTCTACTTCATAACAATATGGCATCGCCAATAGGATTCCTAACTGCGTTGGATGAACCGGAGCACATAGAAATGTGGATTAGGTGTTTAGCAGTGTTGGCTAGGATAAAGAAACTGAACCTCTGGAGTGGTGAATGAAATTACTGATATATTTTTGGCTTCGGCAGGTTGTAAAGCCAAAGATAAAATATCCATTATGATATACCCCAAAGTACTGTAAAACTTAAGATATGAAGAAATTTCAACCATTATGAAAAGAAACATGTGACCAAAAGAAAAAGCTGGTTATTGCAGAAAGAACAAAATTTCTGGAAAATAGACAGAACCCAAATGAAAGTGTAATGCAATATTTACAGAAATTCAAAGAAACATCAAGATACTGTGAATTTGAAAAACTGGGTTCAAGAGAAATGTCTATAGAAAATAAATTAATATTTCTAAGACTAACTGGAAGCATGTATGACATTACATACAAACATAAGATCCTAGAACAGCTACAAGTGAATGATATGAATTTAGAAGCAAGTGTAGAATTCTTGCAGCAATTAGAATTAATGAATTTAATAATTCTAAAAACAATGCGGAAGAATACAACACAACTAAAATCATAATTAAGTGCAAATATTGCAACAAAGAACATGAAAGAAACAAAAACAAATGTCCAACTATAGGAAAATTATGTCTAAACTGCAAAAGAAAAGATCATTTCTAATTTTTGTGCAGATACAAAAAGAGAAAGGGTAGAAAGTATAATTCCTCATAGTGAAAAGACAGAAGTATATTTGATAAGAACACCTGTGAAAAAAAGTGAGATAGTAAAACTGAATGGCATAACTTTTCCCATGCAGGTTGACATGGGGATCAATGTTACCAAGGAATTTCTGGGGAAAAAATGTGTAAATCCAAATTAAGAAAAAGTAATCTTAATTTAAAACAATTTGATGGATCTGTCATCAAAACTTCAGACTCCTTTGAAGGAACTTTTGAAACAAACAAAAATAACGTTTTGAGATTATTCTCATCACTGTTGTAGAATGCACAAAAAAATCATGGACTTCTGGAAATAGATGTTTTGAAAGTGGATATGGCAAAATTAATAAACTGTATAAAGTCAGAAGAACCTGACACAGGCTTATTGAAAGGATACAAAGCACATATTCATCTAAAAGAAAATAGTCACCCGATCTATTTTGAATCTCAAAAAATACCTATTTACATTCTACCCATTGTAGTTGCAAAACTAAAGAAAATGGTAGAACAAGGCATATTGGAGAAAGTTACCCAAGATGAACTTCACTAATTGTTGCGATACAAAAGCCCAATGGCAATTTGAGGATTACAAAGTAGGTGTGAAACATCAGATTTGCTCTGATTAATTCTGCTTACCTAATATAGAAATAGCAAGTCATGAATTAGCAGGAATGAAATACTTTGCCAATCGGCATATAACCAAATAGAAATCAATGAAAAATTTAAAGAAGTCACTACATTTAATACCCCGATAGGCTTACCAAGATGGACTTGTTAAGACTTCAAGCAACATTTTTTCAAAAGGCAATTGAAAAAGTTCTATTGGATGGGGTAAAAAATATAATCATATATGAAGATGATATAGGCATAAGTGCTTGCAGTAAAAAGGAATTAAAAAAAAACAAGTTTTAAACAAATTAAAAAAATGGTGGTATAACAATAAATAGCAATAAATGTGAGTTAAATTGTGACAAAATATTGTATTTGGGATACCAAATATCTAAAGAAATTTAACCAGACAATAAACTGATAAATAAAATAGAAATATCTACACCAAAAAATAAAAAATGAATTTGAATACTTTTTGGGATTAATCAATTTTTATAGCAAATATCTACCTATATACAATGACCTAATAGAACCATTTGTAGAATTACGGAAAAAAAAAAAAGAAAGAATTTAAATGGACTCAATGGCAAAATATAGCTTTCTGAAAGCTTAAAAAAGGCACTAACACGAAAACCAACTACAAAAATCTTTGATCCACACAAAGAAGGACATTGACTACGGATGCAAATGAAGATGCTTTAGCTGCAATTTTATCTCAAGAAGGTCATCTGATAATGTACCTGTTGAGAAAATTAATGTCAGCTGAAGCTATTCAAATATTGAGAAAGAAGCATTAGCAATAATATGGAGCACAGAAAGAGCTTGAAATTTTTGTTAGGACAAAAATTTTTGTTAAGGTCAGATCACAAACCTTTAGAGTTTATATTTAACCCCAAAAAGGAATTACCAAAAGTCACTTCTAAAATTTTAAGATGGGCTATTAAACTTGTGTCCTTTGATTTAGACATAATATATGTAAAGAGGAACACTATTTTACATGTGGATGTGCTATCCAGACTAAATTTCAACAGTAAAATTTAGAAACTTCTGAAAATTCAGAAGATAAAATACTGCAGTGGGTTGAAATGGACGCATTACCCCTAAATCATCTCAGAATGGAAACCATAGAAGATTTAGTGTTAAGTAAAATTTCAGATGGAATAAAAGAAAATCATGGAGCAATTGTTCAATGGCAGAAAGACCTTACAACGAATCAAGGCATAACTGTAGAGAAAGGCATAATATGCAATGGAGATATAATACCCCCACAAAGATAAGAAGTACTAAAAGGTGTACATGATGATGTACATTGTGGCATAACAGTGACACAAATGAGATTAAAATTACAAGTGCGGTGGCCAGGATATACTAAAGATGTAGAAGACTATATAAAAAGGCATCCAAAATGTGCGGAAATAAAATCTTACGGCAAAACAAAATTCACTTGTAGCATAAAGAAAAAGAACCATGAGCTCAGGTACACATGGATCATGCCCATATTAAAGGCATTAGGCTATTTTTAATTTTAGCGGACTCATTTTCAGGATAGCCCAAAGTAATTAAAGTTGCTGACAGAAAAGCAACCACTGTAAAACAAATATTAAGAACAATATTTTCAAGGAATGAGGTGCCTAAAACTTAGTTCTCAGAACAATTTTGCAAGGAAAGTTTGTGCTAATCAATACTGGATGCGTTCTATATCAAACACCACCTTACCACCCACAATCAAATGGAATCACAGAAAGAATGGTGCAGACTGTGAAAATGAGACTAAAAGAATTTTCCCCACCTAATGATAATATAAAGAGTTACTTACCAAGATTACTGTAAAGCTATAGGACAATTCTACATGCCGGCAGACTACAAAGTCCCTCTGCATTAATGGGTAGACAGATTAGAGCTCCCCTAACAATGTCATTTTCAACAAGTGAAAGTATACGGTATGAAAAAGACAAAGAATCTAAGCCACAAAAGGTGAACTTTGTAGTACAGAAAAGACAACACAGCAAATACTAATGAAAAATGAACAAATGTATTGGCCCATGTTCAGAAACAGAATAGAACCCAAGGATATAGAAATAGACAAAGAATGAGAAGGTAAAGAACAAGAAGTGGGGGAGGGGATTAATGAATCCAGTAATGAAACTGAAGTAGCTATGGATGTTAATGACCAGAAATCTGACAAGTAGTCAGAAGAGGAAAATGAACTCAGACCTAGGTTATCTATAAGAAGAAATCAAGATATACAACAAGACAGTTTAGATTCCCAAGAATAATTAGAAGTCAAAGATCAATGAAAGGTATAAGGCCATTTCGGTTCAGGGAGGTGTAGTATTTTATGTAAATGAGGTACTGCTATAAAATCAGTATGCCACAGCAAATGCTGTTGAACTACCATCTGTAGACCTGACATCATCTATTCCAGAGAATACTCTACTTCATAACAGAAACAATGGAAACTTATAAAACTTATTTTAAGAAGGCAATCCACAGTAGAGTGTAATGAAAGATGTTAGTTGTTCCCAGTCAACTGTTTTAAAAATTTAGTGTAAATATAAAAGAAATGGGATTATTAAAAAAGGAAAACATACTGGTAGACCATAAAATACATCAAAGTGTCAGGATAGAAAAAGTAATATGCCTTGAAAATAAAAAATGTACAACAAATAAGTCAAAATGGGAGCTGATGTTTGTGACAAAACTGTAAGAAATCAGCTGATTGAAATAGGATTTACATACAAAACCAGCGCTAACACACAAATAGAAGAAAATAAGATTAAATTGGGCTAAAGAGAAACAATCATGGCATTAAAATGGTATTCAGTGATGAATCAAGAATCTGTATTGACCAAGGTGATGATGCCTAGTGCCATTCAAATGAAACAATGATTACTGTCTGAAGAAAAGTAAATTTCCCAAATCATTCATCATATAGAGTGGTATGTAATTTAAAGAACCAGCTGAGAGATCACAATCAATTCACATGTGTACATTGAAACCCTGAATAATTTTCTCATTCCATTGACAGAAAATTGGTTGGTAATGAATGATGAAGTTTTTCATGATGATAATGCATCTTGTCACAGAGCAAATGGGATTAAAGTTTTTCTTCAGGAATGGCATATTAAAAAAAAAGAAAAAAGGTCCAAGAGAAGGCTCCATCCATGAAGAACTTTGATAAGGAATAATGCTTCATATTAGTGAAATCCATGGATGAAAGAATTAAAGCAGCCATAAAATACTGAAGAAAGACAACTAAGTATTAATTCTAATTTATTGTCAATGATTTTCCTTAATATTAGGTTATTCCATATTTTCCTCTGCATAGTTTGAAAAAAAACAAAAACAAAAAAAAACATTTAAATAATTTAAACTGGATTGTTTAAAGGTATATTTTATGAAGCCAGAATGTTCTTTTATTGAACAAAAAACGTTTTGCATCTGCTAAATATATAACCAAGGTAAACATTCTCTAAGTTATGCTTATTTTATAATTTTTACCAGTAGATTACTTTTTTGCTCAAACCAAAAAAAAAAAAATCATTCTAAAAGGATAGAATTATCAAGTTGATTGAAGATAGTGGAACAAAACATTAAATATGCTGCTAATATCAAAGATAAAAAATTGATTTATTTTTTACTTCAACCAAATGAACTTTTTGGCCAATCCAATACTTTTTTTAAAATGCCAGAATCACAAAAAATATTACCAGATGATTAATTACACGTAAAACAAAAAGGCAATCATATCAAAACAACAAAACAATTCTAACTTACTTAAAACTGAAAGTGATGAAAAGCTTCATGTAAAGAGAAATCACCTTAATGTTGGAAAGCAGGAATACATCTGAAAAATAAATGAATGAAAAATGTCATTTTATTATAAGAATATTGAAGATCAAGTTTAAAAGGAAAAAGTAGCCTAGTGTTCATAATTAAATGGCTTAAGAAATTATGTTTGATTTATAAAATTCAATGAATGTTATTGGAAGTTAAAACTAAACAGCAAAAAAAATAAATTAAAAAATTTAGCATACAATTTTACTTGACAGATAGCATCACAAAAATTCTTTACATCAAATTTTATTTTATTTGGTTACAAATATTGTCAAATTAATGTCTGATAATTCTAAAACAATAGTTTAAGAAAAGAAAAATATCTGGTGAAAAAAAAAACAGAATACGTCATTTACATCAGGTAAATATTAATTTCAGTATTTGACAAAGGTGAGCAAGGACAATTCTGCAGACAAGATCCTTAATCATTCTTCTAATGTTCTATAGTAAGTATTCTCATAAATAAAGCAGTGTTTAGGTTTTAAATGGTAGTTTTTATAATGATGCAATTTTTATAAATGAGATTTTTAAAAAAATGAAATTATCAACTATTTTTCATTAGTATATATATATATATATATATATATATATTATATTATATATATATATATATATATATATATATATATTCATAATTAAGTAATTCATCAAGTTTTTTAGAAGAAACCTCAACAGAATGCAGAAAGCACTGGATGGCTGTTTCGTCCTATATTTGGGACTCATCAGCAGTGCACATCCACTACCAGGAATTGAAACCCGGACAGTTACATTATTAAACAAATGTCATACCAACTGTGCCACGGGCCCCGGTGACGAAGAGGTAACGAATTAAACTCGACATAGCACCACTCATTCGCATATTCCGTGGTGGAACTCATCCAAGTTCCTTAAACCAAGGATTGTGCCACCGAGAGCCACGACTACTATCACTAAGCCATCACTACCATCCAGAGCATTAGAAGCCGGTTCAAGCAAGGATATACAAGAAATTGTTAGGAGGATTTGAGATAATCATAATTAAGTAATTCATTGAGTTTTTTTTTTTTAGAAGAAACCTCAAAAGAATGCAGAAAGCACTGGACAGCCGTTTCGTCCTATATTTGGGACTCATCAGCAGTGCGCATCTGGGGACACAATCCTTGGTTTAAGGAACTTGGATGAGTTCCACCACGGAATATGTGAATGAGCGGCACTATGTTGAATTTAATTTGTTACCTCTTCATCACCGGGGCCCTTGGCACAGTTGGTATAACATTTGCTTAATAACGTAACTGTCCGGGTTTCAGTTCCTGGTAGTGGATGTGCACTGCTGATGAGTCCCAAATATAGAATGAAACGGCCGTCCAGTGCTTTCTGCATTCTGTTGAGGTTTCTTCTAAAAAACTCAATGAATTACTTAATTATGATTATCTCAAATCCTCCTAACAATTTCATATATATATATATATATATATATATATATATATATATATATATTGTTAAAGACAACTGAAAAGGAACTGTGATTAAGCTTTTTATTTAATTTTTCTTGTGTATGTACAAGTGTTTTCTTTTCTGGATACAAAGTGTGTAAAAATTGTCCAAAAGTTCTGCATATTTGAGTGCTTTCAGCCACACTTTTAGCCATTATCAAGGATGAAGGATGATTTTATTTTTACTTTTAACTGAATGTATGTGCTATGCATGTATCTAGAGTTATAGGAATGTTTTATTTTGCAAACACATTCAGCACACTGTGGCCATGTTTATAGTTAATATTACGGAGTATTGGCTTTTTCTTTTTTATTATTAGGGCTTCTATTATTTTTAATCATTTTTGTCCTACCGAGCTCTGAAAGGCTACAAATACATATCTAATGATTAAATAGTTTTGGAAATGTTTATTATTCATTAATAAGTGAATAAATATTACAGATGAAAATATGAAAAGCATGAATATATAAATATGTTACAAGAAGAGGCCATTGGATTATATTTCAATTTAAAATTTTATATTGTTATCAATGTATGACAAAATTCCATACAAAAATACTATTAGACTAATCAAAGATAGAAACAAAATATGCTGCTAATTTTATTATCTAACAAATAAAATAACTTTATGCTTTATTACATAATTTTCAGCATAATAGAAATGTTTTAGAATTCTATTTTCACCAAGTAAAACTTTTATCAAGTTCTGGTTATTTATGCTTAAAACCTTAAAATGACTATGAAATATACCTATTTTCTTGCTGATCCATTTCAGTTGTCACTTAAGATATTTTCCTGAATATTAATTTCATTAATATTTAACCACCAAAATACCTTAATTTAAATGATTATAATGAATAAGACAAACAAATATAAAAAAAATATTATTACAGAAACAAATTGAACTGCTGGAACATATACTACAAGGAATAAACAGGTCTGAAATAATAGTTTCAACTTTTGAAATTTTGGTTGGCATCATATTTTGAAAAATGCAAGGTTTTTTTTGTTTTTTTTTAGGCCAACCATAGTCAGAATCATCAAGTCAATGTGAATTCCACAATACTTTCCTTAGCTGCATAAGTCCTTAGTTGTAATTATCTTTTATTACATTTGTTGTATTACAAAGTTATTAAAATTCAACAAATTTCAGTTTAAAGACAATTTATGCGAAAACCTGAATTAGTGAAAATAATTTACTGTATTTGGAAATAAAACACTGCACTTTAAAATGAGAACTAAAAAAAAAAATCTATAGTAAATTGTGGTATAATTTTTCCATGGGAAAATATTCCAATATGTGTCTTAAAACAAAAAGAAGACCAATTCTGTTCAAATGTTAACAGTAGCAAAAAAAAACAAACTGTAAGAACAAAAAAGCTAACATACAGGGATTTTTGTAATGATGGCTACTGACATTAAGCTTAAGGATTATATAATGCACAAGTATAAAGAAAGAATTAAAATTTAAAAAAAAAAAAATCATTATATTGAATGTTATCAATAATATCAAGTAAAAAAAGGGTGGGGGTGCTGCAGTTCTGTAGCCACTGGACTAATATTTCTTTCCATAATAATATAATTTTCCTCAATTCAGAATTTTCCCCAAAGCTTGTAAACAAAGTACTGAATAAACTTCAAAGTATTTGTAAGATTTTTATAACAGTGAACAAAAGCTGATGCTGAGAACTTCTACATCAACCTATTTGTATGTTTATTTTTTTCTCTTTATTTAAAGCTAGTTTTGTAATAAGAAATAATGCTACAACAGATGTCTTTATAGACTTATTTATAATTAGTCACAGAGCAAAGCAATGGTGTTCTGTTTCTAACTATTCAGAAAACAGAAAACATTTTTAAAATTTCATGCACACTGAAAAATGAAATAATGATTGAAATAAAAATTTCCCATTGAAAATTATGATATTGCAATAGTAAATTAATTTAAATGTCAAAATCAAAAGTCATTTCTTTTTTATTAAATGAATTTTTAATTTTTTCCCCGATAAAACAAACAAAACCAGAAACAATTATACCATAAAAGAAATTGAATTCTTAACAAATAGAAAAATTTAAATATGATTTTGAAACCTTGCTAATGTTAGTAGAAAAATCTGTTAGTCTCTGTAAAATAATATAAATTTTAATAGAGAACATGTAAATTCGTAATCCTGCACAAATTTTATAACATGAAAGATAACAGGATTACCTATTAAATACCAATTTTAAGACTAAATAGTTATCATGTTGAACTATATAAGCAGCAATTATTCTAACAGTAAGTCAAGGTACAATCGCCACATTTATTAAAATTCAGTTTTTATTGCATCAGTAGGCATTGCCTTTATACAACAACTGTAGGCATTGCTTGTATACAACATCAGTAGGTATTTTAAAATTTGTCATAAAACAAGTTCATACAGATTTTATTCCAATTCAGTAATATGTTAAGTGTATGTATAATCAACTACATTAAAGAGAACATATTTAGATCAAGATTGTAATAAGAGACAGAATTACACTGGAAAATGTACAAGTTCAAGGGCTTTTCCTCATATTATACTCAGTAAGCTCAGGAAAAATAGACTAAAATAATCTGGTTTCAAATCAGATCATTATAAATATAAATTATTAAGACTCACAAACTAAAAATTTATTCAAAAAAGTAAAATATGCAACATTAATTTTGCAACTATGTGTTCTAAAACTTCAATTAGACATGCCATGGTATCATCATCCTCAATATCCAGCAACATTATAAATTTTAATGCTCTAAACTTATTTTAAAAACAAAATTTTTTTGCTTGTTTGTCATTCTCTTGTGAAAATTTTGGTTGCAACTGCTTTTATTTGAGCTAGTAGTAGTGTACACCAATTTCTCTAGTAACCAGACCACATGAGCAAAAAATTAATACTCCTAATGAATGGTGATTTTTCAATGTGGAACAGAATAAAAAAATTCAGAAGAAATCAAATCCTTTTTTTTCTTCAGAGTCTCGACACTTCCTCAAGTTAACACTTCCTTCCATCATGGAATAAAGCACCACCACATGTCCACTTAGTCACTCTTCCTTTATATAAATTGACCAATATAAAAACTTGGTTCCTGAAAATGGAGGCAATACTTAACACAAAAAGATAACATCCCAATTGTTACATTATTGCTACATAATGAAAACAGTGCCAACAGAAGTGGCAAACAAAGTCACTGGAAATAATAACAGAGAATCAACTCTACACTCAAATATATCATTTTAAAGCAGAAAGGAAAATCCAATACAAGACTTGTTCAATAATGTGAAAGTTAGTGAAAAAACTCCTTCACAGCTACTATGACACATGAAGATATTATTAGGTTCCAATGTCATGTCTGATACAATATTAAGACCATGGCTGAACAAATTACCACTCAATACAAACCAAATTCTAGCACCAACAATAGTAGAGACAGACATTGATAAACTGTCAGAAGTAGTGGACTGTTGTTTGCCATAACAATAGATTAATACATTCCTTACATGAATCAGGTCAGCAAGAAGAAATAGCCAACCTTAAAAGGGCTGTAAAGAAATGACAATGCAGAAGAAATGCCTCAGTAGGCAGTCACACAGATACTTGTGTTCCAAGTATGCTTCTAGAAAGAGGAGTGCCAGTAGTAAAAAGAACAGAATCAAATGGCTCTATGGTATACTGGTACCATCAATGTTTTGCTGAAGCAGCAAGGAAACTATCAATCCCATGTGAAACAGGAAAAAGTCCTCTCCAGTCAACGAGTTCAGCATCACTGACCAATGGTCAACAAAACAGCATTTTATTTTACGCCTTTGATAAAACAACAAAATTAACAGATATGGCAGGTGGTGAGCTCAAACCAGTGTCATTATGCCCCCATGCAAAAAAAGAAGCTACATCAAAGAGTTTTATCTACAAGCCATTAATGACACTATAATCAATATATGTGGTGAAAAAATAAACTTTTACATTTACAACACCAATATGGATATTTATTTTAGCAGATGTCAAAACATTCATAATCAGTACAGACTTTGTTATATTTTAAGTTGTCTGTGAATGTAGATGAAGAGACTTTCATAAAAACAATGGGAATACATGCTACACACAGATCAAATACTGCTTAGTGCCACAAGGGATAGGAAGTTATGGAGAGCCATGATAGCCTATGTCATGAATGGATACATCAAAAAAGAAGAATGTATACCCAGGTTAATGGATATCAGTAAATCTTTGCTCTTTTGTGGCATTTTTCAATTTTGGAAATTACTAAAATGGCTAAAGCTGTTAAATGAAGTAATGGGCTTCTTTTTTGGTGGGGGTTCTTAAAAACTTGCAAACTTAGGAACTTACAAACGAACACATCATGCACAGGAGCATTGTTATTGTGGAGAATCTACTTGTCAGGCCAGAATTTTGGTCATTTCTTCCAAACAGATTTTCATAACTCTTTCAAATAATCTGTTGATTGACAGTGTCTTTTTGCTAAGAATTTGAATTAAACTATGCTCCTAGAATCAAAGAAACATGCAAACTGCAAGCAAGACATGCTTTTTTTGACCAAGATAATTTTTTTTTCACTGCTTGCTCAGACATTTTATTTCCAGATCATATTGTAAATACATTTCATCACTGGTAATGACCCTGTCAAACAACTCTGCATTATTCAAAAAGATCACATGAAAAGTGAAGCCAATGTTATTCGTGATCAGTAGTGAAGATACAAAGCATCATCTTGAGAAAAATTATTTCAATTTCCAAATCCTTAGTGAGAATCTGCAGTACTGTTTCCCTATTCATATTCAGTTCTTCTGCTATCAATTGCACAATCTTGAGTGCATCAAGGTTCACACTGTCCACATTTACATCTCTCGCATTTTTGGCTACCAACTTTTTGTGTCATTGTGCACATCTTGTCTTTCCTAAAACTGTGCCACTGAACACACTTGATTTCTTTATTATCAAGAGAGTGAGTGTATGGAAAATTCATGAATGAGAAAACAAAAGTTAATATGAGAGCCAACCTTATTTTCAAGCCACAGATGTAGAAGTGAAATAGCACTTAGTGTTTCTTAAACAAATGAATTCATGCAACTAACTTCCTTAAAACTAAACTATATCATTTATAATTAAATTTATTAAAAAACTGTTTTAAATTGTTGCACCTTTTAAAGCATTCAAAATCTACTCTAGGAAATGTTTTTTATGTAAAGATGTAAATAGAAAAAAATAAGTCTTCTGTGCATAAAAAACATTACTATGAGTAGGTGCGCATAGATTTTGAATGCTTTAAATGGGTGCAGAAAAAGCAAATACAATCGTAGAAGATTTATCGTTTATTCAGGTTGATAAAAAATAAAAAAGCTACTAAAAATTAAGCAAAATGTAGTCCTAAAATATCACTTCATTAAATGTTTTAAATAGGCACAAAAAAATTGTGTCTGTAACCAGATCTCCACAGCACTTCACCTGAAATAAGAAAATTCATGAAAGAAAACAAATAATTTCATTGCTTTGAATAAATTGTTTCTTAAATTCTTTTGCTCTACTTATTTCTTTTTATTTGCTTTGCTATTATCTCTAAACTGGATCCCTACAAAGCATGTAGACTTGATGGTATCACTGCTATAATCCTTAAGAAATGTGCTCCTGAACTGGCTCCTGTTCTATCTAAACTCTACAATAAATGCCTGTCTCTTTCCTGCTTGTTGGAAATCCTCTTCTGCTGTTCTAGTCTTTAAGAATTCATGTGAACCAGCTGATCTTTCTACCAGCCTATTAGCCTTCTGCTTCTTTTTGGTAAACTACTAGAGGCCCTAATCAACTCTAAATTGGTTAAGAACCTCACATAGCAAGGCTTTCTTTCAAATGAGCTTTCATTTCTCATTTCAATATGGCTTTCATTTCTCTAGGTCAACTACTGATGTATTAACGATTATTGCTGAAATAGTCTATAAAGCTTACATAAGAATGGTGAAGTTTGGGCTGTTGCTTTGGACATCTTGAAAGCATTTGATAGGGCTTAGCATATCAGCCTTCTTGACAAGTTGAACAGTCATGGTACTTCTGGATGAATTTTTGAACTGATTCAGTCTTTTTGATCAAATTGTGAAATGAAAGCTGTCCTGAACGGCCACTTTCCTACATCTTTTTGCCCTAATGCAAGTGTCCCTCAGAGCTCTATTCTTGAACCTATATTGTTCTTAATTTTCATCAATGACCTTCCTGATGGCATCACTACTCAACTCTGTATCTCTGCTGATGATACTATCAAGACATGTAAATAGAAGTCAGTCTAATCAGTTCAATAAGGTCGGATTGACAGCTGATCTCAAAAATGACCTACAATCTGCTGTTAACTGGGGCAAGGGCAGGGAATGGCTTGTTAATTTTAACACCTCCAAAATGAAACTACTTTCTATTAAATCATCTGAGATACACCTTTCTACTTCCCATCAGGATGGCTGATACTAACCCCCAGGAGAGTGCCTTCTCGGGCTAACAATCTCTGCTAACATGAAATGGAAAGATTATATTGAAACTATTGCTAGGTCTGCTGTTAAGAAAGTTGGTTCACAGTCTTGGACTAGACAATTTTTCTCTTCAGAATCTATCTTACATATTTATAAGTCTTATCATTTTTCCATGCTTTGAATATTACTGCCACATATGGTCCGTTATTCCTGCTATATATTTAGAGATTCTTGATAATGTTAAATAACAGTTTAGCAGAATATAATTTTTTAGAGAAGTGTATTTCTGCTCTGACTTCTTCAGTTTGACCTTAGGCATCAGATATAAGACAAAATAAAGTAAGTTGATTTTGATTGGTTGAACTAGCATGGGAATGATAAAGTGTTTTCGGGGAGTTGGTTCTTACATATCAAATTATGTAGACGTGTTTCTTTCGTCTCAGGGGAAACTGCTCCCCAGTGGTGGTGGAGAGCAACCCCACTGGCTAGTTAGAGCTGTATACATCAACCTTAATAAACTAGCTAAGATTCAAATTATCTTTGTTGGTGTCTTATCACGGGACCCAAAAACTTTTCACTACCTGGCCAAGTGAAGAAAGAGAGAGAATACAACAATAAAATAAAATAAAAAAATCAGCAATGTTATTGTCCTGACATGGCATCTCAGCTTTAGTCACTTTTTCAATTGTCATAATGTAGCTTCCTTGTCTTTTCTATAAATATTTTCATGTTAATTGTTTGGATGGACTCTCCATTATGGTACATATAATTTATGAATTTAACCACAATAATAGATTGGCAACAAGGTCTCATCAATTTACGCTTGAATTGGATAGATGTAACCATAAGTTCTCTGCCAACGTTTCTTTCCTCACACTTTTTAGATGTGGAACTTTCTTCCAGCTCCATGCTTTCCAGCCAACTTTGATCTTCAAAAATTCAAATGCAATGTCAAATGTTATCTACTGCTTTCTTTATTACTCTTCTATTGTTCTCACTCCTTAATAATGTTTCTTGTTTTTCTTATTCTTTCACCCCTTATGTCTTAGTGGCTTTACTGCCTTGTTTGGGGTAAAATGATTAAAAAAAATTTCACACTCAGAATTCCAATCAGTACTACTTTGGCAAAGTTGTGCCAAAGGTTTTAATAAAACCTTATAACATTTTTGTGATGGGTAAATTATGTTTTGACAGGCACTTTTCCTGCTTTGATAAATTTGAGATGACCAATGTGTGTAAAAACAATTTCATATTAAATAAAAATGAACATAAATAAGAGAATAATAAAAGAAAAACAGAAGTTGTGCCGAATGTTTTCAATAAAGATGAACAATGTGGAAAAAAGAAAAGTAAAACAAAAGTTGTGTTAAGTGGGTTTAATAAAATCTTATAACATTTTCCAGAAACTATATGCTGGACAAATTATGTTTTGATGGGTACTTTTTCTACCTTGAAAAATTAAAGATGGACTGATTTCCTGACAGGCACTTTTCTGGATAATAAAAGTATAACCATTATAAAAAGTCAGTTTATGAAGCAGTAACAAATCATAATTTTCTCTTACAAAAAAAAAAAAAAAAAAAGAAAAAAAGTTTCGCATTACAAGATTCTACTGAAAGTAATGTAAAAAGTAGTAACATCAAATATTTTCATACACACATACCATTTTTATGTATCATCAATGAGATCCAGCCAGTGCAGCAACAGTGGGTTTAAAATTATTCATCTTTATCTGCAAGTCACTTCACTTGGTTATATCTGGCGAACTTCTACTTTCAAATAACAAGTTATTAACATGGTTGAAGCCAGCTTTTACCAAGTAGGATGTTGGGAAGGCAAGAAAAATCAACTTTAAGTACTTTCATAGATTGGGATGAGATCTCACTATACTTTGATGCTACCACATGCTATGATTTCCATGAAACTGATATCATATTGTAGCATCAGTCATTTTGTAAATCTATCAATTCTTCCTACACATTGACATTCAAGTAATAAAATATGAAGTCAAACAAGTTGTTATACCAAACTAGAACAGGCAATGCCATAATATCTTGAAATCACTGTACCATGTCATCATGCAATAACTGCAAATAATCATAATCTGTAATGACTTCCTCATCAACCAATTCATCTTTCAAGCTATTCAATTGGTGGAGTTAATGTCTTCAAATATTAATCTTATGCAGTGTTGATTTTGAAATGAAGGCAATAGATGATTTACAGTCAACAAGCATTCTTTGCTTTCCAAGTAATAATATATCGAGATCATTTAATTTGGTGAATATGTCACCAAGAAAAAAGATATATTTTGAAGCAATCAGAAGTGGATAGTGGAGTGTTTAAAAAAAATTATTATTGTGTCAAACAGTTTGACTAAACAGACAACACAGTCACATTTTGACGACCCATTGTACTACTGCATGGTACAAAAGCCTCACAGTTGACAGAAAATTCATTCAAAGAATTGGATTTTAACTTGTTTACAGTTTTAATAACTAATTGCAATACATCACTAAGCCTGCCATTGATATTTTGAACCACTAAATGTTGTCATTGAGCCACGCAATGAACTGTTAAAACAGGATGCAGAAGTTCATGTTTTGAGAGAGAAGAGAAACCTCTGTATCTACCTACTATAGCAGGTGCTCCATCAGAGGCACAGGCAACAATATTGTTCAATGGGATGTTATACTCATTAAAAATTAGCATCAATAAATCTAAAATAGATATACCTTTAGAGTCAAGCAATAATTGATCAGGTTGAATATTTTCATTAAAACACCAAACATATACCATTATCAAACATTCCACAAGTGTTGATTCATCAACTTATATGGAAAATTCAGAACTCTGGAGAATAAGAATGAGTTAATGTTTGACATTGGTGGCCATTTCATCTATACATTGAGAAATAGAGTTATTACTGAGTGGAATTGTTTTGATAACTGTGTCAGGATTTTTATGCATTACAGTTGAGAGAACTTCTTCAATAACAGATTGATGTTTCTCATATAGTGTAAGACTTACCGGCATTTGTAACTACTAATGCAATATTTTAAAATGCAATCATCCAATTATCTTGCTGTGTAGTTGCTTTCTGAGATTAATGTTCTCTGTATATGGTCTTAAGCTGTAAGAAATATGACAACGTTTTTCTTCTGACCAGCATGCTTAGAATATAAATGATATTTTCATAAAGGCTTCATTTCTTTGGTTGCACATAAGACATAAGTAATTGACTGCTCTGAGAAGATATACACCCCTAAAGTAAATAGTCAATGTTTTATTGACAAACTTTCTTAACTGGAAAATACAATAGGCAACTAAATTTTCGGTGCTGGTGAACTTATCCTAAGGTTACTTCTTAATTTTACTGGCACAGTTGTTCTTGGTCTTCCCTTATCAGAGTTATATACAAATTTTTAAAAAGTTATTTCATCTAAAGAACTATTTGAAAACTATAGAAAATACCAAAATATTCCTTGTTTGTGGGGACATTTAAATCTTATCTAGGAATGTAACCCAATTATTCCTACTTTTTTTTTTTTTTTTTTTTTTAGACAGGTACTTTGCATATCGAGTATGCTGAGTATTTTTTTTTTTTGAGTAGTATATGTTGAAATAGAATTTTGAGTATTAAAAAGCTATATCGCCCACCATTTTCCGTTCAGTTGCTCATTGTCCACCCAACAGTTGAGATTACACATTGCTGGGTGATATCACCCTGGGTTAAACTATTTAGAATATTTAAAAACAAAAAGATTTTAATTTCTCTAATATAATAAAGGCAGATTTATAACTATTAATTTTTTTTATTATTATTAATTAAACAAATATTTATAAACTGAAATCATGTACATCATTAAAAGTCTACACACAACTATAAAAATAAATTTACAAATAAGTCTTAATTTTAAAACAAGGGTAAATGCTGTAGAAGTAATGAGCTAACTAGTCTTACTAATGAGTTATTCTGAGTGTAGTATTGAATTATAGCTAGAACTAAGTTCAACCAAATATATATAAAATAAAAAGATATTATGGCTTGTGTTTTCTTTTCTACTTAAATATTTAAAAGAATTATCATTTTATTCCTATTAAGCTGACATACCAAAATCTAATCTTAATATTATAACAGTCTAGCACAAAGATAAAATATGCAGCACCCAGTGAGGATGAAATTCATTTTACAGTAATAATAGTATATTTGACTTGCTTGTTAATCATTATGGTGACTTTCATTCATAGACCTGTAAATGAACTCTACATTCACAAAATCCAACATTCACCAAAGATCGGCTATTATAAATTCTTATAAAATAGACCAAAATATATGTACCATTTCTACTCTGTAGGGAACCAGAACCAAAAACTAATCCACTTATTGAACTCTAAGTCTCCACCACACCTGCTAAGAATCATTGATCTAGCCTACTGAATTCTTTGAATTGATCAGCATGGCTCCTGTCTCATCATCTAATGCCCTATGATTGTGAGCAATTCTTCCTTTTGCAGCACAAATCTATTTCTGTTTCAGCAATCTCATTAGCAGTTTGCCAAGATTGTTGTCAAAATCTGTGTTCAACTGAATTATGAGTCTATAATTCATTGCCATCATTGTTACTATTCTTCAGCAATGTGAACACCTCATCAAATCAGCTTTTGACCATTTAGTACAGGATCTTGTTACATCTAACCTATTTCAGTAATACCCAAAATTTATCCTCAGTAATCAGTCCCTCACAGATAACTACCTTATTTTTTTCCAGTCAAAATAAATTTTCTCAATTGCTGCAAAACTCTAGCTCACAATGATGAATTTTTTTGTTGAAATTTTTTGGGAAGTGCCAACTAAAAAGAAAAACCTTAAAGATATCAGTTCCCATTCAAAGGGTATTCCTGTCCAATGTATCAACTAGCCAAGTGTATTTATCTGGACATCAATGTAATCCTGTCCCTTTCTGTGGACAAGCTGAAAAGTCTACATCAATCATTCTGACTAATGTTCTCTATAGGTATCTGAATTCACAAAAGTAGAAAGTCAGCTATGAACTGCATACTCATTGCTTACTTAAGTAGAATTTTCCAAAGCTTCCCAATTCTCTCTAGCACCCAATCTTGGGGTCAAATAATGGAATTCCAATTATTCATTAAAACTATTTGTTTGGAATCAATTAAGAAAAGCTCTAACTTCTTAAAAAGTTGAGGGCCACTAACTGTGAGTGCTGGATATATAAAAAAAATAAATAACTATCCAAAATGTACTACTTTTCATGATAAACAATCAGTCAACTTTGCATCAAGCAAACACTTTACCAGCTGGAATAAATATCAAGCTGAAAACTTTCAGTTATTACATGCTGAATAGATGATAGATAGTCAATATACAGCCAAGGGATTTTTTCTATCCTGTTTAAACTTGAATGTTCCACTTTCACCAGTTTCAGGTTTGTGAATTTTTCAGTGGCAGTGGTGAAAATATCCAATGTTTTTTGGTAGCCACAGCAATTTCATACAAGCAGATGATGTCAAGTACTACATGTGGTTAACAAACATTGTTCTATATGTCAGGGATACAATGTAGCTAACTCACCTTAATTGGTATTTGCCAGACCCTTAAGCATAAAATCAGCCAATTCTGTTGGATTCCTATTAACCCAACATGGCTGGAGGTAATACCATCTTGTGCATCTTGTTTCACTGCTGGACAAAGCTGCTTGTATCTTTCTGGTTTCTTTATAAAGCATAATACACAATAATTTAAATCACTACATTTGGATGATTCAATAAAGAATATCTAATATCTGGCTCTAGCCACTGAGTTATGAAAGGAGAAAACTGAAAGCAAGAAATAAAAGTCATAAATAATCTAAATTATCTTACTGGTTCAATTCAACTCTTCAAAAAATATTAATCTTGATGAAAGATCAGATTTTGCAACTATATATTTATGAATAAATAAACACTAAAAGTAAGTAAATGATGGATAAATTAAATGATCTGAAATCCATGATTTAGATAGCAAGTGGCACATTTTTTTTTTCTTAATGTCAACACAGACAATGCTATATTTAATTTGAACTATTTTGTCATACAAAAAAAAAAAATAAATAAAAAATAAAACTACCCAGTGTGCACGTGTGTGTGTGTGTCATTTGGTGTGTAGGAGAGTAACTTGAAGCAATAATTAAAAAAACATTTTCTATACAATATTTGTAAGATGTAAAACTTATTTTTATGAAAAAATAGAATATTAAAAACTAAATAATAAAAAAGTGAGACCCAAAGAAAATTTGTTAACAAACAGAAACACTTTAAAAAAAGATGAATGTAGACATTTCAGATAATCTTTTGATACACTAGTTTAATATCATTATAAACTTTTTCAACAGTTATCTCTTGGGTTTTATACATACAAATAGAATGTAAGAAAAATGAAGGTTTTAACTGAAAATGCTAATTATTAAATTTTATAAAAAAAAAAAAAAAAAAAAAAAAAAATATCAATTTTTTTTTTGTTTTTTTTAAATTCGCCTAGGATGAAATGCATTGCACAAGAAGTTTTTCACTTTGTCATTCATTTGCCTTAAGCCCAATTGTATTTTTTATGAGCAATCAACTCTGGAACAATTTGTAACTTTTTAGTATTTCTTGGATCAGGTAGTAAAATACATATATGCCACATAATCAGCAAGAATTGGTATGAGTGATACAAAATAGAAAAAAAACTAAGATATCTTCTATAAAAAAAATACAGATAGATACCTGAAAATGACCAGAGAGCACATGGTCAAAACTACTGTTAACATCTATGAAACAAAACTGATAACACTAGTTTGAATGCATGAATGTATAATTGTTTGCTAATTTCTATATGTAATACTAACATTACCACAAATGTGTAGATAGATAGTTTAACTATTGTTGGTGAAGAGAGTGGAATCATTGAGCCAAATTCAAAATCTAGCTTTGTCTGTTACATTCACTTTTGCACTAATGTCCTTGGGAAAGGCATGAATCTATCTCTTCTCCTTCTATGGACTATATAGCAGAGTAGATTGGACACTATAGTCTTGCATGACAGCTAGACTAAAAGGAAGAAAACTGTAAAATTCAAATTGTGCAGAAGGCAAGAGGAAACCACTCTACTACCTTTCTCAAGAATTCATAGATAATATGTGGATAGATATAATTGCCTTCATTTTGAAGGTACATAGAAAAAATTTGAATGCAGGAAAAAGGATTCTGTATTTTCAAGTTTGAATGAAAATGGAAAATCAAATTATGAAATATAATGGAATGCACAAGTGTAATACATGCATTGCAAATTTGAGAAATTATAATGGTTAATAATGAATCATTTGTACATAAACATTTGTATTTTTAATAACAGATTTAACTCAAAACTTGACAGATAAAATAAGATGAGAAAATGAGATTTTTCTTGCTTTTAACTGATAATATGGCTATGAGAGATGCATTTTGGTTACTTACATGTAATCAAAAATGCTAATATTCTGGTTTTGTCAAATTTCAAAATCAATTAACAAGTTCTGGAATATTTTTTCAGTTTGTACAAAGCTTTTTATTAGTTGCATTTTATTTATTGACCACATTCATTTTTTGGTAAACTTTTAAAAAGATTTGCATAATGCAACTTTTTCTCTTGATTCAGATCACTTAAAAAGTATACAACAAGGAGACCTTCACAATAGGTATAAGAAGAAAACTAAAAACATTTAATTAAATTTTTGTTAATAATTGCAAGTATGATGGTTAGAATACAAAAAAAAAAAACCAGAAAATTGAAAATCATGTTTGTATAAATTGAAAATATGTAGAAAGGATTTATTTAGTAATTTAAAAAAATGAAATTAAAAAAAATAAAATCTTTCTGTCAATGTCTTCTTGTTTGAACTTTAATTACTACATTAACATTTTTGTCCTTTTTGCTTGAGATTTTACTTTCTCTCTAAAAAAAAAAAAAAAAAAAAAAAAAAAGTGGTTTATTTTGAAATAGTGATGTCACAGGTCCACAATAAAGAGTAGATAACCCTTGTTTCTGAAAATCTCCAAAGATATTTCGTTTGAAAAAGAAAAAATTATTTTACTATCATTATTAAACCAATATTATAACATCGAATTTCTTTTAGAAGTCAGCAAGTTATAGAATGATAAATTCTAAGCAATAAAAAAAACAAAAACAAAAAAAAACAATTTTTATTATTCAACAAGTGTCTGCAAATAGCCGGTAATACATGCACACACTGCACAGCACGCACAAAGAAAGAATACACGAAACAAAAATTAGTTTACTTTTTTTTTTTTACTAAACTTAATTTAGCAGCATTGATATATTCAAATGCAAATATAAGAAAGCACATAAGTACTTATGGAATAAGGGATGTTTTTAAAATATTTATGCAAAAAAAAAAAAAAAAAAAAAAAAAAAAAAAAAGGCCATAAAGCTTAGGTTACAAAAGCAGAATTTTTAATGAATGTATCCAAGAATCTGATCGTCGAATATGACTACTGAAATTACACAATTTAAATTTGCAGTAATTATATAAACTATAATTAAAAGAAAAAAATACGAACAGTTGATATGAAAAAGAAACCTGGTAGATTAAATCTTGTCATATACACAGATTTTTATCGAAATACGAAAACAAAAACATGATAATGACTGCATCGCTTTTTTTTCCTTTTTTTTTTTTTAAACATTTCAAAACAATTACCTTTATTAAAAATAAAAATTAACAAATTTTCATTTGTTAATATTTTAAAATACTAACATACACTAAAATAACTAAATTATATACTTTTATTAAATAGAACAAATGTAGAATGTCTGTTAAAGACTGTTGGCGTGTTTCTCCTGGGTGTCGAATATCGTTCGATATCAGGTGGAAAGGAATTTGCCAAGCCGAAATAACGTGTAATGTTCCGAGTACTCTCGACAATCGTTGGTCATTTTCAAGCAAAGATGATAAAAAAAAAGTAAACCATAATCAAAATTAAAATGAATAATCGTATGATAAATTTTATACCTGCTTTTTCAGCTTGTTTTACAGTACACATGTACCGTAAAACATTTAGTTAGCAGACATTTTTAAAATGCTTGTATACTTTTTCTTGAAACACTTCAATGTTGGTAGTATAAAACAACAGGTGGAAACATCGGTATGGTTTTTAAAGACATTAAAACATTAATCATAATGTTTTGGGATGTTTTTATTTTTAATGTTTTAACAACGTTACATGGTGATGAATAAAACATTAAGAGATTCGTGACAAAACTTCATATATGGAAAAAGATTCTTCTTAGTGCATTTCTATTCATTACAATGAAAAAGACGGCACGTAGTGACATATGACACTTGATTAAGATTAAGAAATATTGCTTTCTTTTTTTCGCGAATTCACTTGAAGTGGTTTCAAGTGACTAAAACTGTTCATAATTTTTAACAAATGAAATCAAACATTGGAATTTGAGAACTCACACCAATGTAATTTGTCATTATTTTTAGCCCATAATGTTGAATGAGCGAGAAAAATAATCATGAAAAAGCGAAACGACAAAGTAGGTAACAACAACATACAGTTACAGTCTCTCTTTCTTTCCCTCTCTGGCAATGAGAAGAGTCATGTAATTCAAATTAGCGACAAGCAATACATGCAATTACATTTCAATAACACTACAAAAGATGAAGATTATAGTCAATGGTAGAATATTTTCTTTTTACTCACCTTTCAAATATCACGAACCAAGATTGGTAAAGTAAATAATTTGACTTATGCACTTTTAAAACCCATACTACGAAATGGTTGTCGTAGTAATAGTAGTCGTCGTCGTTAGAGGTAACAGTTCATTTACAAGTAATCGTGTATTTATGTGCATGTGTATTGTTATGGTTGTCGACAAAGTGACAGTGTGTCCGCTTCTTTTGTACGTGTATAAATAAATGAAATAAATCACGAGTTTGCGTGGAAATACGAAAACACGAAGTAGCAGATGTATTAATTTGTGAAATTTGATACTACTGTATCACAAGAATTATGACTTGACTACTAAGCTAGGAGAATGATAGTGATAATTATTTGTTGGTACACTGAGAAAAATAAATACAATATACCACGGCAAAGTGTAGCAGCAGTCAGTCATTCTCTCTTACACAAGGTTGTGTAGCAGTAGTGATAATAAATTCTTACCAATAACATAGTTTCCTCAGTGTTTACTTTAGTTTATCGCTATTGACTTTAACAATGAGTTGGAACAATCTTTTAACCTTTTTTTTTTGCACAATATTTAACAAGAAACTTTTATCTTTTTTTTTTTTTTGCTGTTTCGTTTCGTGATATTCAGTCGACCCATTTTTGATAAAAAATAAATAAATAAAAATTAAAAAGTATAAATAAACACAATATATACAGAGGTAATAATTTCACTGTTCAGTTACAAATTATTACTAGGTATAAAAAGGTACATTCATTTCTCACTTCCAACCACGAAATTAACGGATAAAATATATTGAATAATAATTACAAATTGTAAAGTTCGATTTTGAATATATCAGCAAATTGGATAAAAGAAAAATGAAAGTAAAAATTCCGGGAGTAATCAAACAACACACAAAAAAAGTTAAAGTTGGTGTAAAAACTATGATACTTGACTTGACTATTTGCCTGAGGGATGTCATTGGAACATGGCAGCAGCGATGTATGACGTCACAGGAAGAAGCAGCGCTGGCATCATTATGACGTCACAGGAACTTATTACAAGTGAGATTTGCAAAATTGGAAGACTTTCTTTCTTTTTTTCTTCAACGCGTATTCAATACCAGGTTTATCCAGACGTTTTTACACCGCGGAGGCGTTAGGTAGGGTACTAAATATTTGACATCAAACCATTTCGTAATTTTATCGATAGGATGGATCTTCTTGTGGATAATTTAAAATAAATTGGATAACAAACACTATGGGTTTTTTTAGGCTGCTTGTGGCAACTAGCCTATTGATTCCGTCGATACAACTTTCTATACATTGAATCTGAGTATTTCATTTTTAATTTCTTTTTTAAATTTTAAGCCAAAGTGTTCAAATTTATATGCAATTGTATTCGGACCATAGTTTTGTCTAAGTCGGAGTTTTTAAAAAAAATACGCGGACAATTATGAATATTTTCTTATGTTTTTATTATTGGAAGAAAAAAGATTTCGACTAATAAAGTAATGAATCGAAGGGGGTTGTGGTTTTGGGAACAGATAGTGTGGGCGTTTAAAAAGTATGGTTATTGCAGCCAACTACTCAGCCTAGCGATTCAGACGATACGAGGAAATTTAGGTCGAACTTGAACACTCAAACATTGAAAAATAGCTACAACTGTTGGCCTTCTTATTCAAAGAAAGAAAGAAGGATAAATGGGCAACGAATATGCGAACTGCATACGGAGAAATTTCGGAACGCAACGAATCGACATATGATATCGCTCGTGTACCAGCGCCATATGGACGAAGAAAAAAATGATTACAAACGAAAGATGCGTGAAGAATTTCGATACTTAATTTTCAACCAAGGATCCCAGTTTGAACTCTGCTTAGTTCGACTTTCATTTGACTGACTTACTTCACTTGAAGAGCCTGAAGAATTGTCTAAGACAAGAGGCGCTAAAGAGCAAACAAAGGATCGACAGCTTTTACGAACTGTTTGTCCCTTTGTTAGCAACTAAAAATACAACTAGTTAGCGAAGAGGAGGTTTTCTCAAAGCTTCACCAGAGGTATAGTGAAGTTGCTGTATGAAGGGCATCTATACTAGTATTATCTAAATTTGCCTTTTCTTTCGTTAAATAGATAAAAAAAAAATAGGTAAGAACTTGCCAATCTGCTGTACTGGATAGTCTGATAGCAAGCTTGTGGTACGAGGGTGTGGATTATTCAAGACAATTTTTATCTACATAGTATTTCAAAAGTCACGCAACAATTGGCCGAAAAGTAAAACATACACTCGTGAAATAGCAATCAGGGAAAATTTGCATGCCATCATCTTCCCTAATTCGACCAACAAAATTTCTTAATATATTGTCACATACAGAAACATGATTCCATTTGGTAAATATAAAATTTAGAAGGTTATCAGTGGTAATTTAATAATACGACTTTTGGTACACCCTGTAGATTTGTATGATCATACTTACGCCAGATATTTTAAAACTAGTGTGGTGATTCATTTCCAGAAGGTTGTCTTTTCCACAGTCGGTAAGATTGAAAATCTTTAGCTTGTCTAGCTCGATTATTAAGAATGTAATTTTACCCACATTTTTAGCGGGATGGTTATCCAAATTTTAACCGAGCTGATGGTTTTTTTTAAGTAGAAAAAAGGTTATTATTAGCATTTGCGTGCTTGGCGTATATCTGCTAAGAAGTTAGAAAATAGGCCTTGTAGAATGTAGAGTTAACTTTCGGATATTTAGTTGGGCGCCAGGATAGAAAACAAATTACATCGACATACTGCAATTAAATTTATTTACTTACAATACAGTATTTGCATTTCGGGATTTAAGCAATTCGATAAAGAGAAATGTAATTAATTTCATAATGTTCCTTTCTTTTGTGTGCAAGAAAATATATTTTTCTATGAATTTGACTTGTAAGATTAAAGACCCTAGACTCAAATACCTTTAAATAGGTCGAGTTTTGAGTTAATTTGAATTTTTGAAAGTAGTAAAGACTAAAGAGAATTAGTGTATCAGAATTAATGGAGTATAAACGTGTTTATTTCATTTCTTTTCAAAGTTTTTCATTGGCTGAAAAAACAATTTTATTTTTTTTAATATCGTATCGAGCTGGGAATGATATCTCTGACGGCGGAACTTTGTTGGTGTTTAAGTTCCAGTTGAAAAACGTGTTGCTATATTGAGAAATACAAATAAGGAAAACATTTTTCATGATGTTCTCAGAATAGAATACAAACTTCTTTGTGATTGTGTGCGCGCACATTGCAACTTATCCATGATACTATATATTTTTTGTGTCTTTTATGTTCAGCTATCAGCACTAATCTAGGATCAGGTTTGTCAGATTTACTAAATAAAAATAAAAGATATTCCTTTTTATTTTCGATGTTAACTTTATTTACCGTTTTGTTTCACTGTCTCTTGCCATCTTTAAAAAAAAACTTCATAATTACATTCTCCCACAATTTGTAGAAGAATTACTGAAAATATCTTCTTTTACAGTCTTCTAGAGAATTAAAACATTTTTATTTATTAATAAAGGAAAGCAAACACTTATAAATATTAGAATAACCGGAAACCGAAAATGAAATATCTGAAATTGGCTAAAAAAAAATAAAAAGGTGCAACAAATGTTATCTGGTCTTCAAAGAAACATGCAATTCCTCGATGGAAGATTAGATCTTTTCATGTTGCCTTCAGTTGATCTAATTGTGAGTAGTACTTGTTCAAATCAATCGTTAACAGGAAGGAGCTTAATATACAACTTCCTTTAAATAGCACTAATTACATTATTCTTTGGATGGACACCAGTTAAGTACAAATCTCAAATAGTCTACAATATGAACGTGGAAATCATGGTTTTAAATCGCCAGCACAAAACTGCACATCTTTGACATGCTCAATCATTCGTAGTAGTACCTTCTCTATAAACTACACTAATACCGTTTTTTTTAAAAATATTTTTGGATCATATTTTTATTTCCCGTAAAGCTAAAAAGTATATGCTCCTCTCGGCACCCCCACATTAAAAAAGAAAGAGAAAACACCCTGAAGAAGAAACTTCACCTTCCAGGATCAGCGACTGTTGTAGAACTGATTCAGCATATAATAAAAAGACCTCAAATATCAAGAGAAAAAAAATGAATCTGGATCAGATGTTTATCATCTCTCAGTTGTCTTTGTCCTTGGACAAAAATCACAACCCAAACAATGAGAGGTTCGCAGTCCCAAGGAACAGCTGCCTGCGGCAGTACCTCCCTCACTGCACTAGAGAGGGGTGGATCGGTAGTAACACCGATGCCAGCGCAACAAACGGTTGCGAGAGCTGGGCTATTTTTGAACCTGGCCAGAGTGCACGCTCTCGGGCACATTAAACTGACATTATCATCAGCCGCATCTCTCCATCGACCGCCACTCCAGTCATCCTCACCAACAGCAACAATATGTGACAAACTGTCCTTTTCAGGACAACACTTTTCAACAACTACAAAACTGACCTACTCAGGACAATACTCTTCAATGCTCTTCTCATGAATATAGAGATATTTTTTTGTCTAGTACACGATAATCTTATTTTTTATCAATGTATTTTCTTTAACAAAAATAAACTTGGCAATACATTTCTTTTCTCAAGTCTTCGTTTTGTTTGTTGTTGTCCTCCGTCATTCAGTATCTCTGAGCCAATATATCACCCTCAACACTCCCAATGTCACAGTGTAGTGAAGGCAACCATAATTATCTCCCCATCGAACTACTCTACTACAAAAAGTGATGATCAAACCTCACATATCTGCAGTGGTCGAATTACCTTGAGTAAAGCTTCATTACACGCTTAAAGATGCATCCGTTTTCTTTACAATTTATCCAAAGCAATTATGGACAATTATCTGAAACCCGAACACTTAGACCTAAAATGTCTGTCTCAGATACTAAGTTGTTATCACTGGAAAACTTTATTCGAGAGCTTTCTCTCTCTCACGCTAGAGACTTTCTCATCGAAAAGCTTACTCTATTATTTCACGTCTCCATGTGGATTTACATAAATATTTATTCTTGCAAGGACAATGAGACTATTGTTGACATTTTTAGAAATGGTTAAGAAAAAAAAACTATTTTTGCTCGTTACTTAATCGCCATTAGACAACAACAACCGGGTGAAAAGTTAGGCCTACAGGCCCTGAAGACACTAAGCCGAGACTGCAAATTCGTTTCATTGACAGCAGAACAAGCTCAGAGCAATTTTATAACGGACACCTTTATTAAGAGGATAATGTATTTTAAGACAAAGGCTACTTGAAAATAAAATTTTAGACTTGACAACAGCTTATGAACAAGGATATCTTATTAGACAAAGCCCAGGAACGATCTGCATTTTAAATGCAACATGAAATTGTCGGAGCTACAGTAAGCCCATCTATCTCGAAACTCCCACAGATTTGTAATTTTTCATCTGCCCAAAGTACTTCAACTCTCTTCAAAACCTCTTGTTTCTGCAGTGTAAAACTGTCCTATTGTTCATTCCCAGAACCCTCGACGTAAATAAAATTTTTGTGGGCTCAATTCTCACGCCCGTACATGGTATACTGTGAGAAAGTTGATATATAAGTGTAAGAAAAAGGTTCATTTTTCAAAGGTTTGGCAGTTCGTTTCTTCTCCCAGTTCAGCAGCATGACCGATGTTAGCGACCAATATAGTATTAACTACATATCTTAAATACCTTTCAAAGGCTATCTTGAAGGTTAAAATTAAAGGAGTAACTATCAATGACGTAATTGATACAGGAAACTCAACGTTTCGTAAATGCTGACATTCCAAAATGATGTGAGTACAGGCTACTCACGAGTCAAGACTATATGTTCCACCTTCACTGAAGCGTATGATTTTTTTTAACATTTTCAGAAGCTCCCACATCCAGGACGTCGAGCTATGGTCAAACTAATTAGCAGTCGTTTTGTCTGGCCTAACATGCAAACAAACATAAAAAACCTGGACGAATGAATTTCCTACAAAGGCAAACCGGTGGAAGATTACACGTTCTTATAGTAAAATAATCATGGCAAGCGCTTCACTAATTGTGAGTTATTGCTTAGTAAAACTACAAGTAAAATAGAGTACTTGTGATTATATTAAACTCCTAGTAATTCTGCGATGCCATACCGTGTCATGACGTCCTCAGCTCGTACTCCAGTGTTAAATTATAGTGGTGTGAGGCTTTGGGGTTAAAATGAACAGTTGGTTTACCTGCGCCAAGAAGATTAATGGAGAATGATAATGACAAGGAAACACACAGATAATTTTAACAAAACAAGTTAAGGAAATAATTTATGAATTTACACGCTTGCAGTTGTGTCAGTAGTTCGTTTCAGAAAAATAAATCAGAAATTTTTAAAGTCCGTAGCTTCAACGAATTGTCATGAAGAGGAAATGTTCATACAACAGATTAAATGATCTGACACAAAATAATATTCGAAAAGGTAAGCGAGTTCGTTGTTCACATAAGGGTTATACAGTTGCATACATTCAAAACTAGACAAAGAGAGTTTGAAATACTTAGCTTTCCTGGATTGTTAAAAGAAAGTTCTTTGGAGTGCTTGTGGTTGGTTAAAAGTCGATAATGTAATTGGCGAGTAATTTGACATTGGCAAGAACTTGAACTCGTGAACAGAAACAAAATCTTTTACATGACATCACTCTTTTCTTGTTACGAGGGCCATTCAAAAAGCTGACCCTGAGAATTGCCACTGCAGATTAGTAACTGAAGATGAAACCTGAGTTCACCACTTCAAACCTGAATCAAAGATTCAAAGCAAACAGTGAAAACACTCTGGTTCTCTGCTCCTAAAGAAGTTCAAGCAGGCAGTGTCTGTTAGCAAAGTTATGGCTTCTGTTTTTTTTTTATTCTGAAGGCGTAATCATGATAGACTACTTGGAAAAGGGATAAAATATTAATGGATAGTACTATGCACCAATATTAAGACAACTGAAGGAAGCAATCAAGTTGAAACACAAAGGGAAGCTGAGGGCAGGTATGATCTTGCTCCAGGATAATGCAGCTGTTCACATTGCTCAAGTTGCAGTAACTGAAGCAATCAACTGAATTGCTACCCATCCCCCTTACTCACTAGGTTTAGCTCCATCTGATTTTTTCCTGTTTCCTAAACTCAAATCCCAGCTGCGTGGTCATAATTTTGGAAACAATGATGAGATCATATGTACCATGGAGAGTTTTTGGAGGACCAGGGCACCAAACTTCTGTGATAGAATTGCAATGCTTAAGCATTGTTGGACCAAGTGCATTCATGTCAAAGAGAGGTATATTGAAAAATAGTGAAAAACTACCTTGTTTCTCCAACAACTTTTTGAACTACCTTCATAATTTTTTTTTCTCATTTCATATCAAAAAGGCTTGCTATTTTCTTTACTTTCTTTTTCTTGGTTCAATGGGTAATTTTTGTGAAGACAGGGTTTTCATTGGTCCAAAGAAAATTTTACATAGGCTAGTGAATTTCTTTCCATCTTTTTCCTCAGCCCACCTGAATTTGAAGGGAGTGGGTAAAGAGAGTTATTATTATTTTGTACTCACAACTAAACTCCCTTTCAGGGGCCCCAAACTGGTGTTAGATATCTGTGTCCAGGCTGCTATAGGCATACAATATCCCTCCTGCTTCAATAATTTAACTACAGACTGTAAGCCAGTAGCCATTAAATCTAGAAGATCTTCTAAAGATGAGAGATTTATTCAATCAGAAATATCCAGAATAGAAGGAATAATCAAAGAAAATAAATCTTTATGGAGGGCATAAATCTTGATAACATCCTCCACAAATAACTAAAAATGAATGGTTATAGTCTACTCATAAAATATAAACTGATTTACACAGTCAAATGCCTATCTACCACCCTACATTGATAAGATAATTGGTAATTTTAGCACCTGGATCTCAAGCAAGTATCACCATGAAGAAATAAACACAAAAGACAAGCCTTACATGGTATTTGAAGCATGCGAACAGTTATAGCAATTTCAACAAATTCTATTTGAGGTCCCAATTGGTGTGGTCCCTTCTAAAGGGTCATTGGTAAGTTAGTAATCAACAAAAAACTGCAAGGCACTTACACTTACATAGACAACATCATGGTATGTGGTGATAACAAAACTGACCACGGTTGCAATCTGAAGTGGTTCATGACCACTGTTGAAAAATAAAATCTTACACAAAACAATAAGTGTTCCTATGGGTTAAGCACCATTAACCTACTAGGATATAGCATAAGCAAAAGGATTAATGCACTACATTGCAGCTTTATTCTCTGAGAAAATACACCCATTAACACAAATTACCAGCTTCTAACTCCAGATGTCAAAGCTTTTGAGGGTGTAAAAAGGGATATCACTAATTCTGCTATCACAACAGTACATCCCACTATTCATCTATTCATCATCTTGTAGTAGAAACAAACGCTTCTGACTTTGTTATTGCTACCTCACTGAGACAAACTGGCCGCTCAGTAGAATTCTTCTTCAGAACACTTTTGCAGTCAGAATGACAACATTCAGTAATAGAAAAAGAGGCTTATATCATTGAGAAGGCCCTAAAGAAATGGCTACATTACTTGATAGGCTGCAACTATAAACTAGTCGCAGACCAAAAGTCTATAGCATTCAGGTACAACCCTGAGATGACTAGCCAAATAAAAAACAAAAAAATGTTATACTCTGTTTCAAATTAGATCTCTTTTTTATTCACTCTACATATCGATGGGATATGAACACTAATAAAGCAAAGCCAAAAATGAAACAGTTGTTGTTTGTGCAGGGGACCCAAGCACTACACCCAGCTCACATAACAAATCTAAAAAAATATAAAGGAAGCTGATCACAAACATTGCTGTCAAAGCAAAAACATGATAACAATGAGTTTATGAGCCACTTCATTTGCTTCTAAGAATGCCACTCATAACGACTAAATGAAAATTGAGCACTTGCTGGTGGCATTGACATCTTGTCCATTCTTCAGACAAACTGTCAGCACTAGCAGCAAGCTCTCAACATCACCACCAGTAACTGACCCAACACACGCATCAACTTCAGGCCCTATAAACTCTACTCTTCCTTCAAACTGCTTCCCTTGGCCACAATGAGATATATCACTGATATTCTCTGTAACGGCAACACAAAAAATGCAATATAACAATTATTGCATTCTTTTCGTATATTTAAATGAAGAAGTTGAGCCATCACAACTAACCCCAGTGAACATGTGCACCACCTGTGCAAAACATAAGAGAAAGTAAAATGGTGAAACCAACTGGATCCATTGTGCTTATGTCCATCACCTCATATTACAGCTGAATCATGTGCAATCAACAAACTTTCCCCCTCTGTATTTGTAAAATCCTCAACCAGCATTGAAGCCTCCACTTCTATCTGAGGAGCACATAAATACAAGACTTCAGATTCAGTGAAAGCACTCAAACACTACTGCAATATAAATCCCCAAAATACAAACACATGGACAACTCCCAACACACTTCAAAGACTTGCAAGCACACCAAATTAACAAATAAATACATACTTCCTTTTCGCTGACATCCACTCACTACCTATGAATCAGAATGAAATCTAGAGGAACTGTTATACTTTGCTTCAAATTAGATCTCTCTCTGATTCACTCTACCTCTTGGCTGGATGTGAACATTAAGAAAACAAAGCCAAGAATAGAAAAGTCATCCTGTGTTCATGAGCCACCAAATTTGCTTTTAAGAACGCCATTCATAATGACTAAAACAAAACCATGGCAAACAGGCAAGCTCTCAATGCCAGTGGAAAATTCAACATCACCACCAATGATCGATCAACCAATCCGACACACACATCAACTCCAAGCTCTACCAATTGTACCTTTCCTCCATGTCACTTCCCTTGCCAACAAAGAGATATTCACCTCAAATCCTGTAAGTTAGCCATACGAAGAATTCTATATTAACAATCCTTGTCTTCTTTTCCTTTCACCTCACTTTCAGTACTGTTGTTTTGTTTGTTCTCTCGTGCTGCCATACGCGTTTTTATAACAAATAGCCACTTGTTCTCCTGTTTTTCATTTAATATTGTCTATTATCCTAGTAAGGAATATGCAATGGCTGACACCATCTGAAGGGTGCGAGGATCAGTAAAGGCTACTGAACATCTCCTGAAGCTACATAAGGAGCTGTGTCACTCAGGCATAGCTACATATGGTCCATAGTCGAAATCTACTGTTCTTTGTCAAGGATTTCTCAAGGATTATGAATAACTATTAGACATGCTTGGTGTTCAAACCTCGGTTCTACAAACTAAGACCATGAAAACTCTCATGAAAACCATGCAAACCTTCAAAAGGCTTGACTTAGATTTCAAGGGATCACTACCAAGTAAAAATAGAAATAGATATTTTCTAATGGTGATCAACAATTTTCTTCCTATTTTCTTTTTTCTGCTCTGATGTTTCATTTGAAACTCTCATTTAATGTCTCTGTTCCTTATTCTCAATTTTCAGTGTATCAGTGTACATCCACAATCAGTGGATAACAACCGTTATATTATGAACTTTTTAAATGCACTTCTTATTCAAATAGCTATGTCATATAAAATAATATTAGTAGCTGTTGACAAAATTTTAAGATTAATTCTTCTATAGTGCCTGAGTTTTCTTACATTAGGCTATATCAGACTTTCTTTTTTTTTTTATCAAAAGGAAATTTTAATTTGGTTAATATTCAAGTTGAAGACCATTGGCTGAATTTTGACATGGAGAGGGAAGAGCTCCACCAGGTCTACTTTCTCACACACTATGCATGAATGAATACCTCTCTGGCTTTCAAATATGCAGAGAGAACTGGTCAGGCACTCAGCTGTGCAGTTACCCTACTATCATCCCACTCATGGGAATTATGATGTAGATGATGATAATATATTTAAATTCTTTGCCTTGAACTGCTTTTTGTATTCTTAAATTTGTATGCAACAGATTACATAAGGATAATGCATCAAAATGAGAGAAAGGATTTTTGTTGAAGGAATGATGGTAGTATTATTTGGCCATTTATTTTCATTCTACCTATATTTTATAGAATCTTGTGCAATCTTCAAATTATTTTATTATATGGGGTTTTGAAATCTCTTGAAAAAGAAAATATTTTTTCTTCAAATAAAATATAACCTCTATTTTCTCACTTAACATTTCGAAGTTAGAGTGAGAAGTGGAGAAGGAAAATCATCCAAAATTTTGAAACATTGAACTTTGTGAGATAACATTTTTTAAGATGGATTTCTTATTGGGTCAAACGTTTTCAAAATAATGTTCCACTAGAAATTCATCAACTTATTAATGTTAGCTATATAATAATTATAAAGAAATGAAGACATAATTTCATGCTAAACATTGTAAATTTATAAACATGCACAATGATATGCATTTGAGTTATTAGCAAAACAAACTTTAAAGAATAATTTAGAAAAGTTATCTGAGAATGGAGTGTGGTGGATGGCAATCTATGATTTCACACAAACACATGGAAAACTATCATGACCCAATGATTACAAATTGCTTATTGTGTATTTTGTTACAGAAATATCCACTTGATTATAACTATGAGTAATGTTTTGTTTTATTTAATAATTTGAACTTCTGTGTGCCAAATAAAAAAAACAGAAAGAAATACAAAGCATTTTACATTAAGTTGTTTAAAGCTACTTCAATGCACTAAACAAACTTAATAAGCCACCATTATTAAAAGAAATATGGTGACATTAGAGTTCAACCAAAATTGTATTGTGACGACCATAATTATTTTTTTAATTTTCAGAATTGGCATATTTATTGATTCTAACAGTGAAAATCAACATCGATTAATGAATAAAAAATAAATATCGATGATG
This sequence comes from Acanthosepion esculentum, assembly GCA_964036315.1. Taxonomy (NCBI): domain Eukaryota; kingdom Metazoa; phylum Mollusca; class Cephalopoda; order Sepiida; family Sepiidae; genus Acanthosepion; species Acanthosepion esculentum. The sequence continues at coordinate 71,201,488 of OZ038508.1, read as the reverse complement.
TTCGAGATGTTCTTGAGCTTGACCAAAGGTTAACTGCAGAAATAATAACTAACACCCTAGACATGTCAGTTGATTCAAGCCACACAGTTTTATCTGAAAAATTAAAGTTGAGGAAATATTCTGTTCACTGCAACAACAGACAAGAGCAAAGCTTTCAATAAAAATGAAGCAAATTGTAACTGGAGATGAAATTTAGCTTTATCAGTATGATCCTGAACACAAAACTCAGTCAAAGCAATGTTTACTCCAAGGTGGAAGAATCCAGTCAAATCAAAAGCAAAATGCTCAAGAGGAAAGGTTATGGTGACAGTTTTCTGGGATGCTGTACAAAGTCTGATAAAAAATATCAGGACTACAGCTTGTATGGGAATATTCCTATATGCAAAAAAGTATCAATTAACACTGCTTTAAGCTAGGTAGAAAATGTTCGTAAGAAAGTGGGGATACTCTAGTAGGTGAAGTTAGAAATGTCCTTGGTAGAGATGTGTCAGCAAAGTTCATGAAGTGTTGTCAAATTTTGTTGAGCTGTTTGAGTGTTGATAGGTCAACACTGAAGCAGGACTATATGTTGAATGTTTATAGAAAACCTTCACAAGTTTGTACTGCTTTGTAGAATTATAATTGAAGAGAGTGAATTGTATCACCAAGGAACTATAATTGAAGAGAGTGCATTGTATCATCAAGGAATTATAATTGAAAAACCTGCTTTTGGGTTTGTTTCAGACAAACATGTTGAAAATCATCAATTTTTAAGTTTTTGTATGCTGTCCATCTTTTCTCAATTCACTGCTAAGGTTAATTGCTCTACTTGCCGGAGTCATTTTCTCAATCTTTTTTTCTTGTATATTCTTTTTATACCAAACATAGTGTCACTACAATCAGACTCAGAAGCAAGGCTTATTAAAAGTCCCATTCAAAAACTTAATTCATTAGAAATGCCTTTGCTCTATATATAGGAAGGGAGCAGAGCATTGTATTTTTTTTTTACATAAATTTTTATAACTGAGAACATTTTGTTAGTTGAAAAAGAGGGGAAAAGACTGTAACATCTTATTGTGAACATGTTTTGAGAAAATCAACAAAATATTTAGCAAAAAAATTCTGTGGAAAGCTTCATCACATAAAACAAGCCTTCTCTGCTATGACAATGACTCCCTATTCCTCTCATCAGATTAGAGACACATTGTGAGGATTTTGATAGGAAATCATTAGACATCCACCTTACAGTCGTGAATTAGCACCGTCTGTTGTTTTCTTATTTTCTAACAAAAAGTTTTGAAAGATATCTATTTTGAGGCAGGTCACTAATGATGCAAAATGATTCTTTGACATGGTTAAATTCTTCAGACCTTTGGTTTCCTCCAGTATTGTAGAAATATCTTATATCATCCATTACAGAAGTCTCTGATGTTAATGGAACTTATGTGGAAAAATAAAGCTGATACATAAAATGTTTGCTTTTAATTTAATTTTTCCACAAACTTTTTAAATGCAATGAATGTTAGAAAAGTAAAAATAATCTGTTTGTAAATTTCTCATACTGCTAATTAGAAAAGAAGTTCTTTATTTCAATAGACATATCTATTAGTAAGTTTTGAAATATTATTTATTACAGTTAGGTACAATACATATTTTCACAACCTATGAAATGTATGAAGTTCCAGTAAGATAAACATGTTTAAATTGTGTATCCAGGATTTGGCTTTCAAAAAACTGGAAACTTTTATATACACCTGATATAATGCACAGTTTCTTGACTTTTCTCAGAATTAAATAATATTCTTGTTGCTTTGGAGAAAAAAATCAGACACAATTACAATAAAAACAACTTATATGATATGTAAACCACATGTATTCACAGTGGAAAATTGGTCATATCTACATAATATAAAAAACACAAAATTAATAATCTTGCAAGGTAACTAATATTTAATATAGAATACAAAAATACAAAAATAAGCAACCTTTTCATTACCTACAATTAAGAACTAAACTTAAAATGTTGTTCACTTTATGAAATGTAATTATCTATTTGGTTATATGTGGATATAATAGTTATTATTTCATCAGAATGTAAAAGATTAAATAGACTAATATTTTATCAGCTACATAGTGACAGTGTATATATAAAATATTTTAATTGTTACAGTTTGATAATACCGATGTGAAATACTTTTTGCAGCTAAAGTTTAATAAAGATGTGAAAGAGTTTCATTGGTTGAAAATGCAAACATGAAATATTTAATCAGCTGAAGGCTGTAAAAACAGAAAAAAATCTTATCTGCTACAAGTTAACAATGCAGATTTCAAAATGCTTTTATCCATTACAATTTGAAAAAGCAAATATAAAATATTTTTATCTACTAGTGCTTGACAATGTTGGTGTGAAATATGTTCATCCAGTATTTCTCATTTGCATTGTCAACCTGCAGAAGATAGAAAATATTTTACATTGTTATTCTACAGGTGATAAAATCAGCATAGCCTGTAACTGATAAAGTAATTTCACACATACATTATCAACTTGTAGCTGATAAGAATTGTTGACTGTTAAAAGCAAGACAGGGGCTCAGGTAAAATTTGAAAATGATTGTCATACAACAGAAGAATTTACTCACCTCTTCAATACAAAATCTTATTCAATTTGGCATTAGTATTATGGCTTATATTCCTTATAGTGTATTTGGCTATACACTTGAATTCAGTCAAGATCTTCATTCTGAATTTATCATAATTCATAATCATTTTTCATACTATGAAAATAAATACTACTTCATGTTAATTTATTGATATAATAAATTAGCATGAATTAATATTTATTCAGTAAGTTAATTATATAGTGGGTAAAACTATTTCATCTTTAATGATACTTTTGAAGAAAATATATTATTAAAATATATTAATTATTAAAATAACAATTATTAAATTAAAATGTAAAACTTATAATTATTAAAATATATTAGTAGGTCTTATTTAAAAATATAATAATAGTTTCACAAGTGTATAGAAAGAAACTAGTCTGTACTGAAAATATAATCTGATAATTTCATTAAATAAGCACTTGTACTACAGCTTTTTTTGGTCATTTTAAGCATTAATGTTAAATATTGGAGTTGTGTAAATTTTTTTAAACATAACTCATTTATGTGTACTCAACTCATTGTCTAGTGAAATGGAGTATATTCTTTTTCAGTTATGCTTGTAGTAAAAACCGAACCAGTGAATAAACTTATACAAAAGTTTTATTGCACTTTACTCTGATTACTCATCTACTGATGAATATTACAGGGTGCTTTTTATACCTCCTAGATCTTATGGGGAGGTAACTGATGATTTATCAGTACATTCTCCCCTACATCTTTCATCCTTCTTGATGGACAAGGCCGCTCTGAGGATCTTCTGGATCTGTTTCTGGATGTACCCGCTTCTAGGGCATTGATTGCTCATCAGGATCATCTGGAGTTGTCAGGGTCTCGGATCTTAATCCCTCTGAAATGTCTGATGGAGGCGCAATGGAAGCTGTGTCATCATCCTGGGGTAATGTGTCAGGAGTGATTCTGGTATAGTGATCTCCCGATTAGTTTTCAGTGTCAAAGAGATCAGATCAGATCTCCTCTCTAGGGTGGTTTTAGGATCTGGTACATCTCTAGCACGAGCCAGATCTCTAAGAGAGACAGTAATTTGCCTTCCATCCAGGTGTTGCACAAGTGCGTATTGTGGGTTTGCTTCTGTTAGTCCTACCTGGTCTACTAGGGGGTTATGTTTGGTATAGTGAATGTGGCATCTCAGTAGAACCTTACCTCGTTGAGAGAGCGAAGTGGGAAACAAAGTTCCAGCCAATCTCTGTTGTTGGAAGGGTAGAAATCTTTCATGTGGTGGCATACAGGGCTACTGGATGGAGATTTTATTTATTGAGCATTTGTGTTGAAGCAGCCAATTAAATTGTTTTCCAAATTAAGCCGTTATATCTCACACATTGACCATTACCCTGGGGGTTGTATGAGGTTGTCCTACTTACCACCACTCTGCGTTCTTGTAAGAATTGCTGAAGCTGCTCGGACATGAAGGAAGTTCCTCAGTCTGAATATATGTATGCTGGTACTCCAAAGACGGCAAATAAGGAACAAAGGCATTATATAATTGTTTTTGCAGTCATATCTGGACAGGGAAAAGCAAAAGGAAACCGTGAATACTTGTCTACAATAGTTAGCATGTATTGGTTTCATGTTTTGGATGGTAACGAGCCTTTAAAGTCCAGATTGAGTCTTTCAAATGGCTGTGTTGCTTTTATTAGGATCCCAGGCATAGGTCTGTAAAATTTAGGTTTTATCTCAGTGCATGTTCGGCAGGAATTTGTAACTTTCCTAATGTCCTCCACTGAATAAGACAAATTCTTACTCTTTACCATGTGAACCATCTGTGTTATGCCCGGGTGGCACAGTTCCTCATATAGTGTCTGGAGTTCTTTTATACTTGGAGTTATACTGCATATTCTTGACAGGGTATCTGCTGTCAGATTCTCCTTGACGGGCTAGCAAGTAATCTTGAATGAGAAACAAGATAGTTCAATTCTCCACCTTGCTATTTTTTCATTTTTTATTTTACTGGTACCCTTTGAGTTGAACATGAATGAAACAGAAACTAATCTGAAGTAACGTCTGATTAAATAGTGTCTCTACTTTCTTAACGCCTCAACTATGGCGTAGGCTTCTTTTTCAATTGCCATATGCCATCGTTCAGATTGAGAGAGAGTCCTTGAAAAGAAGGCTAGAGGGAGGTCAGCCTGACTTAATGAAGTGGCAATTGCACAGTCTGATGCATTAGTTTCAACTGCCAGTGGGACAGAAGGATCTATAGTTGTGATCACGGATTTTGCAATGTCTTGCTTGAGTTTTTCGAATGTTTCTATTGCTGGGCAAGATAAGGGAAAAGATCTTACTTGTAATAATGGATGTATCTTCTCTGAGAAAGAGGTGATCCATTGTGAATAGTGGGCAAACATGTCCATAGTTTGTCACAGTGCACGTATGTTATCTGGGATTGGCAATCTGAGCAAAGGTTTTAATCACTCTGAGTCCGGTGCCATTGGCCTGTTGCTTATTGTATAACCCAAAAGATTGATTTTATGTTGCCCAAATGAGCATTTGTCATTATTTAGTGTAAAGTTATATTTGCTTATGCCCATGAACCGAAAGTTTTCATTGTGGTCCTTCTGATTTGCGCCATATATTGTTACATTATCTATATAAGCAAAAGTACTTTCCAGTTTTTCATCCATTATGATTTTGTTGATTATTCTTTGAAAACTAGCTACTCCATTAGTTACTGCAAAAGGTATCCTCCAAAACTGGTACAGCTGGCCAACTGCTTCAGATGCAGTGTAGAGTCTGTCTTTTGGCTTAATGGCCACCTGATGATAAGCACTTTTCAAATCTAACATGCTGAAAATAACATATTTAGCTATTTCCCATAGCATTTCGTCTATGTGTGGCAATGAAAAAGCATCCAGAAGAGTGGACTGGTTAATAGTCTGAGAGTAATCAATAACCATCCTTTTTTTGGGGGGTTTTCTGTGTTTGCTATTAATACTTGGGCCCTCCATGGTGACGTACTTGGCTCAATTATTCCTTCTTTTTATTTCAGACCCTATAAATTGTTTGTCATCATGTGAATAACATCAGCTCTTAATAGCTATTAGCTTACAGTCCTTTGTCACGTTTTCAAAAAGTGAGGAGTACAGAATGTTGGCTGCAGTCTGTCCACAAATCTTTAATACAGGTTTATCTCCACTGAACAGGGTTCCTATGCTAGAGTGTTGCTGAAAAAAATCGTGGCCCAGTATTACCTCAAAACAAAGGTCTTTCATTATTGATAACTTAACAGCTTTATATGAGATGCCGTTATAATGTAGGTCGGCCAAATAATATCCACTTACGTGTGATGACAACGCTGCGTTTGCCATTATTGTCGTCTTGTGGGAGGAAACATAATGACATTGCAAATTTTTACTAGACTGTCACTGATATAGTTTTCTGAACTGCCAGTGTCTAATAATGTGTTGATGAAGACTCTGTTAATTTTAATTTTTATAATAGTTTTTGAAAGACAGTCAGGGAATACAGCCAATGTTGCAGAAGATGATAACGAACTGACAGGACAGCTTTGTAAGAGATATTTTTAGACAAATGACATACCTTAAATGTCCTATTTTTCCACACTTGTGGCAACGAGCTTCCCTTACAGGACATGAAAGTCATGAGTGTAGATTTAGACCGCAGTAGTAACATGTCCGTTTGGTTGATGCAGAAGTGACAGGTTGTTCTGGGATGTTTAATGGTGGGACATCCTGGGCAGGAGAGTAAGTCGAATCATCATAGAGAGGAGGGATAGTAGGAACAGGTTGTTTTAGAGCAGCACCCACAGTATTGGGTTGAAAATATGAGCTGGACTGATGTATAGCAAACTCACAAGTATAAGCTTGTTCATAAGCAGCTTTCAAGTTAAGGGTCTTATTTTCAAGAAAGCATTGCCTTACTTGAACATTGCGTAGGCCATTTACGAAGGCATCTAGAATATGTTCCCCTTGTGCCTCCAAAGTGGTCATGGGATGAAAATTACAGTCCCTGCTTAATGTCCAAAGGGTCTTTAGGAAATGATCCAATGTTTCGCCAGATTCCTGTTGCTGGGTAGCAAGTATATGTCAGGCAAATAGTTCATTTTTGGGCTTCATGTATTAGGTCATCCCATAAGTTCTGTCCGAATTTTAACTTTTTGTTAAAATGAACAAAATTTCAAGAGTATTTTATAATGTCTAAAGGAGCTGAACATTATTTTTATGTTTAGATGCATTTAAACTGATCAAATTTTATTTCAGAGAACAATAAAATTAAATTTTGTTTGATTAAAACCCTGCTAACATGAAAGTACCCAAGAATCATTTGAGGCACATAATGCTTTATGAGTAAGGAAACTCAGCAACCGAAGCGGATAGAAACATTCACTCAATTTATGGAGAGGAATGTGTGAATGAAAGAACTTGCAGAAGATGGTTTGCAAAATTCAGAGGTGGAGATTTCACCCTTGAAGATGAAGATCGAACCGGACGTCCAGTTGAGTTTGATGAAAAGCTTCTTGAAGCAGCCCTTGAAGAAAATCCTGCTTTATCAGTTGAGGAATTGGCAGTGGTTCAAACCATACAACTGTTCATCGTCATCTTCAACAACTTGGAAAAGTTCCAAAACTTGGAAAATGGGTGCCTCATGAATTGTCTGAAAACAACCTCCAATCCCGAGTTGACATCTGCTCTTCTCTCCATTCTCGCCAACTTGTTTCACCTTTTTTGGATAGACTTGTGACTGGTGACAAAAAATGGATGTTTTATCGAAATGTTAAGCGTCGTAGACAGTGGCTTGGTAAAGGGGAAGGACCCCAGCCACAGCCGAGAAGGGAACTTCATGGGCAAAAGGTTCTTCTTTCAATCTGGTGGGATTGCCAAGGAATAATCCACTTTGAATTCTTACCACCTAATGCAACAATTAATGCTCAAATATACTGTCAGCAATTAGAGCATTTGAATCAAGCTTTGAGGAAAAAGAGACCTGCTCTAGTGAATCGAAAACGGGTGATGTTTCATCAGTACAATGCGCGACCACACACAGCAAGAATCACGTCACAAAAGATCAAAGAACTTGGTTGGGAGAAAATTCCTCATCCACCTTATTCTCCCGACCTTGCTCCTTCAGACTACCATTTGTTTCATAGCTTACAGAATCATTTGGAAGAAACAGCTTTTGTAACACAGGAAAAGGTTAAAACTGACATTTGTGAGTTCTTCGAATCAAAGCCAAAATAATTTTACAGTAATGGAATTAGTAAGCTTATTAATAGATGGAAGGAAGTCATAGATAATCAGGGAAAATACATTGTTGATTGAATTTGTAATTAAATGTAACATTTGGTCACTTGTTTTCTTTATTCAAAATTCGAACAGAACTTATGGGATGACCTGATAGGTTGTATGTAATCTTTCTATCGCTTCTTCATAAGTTTTACAGTAATGATATTGTTGATTGAATGAGACACAGAGTTAGTCAGAAGAGCATGCTTGTTAATAAGCCAATTTGGGTTCTCAAGGAGTAGAGTTTAAATGAAGTTTGTGAAAGTTTCAAGCCAGTGTGTCCAGAGTTTATCTACTACTTCACTTTCTGAGTCATAGGTAAATCATTCTGGCCGCATATAAAGTTCCATTGTAAGTGCAGTAAATTGTAGTAAAAACAGAACCAGTGAATAAACTTATATCAAATCTTTATTGCACTTTACTCTGACTACATGTCTACTGATGGATATTACAGGGTGCTTTTTATACCTCCTAGATCTTAAGGGGAGGTAACTGATGATTTATCTCATACAATGCTTTCATTTGTTTTGCTCTGACTGGGCATAAGAACCTCCCACTCTGTCTCTCTGGATCCATTTTATAAAATAATATGGTCTTTAAAAAAATATTTTCTTCTTCTCTGCCTCCTACTACTCATATCTCTCTATTGATTTTTTTTTCATCCTAATATTCTATTCATTCACTCTTTTGCTTTCTGCTTAAGTTTCCTTCATTTATTTTTCCTTCACCTTGATTTTATATGGATTCTTTCTTTTCAGTGTCAAACTTTGTCCTTTTACCACCAACATTTTTTACCTTAACTTACTCATTTTTAAGTGTCAACTCCTTTTTTATATTGACACATCAAAGTAGATGCACACTAAAGTATCAACTCCTGGTTATTTTATATTGGAATGTTAAATTTGTTCTATTGGTGATATCTATACATCTGCTATCTAACTCTGTCGGGGGCTGAAATGGATTTATATGTTTTCCAATGTTAGCTGTGTGAAAATGAATCAAAAAACTCATCAATTTCTCATTTTATGGCACTAAAAATTATATTACCTGCACATTCATTATTTTTTAACAATATCAATATTACTATTCGATCTTACTATTATGCTTTCTAATTCATATATGTAGGTCAATGCTTAAATTCATAATATTTTTATGAACTTATTAATGCTCTTATCTCATTTAAAAATGTTAATAAATTTGATATTGATAAAAATTAAAAAAGCCAAATACCTTTTGAATAACATTATAAATTGGAAGAAAACACACATGAGTAGATTATATAAAATTGTACCAAAATAGGTTGGAAGCACACACGGGAAAAGAAGGGAGCAAAGGTAGTACAAGTCCAATAGGTTCACTAGGCAAAACAAATCCACATTTCTCGTTTCATCCTGATCTCAATCTCCAATATGCAACTCACCATCCAAAGCGAAAAGTGAACTCCTGTTAAATGAACATACCAAGTTTTTATGCACCTGACCCAGGCAGCACTCAGCCAATGAACGCCCAGAACCAGCGAATAAAAATGGCTACAAGCAACACCACCACTTCCATCAACACAAAGTGCTGTTCAATTCACTGTCCATCGCCGATTCATTGTCTCCACACTCCCTTGCAAAACATACACGTGACTCTGGCCCTTTTGGGCTGCCAAGGTAAGTCACTGCCACACTCCCCCATGATCTCCTGATCACAGCTGACACATCCTGGGTCAGGTCTCTTCTGTCAGGTACTCCTTCAAGAGGAACAATGACAGTTTCATTCTCAGACAAACTATGGCCTTGAATGTCATCAGGTGCTCCGGCATTAGTCGCTGAACTGTTGGTATTGGAGGAATCACCTGGTGAACTAGATTTTAAATACACAAATCGTTCACTCTCCTCTGTGTTGCTATCAGAGTCTGATGATGGATATGATCCCAGCAAAGGATGTAAATTCTTCATGTGCTGTGGCCATCCATCAATCAGCACTGACTGCAGACTGACTACTTGGGTTATGCGACCCATTTTTAATTTTGTTGTGCATCTACCATGTGGAGACTTTACCCAGACAATGTCTCCTTCTTTGAATACTCCTTGAATGTTTTGCGGTGCAAATGAGGGTGTGGTATTGATGTTTTGTACCCATATGTGGTACCTATGCAGCATGTCGGCCAGTGCTGTGGAAGCTGAAAGACTGTCCTTGAGAGTGACATTGTGACAATAGGCCACATCTGGCACCGAACATTGCTTTCTGGCTGTGATGGTCATGCCATTCCCAACTAGTATATGGGTGCATCGGAATCTAAAGTGTACATCCCAGCTATTTAAAAATTTCTTAAAGCTCTTACAGGTGAACGCAGTGTCATTATCTGTCAATATTTCAGCGAGTGAATAACACTAGCGGAGTCTTGTTGACACAGCAGCTTCCATATTTAGCAACTGCTCCACAGTCATAGTCTCCATCCTAGATGACGCCTGAAGAAGCTGTCTAACATGTTGTGGCAGACCAGATACAAATGCACATGCCATCCAATGTTCCAGCAGTGATCCACCTACCAGCCAATGTAACTCTGCCAAAAATTCATCCTCTGTTTCATCCTGTCAAAGTCATCACGCCATGAATTGGTCAAACGCATTGAATGCATCTGTTGCTCATAAGAGCCCGTTTGATCTCTTCCGCATCTGCTTTCTGTTTCTTACTCAGTTGCTGATACATGGCAAGAGCACCACCTTGCAGTCATAGCGGCAAGACACGCTTGGCTCTGTCCATGGCACAGAGCTTGCAAACTCACACAACATTTTCAATCCATTCTACAATCAGCAGGTCAGTCATGGCATTGCTGTACACCGGATGTCAAAAGCCTTGTCCAACATCATGGAAAGGAAGGGAAAAAAACAATTGCCAAAATAGCTTGTAGAAAAATTGGTTGGAAGCACCCACAAGGAAAAAAAGGGAGGGTAGTAGGTTCACTAGGCAAAACAAATCCACACTTCTCATCTCAATCTACAATATGCCAATCACCGTCCAAAACGAAAAGCAAACTCCTGTTAAATGAGTGTACCATGTTTTTATGCACCTGACCCAGCCAGCACTCAACCAATGAGTGCCCAGAACCAGCCAATAAAAATGGCTACAAGTGACACCACCACTTCCATCAGCACAAAGTGCTGTCCAATTCATTGTCCGTCTGAAGCTTATCGATTCACCATCCCCACACTCCCTTGCAAAACATACACATAACTCTGGCCCTTTTGGGTCACCGAGATAAGTCACCACTACAAAAATATATTCTATAGCCTCACTGAATATTATTTTAAAAGTTACCAATATTAAAAGTACTTATGAGCAAAGCTCTGAATAAAGAGAAAAATAAAATGTTTTAAAACTTTACACCATTTTTAAATGGGAAATAAATTACAATTAATTTTTCAAACTAATGTTTTTTTCTAAATTTGCTTACATTATATACTTTATTTAATTTAAATGCTTTTATGAAGAACAAAGAAATGTTACTCATTTGCAAAAAGAAAAAAAAATAGAGAAAATAACTATTTTTTTTTCAACAAAAAACTATACAGATTGTTTTGTACCTTTTGTGGTAAAGAATTTAGTCATTAATCAACCCAATATTAACCATATATATATATATATATTCATACATGTTTCATTAAATAATCTAGATAAGTGTTGTCTATATATTTTATGTAAGTTCTTTTCATTATTTAATGAAACATGTATGAATGAAAAAATGCTGCCTAAATACACACAATATATATATATATATATATATATATATATATATATATATATATATTGAGTTAATGGGAGTAAAAGTTTGTTTACCTTCAGCATCTTGACTCCAGAGTTTCGTAGGTGGACCTGTCCATTCACTCCCCAGTGGGTATCAGCAAATTTACTGCTTATATTTTTTTTATTTTTTCCTTTTATGCACATTTAACACTGGTGTAAATTTTCTTCTGTATTCTCTGTGAAAAGCGGACATTGAGGTCAACACCCGGAGGTGACAATCTGTTTCATGCTAAATGCAATCTTCAGGCCAGATGTGTACACTAAGAAAGCAAAACACAAAATAAAAAAAAATGTTTTCTGCATTGGGGACCCAAGCATCACATATGGTCCACAAAACAAATCCCTGCAATAAAATACAGTTGACAATCACTAACGTTGCTGCCAAAAAAAGATGACAGAGGGGACCACCAATTTTGCTTAAAAGAAAGCCCCTTGTAAATGACTGACACATTTGCAGGCCAAAAGGATACCAGCTAACATATAGGCAATGCTGTTGTTGTCACCAGTATAATTGCTTCTCTTGTCACAACTGTGACCATGCCCAAACTTCACTAATCTCACCCAACTCTTCACATGCAGAATGCTGTTGACGCTAACCACCGTGATTTCTAACACCTCAATGTTCATTATCCACTCCAGCCTTTGTCACCGCTGTAACACTGTTTCATTGATGCCACATTTGACTAGAATCCAACAGAAACATTCACTATCCACTATGGGCCTCTCTTGTTGCCACCACTGTAACCTCAGCAGCCACCACAAATTAACCCAGCACTGTGACCTCAATTGACTAACCTGCCTTACCAGGCAGTTTGGTCTCAACATTTCAGCATCACTCGACCGCCAACCCATCAAACACTGACAACTAATCCGCTCCAGAACTATCCTCTGACTCCAACTTTGATTTTGGCTAACCAACCCAAGAAACACCTAACTGAAGAATCACACATGAACAATTTTTTTCAAAATTCAAACTATGCAAATATTGCAAATTTTGATGAAAATTCTGTTGAAAATCTAATCCTTGTTTGTTATTTTCCTTTGCAAGCAAATGCATGTTATAACATTTCTCTGCTAATCATAAATAGGATGAGGTTGGATTCAAATCAAAGATTTATAATACGATTTTGATGTCATTGATATTTTTAAATTCCCAATCATTCAGAAGTTCTACAGGAAACAAAGATAACAGTAACTCAAATGTGTCAAGTCTGGAGAGGGTAGCAGAACTTCCCAACCTAAATGCAATACTTTTTCATGGGTTATACTCCTGTATATGATTTGTAATTGTTGTTCAACAGCTGTAGTCATTTTGGCAATTTTTGCAGCTGTGTATTTCTCAATAAAGGCCCTGTTCCTTAACATATAATTTGATGCAACTATTGCTTTCATTTTCTTACATCAGTGTCACACTTGTTGTTTCAGTTTCATTTGCACTCCATACAGTCAGCTGTGATATGTATGTTTGCACAGACTTAAAAGGTAATGTTGAATGTTTGATGTCAGGAAATGTGATATTCAGTTTCTGAGTTTACAAGCCAAATAAGCCAGTTGGGTGTGGTTAAATTGTTGTGCTATGTATTGGCTGCTCAAGTATAAATTGAGCTGTACAACCTATTTGTCCTGATTGCGTTTTGAGGCTTGTTCAATGTTTCAATTTTCTGCACTGTCTCATATGGTTGATCATGTGCATAATTTGAGCAAACTGATACCATAAACTTTCGCAACTGCTCATAAGAAATCAATTTTTTCTGAACAATAAAAATGCTTTGATATGAATACAACTAAAAATTTGAAGTTGTGGGAATATTAGGATTTCTATGGTGACAAAGAAAAGAGTACTGAGCTGCTATGTGACATCTGTCCTCCTATACAGCAGCGAATGTTGGACAGTATCCTCAAGGATAAAGAAGAGACTCGAGGCGATGGTTCTACAGAAGGATGCTGAGGATATCATGGACCAAGCATGTGAGCAATGATGAGGTCTTGGAGAGGATGCAAACAAGGAGGAAGCTTATGCTTAATATAAGGAAGAGGCAGATGAAATTTCTGAGACACATGATGAGAAAGGAGGGCCTGGAGAATCCAATACTCACGTGATGAATAGAGGGTAAAAGAGACAGGTGAAAGCAGCGCATGACATACATGGTGGACTTGGGCAGGTGGATGGCAGAGTGTGGTCTGGGGGAGTTGGCAGAAAAACAAAACCTGTTGAGAGCCACAAGGGATAGGGGGAAGTGGAGGGCAAGGTCGCCTATGTCCTGAAAGGACACAGCACATAAAAAGAAGAAGGAATATTATTATTATTATAAATAAATAAAAATAAAATAAAATAATAATGAAAATGTAGATTATAAATAAAATAAAATAAAACAATAGCATAAAATGTTATATAAAATAAATTAAATAAAAATTAAAAATAAAAACTCTCCCAGCACACAACAAAAACGGTTCCTACTGGACAAAAGAATTAAATTCAGTCTCGTCACCACAAACCTTAGTACGGGCAACATGTGTCTGACTTCTCTCTATGATATGGCATGTAATAACATGGAAGAATTTCTCCCTTTAATCACATGTATCCTAAAACAATTGTAACCTGAAAAAATACACCAATACACACAAAAATGTAAGTAAATTGTATTAAATTAACATACAATTTACCATGCTTTTCCTGTTATTTGTGTACGTTTTATTTCCTGTCAAGTATGCTTTTATCTCCTGCTGCTATGATGTGAGTGATGACCCTACAAAGGCCTAATACTACACTATACACTGAATCAAACATTTTACTGGAAGTTTTAGGACTTTCTTATACTAGCTTATACTGTAGTTGTATATATGTTATATTCACTTTTCAAAATAATTAATAATAATTGAACCTTTTTATGAAAAGGTTTGAATTGTGTTATTACTGCCGAACAGAACAGTGATCGATAATTTGCTAGAGTAGAATGAAATATCATAGTTAATACTAAGTGAAATTGACTTGGCTGAATATTCTGATGTTGATATTGATAATCAGAGATAGAAACATATACCACACTGGTATTTGGAAAGTTGCATCATTATTGCCACCATAAAGAGAAGTTCATTTACATTGCAATTATGACTCAACAATGGCTAACTTGTGGCTCTCAGCTGCAAACAAAAATAATAATAAAAAAATAAATGTATTGCTTCATTCACACTCAGCTACAAAATCCTGTTGTCCATTAACAATGAGGAATATTTCTACGATTATTTTCTCCTACAACCAATTACAGATTGACTCAAGGACTTTCTTGCTACAGACTGATTTTCCTCGTTTATTCAATTCCTGAAACTTTAATTCTAATGTCCATTTCACGCATACTAATTTTGTCCATTTTTTTTTTATACACACACATTTTATCCATATGTCTTTTAGCATCGATCACACCCCATTTTCAGAAAATGCTGCTTACAGCATAGCAATACATTTGCACAGTTCCATTATTTTAATATAAAACTTCCTAATATATGCACTTATAAACTTCTGTAAATCTAGTCTTGGTATATTTGTGCATGCCATTCATGAAATCTTTTCTTTTTTTTAATTTGTTACTAAATAATTTTATAGCTGTGAAAAGTGGTCCTGATTTTTTTTTTTAAATATTGGGAAAGGGATAGAGATAATCCAACAGTCCTGGTATATATCTGTTGTTAGCAGTAAATTTTGTAACAACTCTGTTATATCTTGGCACTTAATATTAACTATTCCAGCAAGTATTTTCAAATTCTCGCATCACTAAGACATATCAAGTTTGTGATTGTGTAGTTGCACCATCCGTTTTAATTTAAAAAACAAAATTTTATTTGCGCGAAGCCATTTGTTGGCAACAGTGTAGATGCCATAAGGTAGAGTCATGCTCAAAAAGGCGCTTTTCACTTTGAAAGAGAAAAATCATGTTTTGACACAGTACATTTCAGTGACTATGTAAGAACTTTTTGTACATTCACAACACACCAATCAATATGAAAGCTTCTTTTAAGTCTGCAACTCAAAATGGGATACCGTGCTTAAAGGGAGCACTAGCTACATCAGCAAAAGAGGCCATCTGAAGAGCAAAAAGACAAGAAAAAAGTGGATGACAGATTAAATTCTCGAACTAATGAAAAATGAATGGCAGAGAATATGTTAAGCAAAGACATTAGAAGTAGGATAGATGCAAGCAAACAAAAGATGAATAACACAACTAGAAATGTACAGAGATAAACACTACGGAGCAGAAAATAGCAGGTATGCATGAAAAGTTAAAATAAATAACAGCAGAAAATATGCTCCTCAATAGTATGCATAAAATATAAAAGGAATGCTCATAATAGAAAGAGAAATGATACAACAAAGATGGAATGAACACTTATAGGAACTTTAAGTACAGTTGAACTGAAACTCAATCTTTCAACTTAAGCCTACAAAAAATAAATTAAAATAGTTTTATATTTCCAATGTGGACATAGTTGAAAGCATACTGCGTGACATATTTCACCCAATAAAATAATTCCTTTCAAATAAAATAAAATTCACACCGGTAGCTGTGTAGAGCCTAGAATTCTAAACACCAAGAGAAGGAGTCCTAGAAGTTGTCCATTTAATGTCGGTCAGTCAGCAGCAGCACAACAGTCTTCAAGCCAGCACACAGGAACTTCTAACACACATGTAACTGAGTATATATTTTCATTATGTTTATTTGCTTGTTCCTTTCTTTCCCTTAAATCATCAATGTACGTACACTTACTGTTATAGACTTTCCTTTCAAAGAACACATTGCCTCACACGCAATCATTATTCACTTTTTGTATGCACAAACATTTTTGTTATTCCAATATGCTTAATAATAAAAGAAATATATGATAGCGAGAAAAACAGGACGAACTAAATACAGGAGACCTATCAATACCAGAGAACCCAGGTTAATGTGAATGTGATCCCCTTTTTACAACAAAAAAACAAAAACATGTCAAGGGTGATGAACTAGCTTGAACAATGAAACCAAAAAAAACTTATGTTGTAAGAAGAGACTTTTCAGATATCTTCTCAATTTATTTGTTAAACCCAGCTTGGATAACTAAGCTGGGTTTAACAAACAAGAGTCAAACTCATCTATGAATCGTCTGCTTTTAACCTAATCTTATTCTATAGTTCCTTTACTTCATTTTGTTTCATTGCTGCTGTTATGATTTACTTTCTTCACAGCTACAACTCAACATATTATTTGCAAATCTCAAGTACAAATCATGTCTTGCCTCAAATGACTCTAGCTACAAACCGTCTGTTATTTCCCTCTTAGTAAGCTCCTCAAGTCCTTAAACAACCGCAGACAATCTCTTACCGATCAACCCTTTAGCACAAGCCACTGGATAGTGATTCCAGTTGGCATAATCAAGTGATGAAAATTAGGTACTCATGAATATTTTTCTACACATACGTATAATTTAACTTTAAACTAGTAACCATTTCATCTCTTTATTTGTCATATCCCTTCAGCATGTGGATGATCATATTTCTCCAAAACTTCTTGCCTTTTGCTGCTCACAACAACACTTGCTTGTTTACAATCCCTCCTTGTCTTTGCAATACTTGTAGGCCAATCAAATTAAGGTGAAAAATAGTATTACCGTTGACTATGTAAATTTTGTGAAATTGTTTACTTGAGCTGAAAGAATAGGGGAACGGAACACCCATTTCATAGTTGTCAAATCTATTTGAAGCAACCTTTGAAGCAAACTTTCACTGGTTCCCAAATTGCATGAACTTAAGCATGCTACTAGGTTGGCATCTTGGTCCCACCCTTTCACTGTCAAAATGACTAAATGTTGCCATCTCTTCTACTCCAACAGCTTCTTATCTCTTACCTCCCATTAGTGGAACTCCTTTCCTATCACTTGCTTCTCTGATAGCTATAATCTTCAAATGTAATGTCGATCAACATCTTCTGATGCCTTGACATTGATCCCTGTCCTTCTCTTTATCCTTTTTTCCAAACACTCATCTTTACTCTTACTCTTTGTAACTCCTTGCATGCTAATGGCACTCCCACCTTGCTTGGGGTGATTTGCTTAAAAAAAAAAAGAAAAAAAAGAAGTTCTAACCTCCATGACAGCAACTCATCAGGCCTACTTGGTTTCACATTTTCCACTAACATGAAGTAGAGGGATTATATTGAATCAATTGCTAGGTCTTATACTAAGGGAGTTGGTTCACTGTGGCATGCCAGACAATTTTTCTGGCTAGAATCCATCTAGCAAATTTATAAATCTACCATTTGTCCATACATTGAATATTACTGCCATATCTGGTTTGATGTTCCTGCTATATATCTCAAGATTGTCAACAAAATTAAAAGA
This sequence comes from Acanthosepion esculentum, assembly GCA_964036315.1. Lineage (NCBI taxonomy): Eukaryota > Metazoa > Mollusca > Cephalopoda > Sepiida > Sepiidae > Acanthosepion > Acanthosepion esculentum. Next base: position 71,183,430 of record OZ038508.1, on the reverse strand, counting down.
AGGGTCTGTAACATTATAGGTCCTAACTTGCATTTCAACTTTAGTCATTTTCCCACTGCCATGATGTGGTTTCCTCTCTGTCTTTACTATAAATATTTTCATCACAATTGTTCTAATGAGCCTTACTCCTTGGTACTTTGCATGAATTTAAGCAATACTACTACATTGGCAAATAAGCCTTATTGTTTTATTGTTAAAATAGCTAGATGGAAGATTGAAGTTCTTTTCTAACAGTTTATTTTCTTGCACTTCTCACCTCTGGAACACTCTCCTGATTTCTTGCTTTCCTGCTACCTACAATGTTCGAAATTTGAATGCAAAGTCAATCACCATCTTCTGTCTTCCTGAAACCTGTCCATTCTCTTCACTAAGTGTTCTAATTTTCTTCCATTCCTAGTGGACCCTTGCATCTTAGTGGCATTATCAGTTTGGGGTGAAATGATTAAGAAAATATATATATGTAGCTCTATCTGCCTTTATCCAGTTACTTAGCTAAGAATAGTGGTGTATTTTGTGTTGACAAGTAACTATTTTTAGTTCATCTGAAAAAAGTTGTAATATTACATTGTCAAAAAGTTAATATTTTTTATTAGCTGAAGCAGGCAACATTGTAGTTTGGATATAGTAGGCAATACGAAATCTGGGTATTCAAGTGGTGATTAGCCATATTACTAAAGAGTGAATTTTTGATTAGGTCTCTGACAATACAGTTTAAATGGATTCATTTTTGTAATTTTAAAGCATGCTCAGTAGAAATGTTTAATTTCTAAATCTTTTAACTAATATTTCTGTTAAAAAATAAGGCATGAAAAGAGTTTATTTTTTAGTTTTATAAAGGTTGTTTTCATATATATGATACAAAATTGAATCAAAACAGTTATCTTATTTGTAATTAGTTATTTCGACAGGTACTGGACTCATTTTCTCTTCCCAATTCCTGTCTAGCTAGAAATGAAAAGTCTCACAAAACTTGCTATCATTGGTTTACATTATAATATTTAATTTAATCTGGTATCAAATTTTACAAATTTGTTCACTAATAAAGAGTAATAATAATTATCTTATAATTTAAAATATCAATTTTCTACCATAAATGTTTTTTCTTTTAATGATTTATCTTTAATTTGGCAAAATGAATTTAATGATTTGCATTTAAAGAAATCTGAAAATTTAAAAAGAAAATACTACAAATAATAACACTATGTATATTAACATTTCATAACTCACCATGATTTTTCTTCTTAAAGTAAATGATACAATTTTTCAAGAGAATGCACAAGTTCTGGCTGCTATTTATAGATTAAACATTAAAAAGCATTTTTCTTTAAACATAGTTTTTTAATTTACTATTTTTGTGTCTACATTTTTTGTCAAATGCCCTGTAAGTCCAATTTGAAATTTTCTGGACGTTCATTTTCCATTACCATCAAGTAGTCAAGCTCAGGTAAATGCTAGAATTTTGAGTGCTGCTGAAGCATGTAGATTTCCCCCATTTGAAAGATTAGCACAACACAATCTTTTTACCATGATTTTTTTTCTTTCTTTTGAATTTGCAACATATATTTTAAGGGATTAAATGATTTGGATTTTATTCTCAATACAGATCTTAGTCACATATGTAGTCAGCTAAGGTGGGAGGTTTCAGTAGATCAAAGTCATTTAAAATAAAGACATAAAATACAATTTCAACAGTATTAAACAAGTAGGGCCAGTGTTATGATTTTTTAAAATTTAGGGTATGAGTAATTTTCATTGGTATTACTACTGTTTGCAGTTTAAGAAAAAAAATTAACTTATTGTCAAATTGTAATTTATTTTCAGATTAAAGGTAAATCCTGAAAGTTAATACAGAATAAACAAAAACAAATTGACACTAGAAGTCATAAATGTCCAAAGAAAAAAAAAACAAGAAATCAGTTGTTCACAAGTGGGGTGGTCACATGTAGGAAAAACAATATCCAGGAGTTACAAATTGAAGTCAGTGGAAGCCAGGCATGTGAGAGGATAAAATGAGCAATAAGGCACCCCAAGGTTCAATTGCACTGGATTATGGTGAAACACAATCCTTGGGTTGCAGTTGAATTTTGAAAGCAAGAAAAAGAAATCTGCTTTTGAAGCCCAGCTAGAGACAAAGTTTTGGTGAACATATGTGTTACAAAAGTGATAAGAACTAATGTGAAGGTTTTTGTTTCTTCTGATCAGAGACTTCAAAATTACAGTGGGAAGGATGGTATTGACACTCATATTTTGCTATGTATGACTTTCATTTTGAATTCATTTAATCAAAAGAAGAGTTTAGTTGACTTATCTGATTTTACTTTCTTGTATGTTTTCTTATGTTCTGCAATTACTTTTGTTCTTTGCCCAATATACTGCTTGTGATATATGAGTAGGTTCAGCAACATAACACCAAACTTCTGCCAGGGCTAAATTAAGACCAAGAGATGCCCTTAACATAGCCAAAGAATAATGCCCACCCCCCAAAACCAAACAGAAATTATAAAGCAGGAGTGAAAAACTTTCTTCTTGGTGTGTTCTTTCTTCTTGATATACTTGACTGTACTACATGCATATCTGTAAAGTTTGAGAAAGCACAGAGAAAGAAAAAAATAAGACATTCTATCAATTAAAATATGTCTATGAATACTTATAAACTTACTTATACTTTAAACATTTTTCTACTTTTTTTTAATTGTGAAGTCCTTAAAACTATACTCATATAAGAAATCTCTTCTATATTTAAAAGACAAAACATTGAATCTTTATTGCCATATACTTAATTTGTATGAATTTTTAATAGGATTCACTTTTTATAAAAAATGAACATCAAAGACAAAATTTATATTCTAAAATACAAATCTACAAAGAAAGTATTTTCCTGACTTTAAAAATTTGGAGGATGTAGCAGACATACTGAACCAGAACTGGAGTCAAATAGCAGAAATGGTGAACAAGACTTGCCTTATTCTCGAAGAAAGAGAGTTCGACTTTGCCTGGCATGTAGGACTTCAATTTGAGAGAAGACAAGACCCTTCTTTGTTGTCCCATAAGAAATTGGGTCCTTGACTTTACATAATATTAGCGGAGTCGAATGGAATCAAGAAGGGACATTTGGGTGGGTTGGTGCTCAATTCTGAGGTGCCTGTATGTCTATATTTATAATCTGGGCAAGTGATTGGCAACTGGCAATTATAAGTAGACCATCTTGGAGAAGAGAGAATTTTGCTGATGTTGAAGTGGTGGTGCATGAGAAACCATTAAACTTTGATGGGTTATGATGCCATCAAAGCGTTAGGTGATGTTTTCATCTCGCAGACTGGAACAGTGAAGTTTTGGAAGGAGGCCCCTGTGTGTGCAGCACTCAAGATTGACCAACCTGACTTCAGTAATGTATTTGACCAGCATCAGAAGATCTGGACCACCTTGTGAAAATGGACAGGAGACTGGGAGCCAGCCATGCTACAAAGCCACATAGTTGAATACCATGTGCCTGACCAAATAAAACATGCATACAGAAAGGAGTTCTGTGCATGGATTAAAGATGGCTGGTTGATTCCCTATCCTCATAAAAAACTTGGACCTCCTAAAGGCCTGATCCCTTTGAAAGTGATTGAGAACTGAATCAATATGCTGATGCATTCATGGCTGATGCTGATGTTTGTGCCAGCAAACTGCGGGAATGGCGACAGCAAGGATCTAATGTCTCCTTGCTGGATTCAAGAAAGGCCTATTTGCAAGTCTGAGTTAGTGAATCATTGTGGCTGTTTCAGACAGTAATGTTTGTCGGCAGAAGGTACTGCCTTACCAGACTGGGCTTTGGATTGAATGTGGCACCGCAGATAATGAAGGCAATTATCAGTGCAGTGTTGTCTCAAGAAGAGACAGTAAAAGGAGGAATGTCAGCATACATCGATGACATTTATGTAAATGAAGACATTGTGTCACCACAGCAGGTAAGAGCTAAATTGTCCTAGTTTGGCTTAATCTGCAAGGACCCCGAACGGGTGGAAGATGGAGCCCGTTTGTTGGGCTTGGATGTTTGAGGCGAGCAAGGAACCTTGCAATGGAGATGTCGAAGGCTTGTGGGGCATGTATTGGTGTGCAGATGGCTCCATGTGGTGGCAGGCACCATGAAGCACAGGGCAAGTGCAGTCACCAAGGGCTGGGATGATCAGATGAGTGACCCCTTGTTTATTCGCATGGTGATAGAGGCCATAGCAAGAGCAAAAAAGAACAACCCTGCCAGAGGAGATTGGTGTGTGCATGGAGAAGAAATGAATGTGTGGGTCAATGCAAGCTCACTGGAGACTGGAGTCTTGTTGGAGAAGGATGGAATGGCAATTGAGGATGTGTGCTGGCTGCAACCAATAAACACCACTTCACATATTAACCTGGCAGAGCTGGACACTGTACTGAAGGGCATCAATTTAGTGCTCCAGTGGAGGGTTAAAAAGTTGCATATACAGACTGACTCCTTATGCATTTACCATTGAGTGTTGGATACCTTGACAGGTAAAGCCAGAGTGCACACCAAGGCAGCAAGCGAGATGCTGATCAAGAGGAGGTTGGAGACTATCAAGAAACTAGTCATTGAATATGATTTGTCTGTGGATGTAACATCAAACTGCAACCTTGCTGACAGATTGACTTGGGTACCACTAAGATAGTAAAATACCATAAAAAAGGACATTGAGCCTGTATCACCGGTATGTGCTGCTTCTGTGGAGAAGGCAGACGAGATAATGAAAATACACCATTGCAATAGGCCCCCCGGTGTAATAAGGATGTCTTATTTCATATGGTTGACCAATCGCTCAGTGCCCATGAGTGCCATCAGGGCTTTAGTCAAGGGGTTCCAAACGTGCTAGTCAATAGACCCTGCACCAGTCAAATGGTGAAAAGCAGCACTTGGAGCAGGCTGAGTATGGATATGACACATTACAGCAGCCAACATTTCCTCACGCTTATAGATTGCGGACCCACCAGATTCACAGTGTGGTGACCATTGCCACAGTAGGACTCTTCAAGTGTCATCCGTCAGTTAGAGTCAGTGTTTTATGAATGAGGACCCCTGGAGGAAATCCTTTCTGACAATGATACTGCCTTCTGAAGCAGACAGTTTGAGCACTTCCTGAGCGACTAGGGGATCCAGTTTCAACTGCGATGTGGCATGTACCAAGTGGCAATGGCATAGCAGAAAGGTGCCACCGAAGTGTAAAGAGGATTGCCACCAGAAAATAGTGTACAGTCATGAAAGCGGTGTATAGATATAACATAACACCAAAGGATGACATGTCTACAAGTGCATTTGCCAATGCGGTCTATACCTACCAGGTATGAGTCAAAGGGATTGATGGTGTGTATCTGCCTGAACGAAAAGTAGTGTGTGGACCACATAGGATAGTCAATCTGGGTGAAGCCTCCCAATAGGCAGCGCACCACCAACTTCAAGAAAGAGCAGGTCACCGATATCATCAGCGACCACTCCATATTGGTAGACAGAATCCTGCACCATGAATCGTCTGAAAGCGAGTTGCTGATTGAGCCTATACCACAAGATCGACAATTCACCTGAGAACCCAAGTAATAACATTGACAGCTCTGACAACTCTTCTAAGAGCTCCTCCAAGAAAGAAGTTTAGACAATCCTCCTTCAGAGAAGAAGCCGAAACAAAAGACCACATCTGCATTGTTATATGTGTGAGCATGAGACCAGAGAGGAGTAGCAGACATACTGAACCAGAGCCCGAGTTGAATGGCAGAAATGGTGAACAAGACTTGCCTTATTCTCAACAAAAGGGAGTTTGTCTTTGCCTGGCATATAGGACTTCAATTTGAGAGAAGGCGAGTGCATCGTTCTGTCAAACAAGACCCTTCTTTGTTGTCCGACAAGAAATTGGGTCAGTGACAACTTTACATAATATTAGTGGAGTCTAACGGAATCAAGAAGGAACATCCGGGTGTGTTGGTGCTTGATTCTGAGGTGCCTGTATGTCTAGTATGTTTATCATCCGGGCAAGTGATTGGCAACTGGTGATTATAAGTAGACCCTTTTGGAGAAGAGAGTGTCGGGGCACATCATATGATAGGTGCAGTTGTGATAGAATGAACTGCCCAATACTTTTCATTTATAACAGGATTACAAAGTTCTTTAGATATTAAACAGAAAGAGAAAACTATATATATATTTGTTTATAATAGATAATTCTTAATGGAGGAGAGCTTGTAGCAGTTCTTAACTTCAAGCGTAAAAAATATTCACTGGTCAGTAAATGCTAACAGATATAAAATCTATATCAATAATGAAAAGTTATGTATAGTTGAAGGAAGTATAGAAGGTATTCAGTAGATCAAGCTCAAATGAAAATATAGAAAATGATTAAAACATTTTCTATATTTTCATATTTGACATCATAATCCACATCTGTTGTGGAGTAAAGAGTACATCGCTGGGTAACTATGAACTCATCCAATACTATAAAGAATTCCACGATATGAGATTGTTAGTATTTGCATCGAAGTCAGGCAATTTGCTGCCAGGCTTTCAACAGATTTGTCAAACTCCCTGCTAGAGATGAGCGGTTTAACTGAAAAACCGACATTTTCACTTTCATCTTCACACCGGGAAACCACATTGAAATTTTTTACGAAACCGAAATTGTTGGGTTTTGCTATTACTGAGTGACCATATCCAAAGAAACACTATTGAAAAAGATTTTCAGATGTTAAAAATTAAATTTTATCAACATTTATACTTGTAAGAGAAAAAGATTGAACAAAAATATGTTAAAAACATTTAATTGACTAGTTTTAGAAAATAAATGTGAAATCTATTTGTTTAGTCTACAAAAGAAATGAAGAAAAGAAAGGAAATATGACATGATGTCTGAAATTTATTTGTTTCAGTTTTAAAATTAAGTTAACAAAATAGCGAGTAAAAATAAAATAAATAGTTCCCAGTTTTATCTTAATGTTAAATTTTATGAAGTCTGATTTTTTTGTTTTCTAGTAAGCCAGTATGCCAATCACAAAATAAAGTTGTTGTAAACAAGAAAAATGAATGAAGATCTTTTTTATAAATAAATTTGTTTTTTATCTAGGGAATGCACCTAAATTAAATATTAAGAATAATTAAAATAGTTCTTAATTTCACTTTTAAAATGTGTATATTTCCAGTTATGCAAGTCTTTAGTGTCTGTAAAATTGTTTATTTTCTACAAATAAAATTATGTTTCTGTCTAGTGAATACACCTAAAATTAGATATTAAAAAAAATAAAGTAAGTTTTAATCCCAGATCTAAAATGTGTATATTTTCAAAACTGCAAGTCATTTTTTTAAACCCAACTTAAAAATTATTCTTTTTTAGCCACTAGTGTTCAGTGAGTGTTCTGCCTATAAAATTCTTCTAAAAAAGGAAAATTAACTCATTTTATTTTTGCAAAAATATTTATGGTTTTATCTGGTGAATATACTTAAGAAAGATTAAAATGATTAAAATAGTTTTTAATTTCAGTTTTAAAATGAATAGGTGATACTCTCAAATTTGGAAATATACACATTCTAAAAATGAAATTAAAAGCTTTTAATTATTTTTAAGGTGTATTTGCTAGATAAAAACATTTATTTAGGGGAAAAAATAACATTGATTTTCCTTATTTGGAAGAAATTTATTTGCAAAACCCCAATAACAGTTGACTGGCAGACCAGAAAAGAATTACTGTATTTTTAAAAACATGAGGGGGTTTCATTTTTTGGCTTTTTAAAAGCCACATCATAAACTAATTTACCTAGCCCCCACGAAAGTGGGCTCAGGTACATTACTTATCTGTTTTCTTTAGTTGAGTCTATCTGAAGACAGAACCCTGACTGAGTCAGCCTCTTGCCAAAAGCCTCGTCTATCACAAGCTTGGCAGCAAACTACATGCCTGACTTCAATGCGACTGGTATTTATCCAATCCTCCCCACAAGTAGGGCTGTGACACTAAACTGGTTTTCATGTGGGGCGATTCCGAGTCCATAGGCTTGGGAAAAAATTCCCCTTAGACCCTGCATACACAGAGTCAAGCTTGTTTACCTCCACAGATGAGACTCTGTCCTTTAGACATAGCCTCATCTGGGTCCCTCTCTGCTTGAAGGCAGTGGCTAGAGTTAGTCAGTTTGACAATTTATGATTCGGTTTTCATTTTTTTTCCTTGATGTTGTGGTTTTTGACTGGGTTTTTTGGTTTTTAATTTAGTATTTTTGCTTCCTAAGGAGCCATCAATTTTCTTGTGTAATGATAGCATTTCCAGTCACTATTTGATTTTGTGTGAGATTAATAAATTTGCAACTTAGTCCATTCAACCCGCAATTTCTCATGTATTTTTGGTCCAACCTTAAAAATATTCATATGGCTGGAAAGAAAATAAAATAATCTTTTTAAATATGTAATTTGTATCTGCTTTTTTATTGAATTATTTTTTTTTACAGAGAGCTAAAATGGTATTTTGCTTCAACCAGCCGAAAATGTGAATATCATTTTTTGTTTTTTTTGTTTTGAGACTAAATTTTACATATTACTTTGTTTCGCAATATCAAAATGAACAATCTTTATCAGTATTCTTGAAACTGTACACTCAATTAGAAGACACCTTAAACTACAACCAGGAAGATGTTCATTTCTTCTCTGACCTGTGGAAGTGAATTCCTTCAAAAATTAAGTAAAAACAGAAAAGAAAAAAAGAGCAAATGATAATAATAATAAATGTGTGGTAAAAGAACTTTCAAATTATTGAAACTTCTGTCTGACACTGACAGACACTTGTTTTCAATTAAAGTTTATTTATTAAACTTTCAAATAAATTGTCAACTATAAATAATTACCATAATTATAATTTATTAACAAATTGGTAAATATGAAAGAAATCATTGCATAAACTATCTATATTTGTGTCTTTGGATAACACATTTTGAGAGAGAAAACTGTATAGCTCTCCAGAAATTAGTATATGATGTGGCTTTTAAAATGCCAAAAAATGAAACCTCACATGTTTTTAAAAATACATATTGAATGGCAGTAACATTTTTTTAAAGCTGAATCTGTCTTAAGCATATTTACAAATTCAGACTGGAAATCAATGTTCTGAATTAATGACTATAAATACACACAGAGGTTTATATAAGTTTAAATGACTTCCTTTTAGCATAAAAGTGGCACCAGCTATTTTTCAATAAGCCATGGATACCGTGTTGGCAGATTGCGATTTTGCAGTGGCATATCTGGATGATATTTTGATCAAGAGTGTGTCGAAAGAAGAACATATTGGTCATGTGAAAGCAATTATGCAAAGATTAAGAGAATACGGATTCAAGCAAGAAAAATGTGAATTGTTTTTGCCAAAAATAAAATACCTGGATTAAATTGTTGAAGAAAATGGTAGGAAACAAGATCTGTCGAGGGGAAATGCAGTTAGAAATATGCCTACACCAACAAATGTAACTACATTACAAGTTTTTTAGGACTGGCTAATTATTATCAAACTTATATACATAATTTGAGAGCTCCACTTAACAATCTACTGAAAAAAGAACTAAAGTTGAATTGGGATCATAAATGTCAAAAAGCATTTGATGAGATAAAAGAAAAGTTGTATGTCATTAGTGCACTATAATCCAAAAGCAAAAATTGTAATAGTGTCAGATGCTAGTGATTATGGTTTTGGAGTGGTGATTTTACACAAATACGATGGTGGTAAAATGAAAACCTTCACTCATGTTTCATACTCATTTCTACCAGCAGTGAGAAATTACAGCCAGATAGAGAAAGAAGCTCTAATAATCATACTCATGATGAAAAATTCCATAAATTTATTCATGGAAGAAATTTCACATTCCAAATTGACCATAAACTGTTGTTAGCAATATATGGTTCAAAGAAAGGTATACCTACCCATACAGCTAACAGATTACAGTATTAGGATACCATCCTGTTAAATTATAATTTTACAATGTAGTACCAAATGTTTAAAAAATTAGGATTTGCAGATGGATTATCAAGGTTATTACCTAAAAATGCAAAACCATTGGAGGACACGGTCATAGCAGATCTAAAAAGCAAGCTTGAAATCAAAAAAATTCTGTGCAACATAGTATGAGAATTATCAGTTATACTGAATGAAATTAAAGAAAAGTAGAAAAGGACGTTTTTATTACTAAAATGAAGAAGCAATTAAAAGAAACTAAAACAGTACAGAATCAAGAATTGGATGCGTACTCAACATACAATGGTGTTGTAATGTACAGACAATTGTAATACCTAGTACAGACAATTGTAATACCTAGTACAGAAACATATATAAAAGGATTTTCATTCCATACATCCTGGCATTTCAAGAATGAAATCTCCAATGAGAAGTTTTGTATATTGGATCAGAATGGACCAAGATATTGCAAAAACAGTAAAAGCATGTAGAGATTGTGCTCTAGTGGCTATCATAAAAACAGAACATTGGCCAAAGACAGACACTCCATGGTCAAGACTGCATATAGATTTTGCAGGTCCTATGGAGGGAGCATATTATCTAGTGGTAGTTGGTAGTTTTATAAAATGACCAGAAATTTACAGGTGCAAAAATCCTACATCAGTGACAGTGAATTTCTTGCATGAACTATTTGCAAGATATGGCATAACAGATACCATAGTATCGGATAATGGAACAGAATTCACTGTAAAAGAATTTCAAGACTTTTGCAAGTTGTTCTCTATAGAACATATTACGACCCCACCATTTCACCCAAGGTCTAATGGACAAGTGGAATCATTTGTGGAAACATTCAAAAGAGCATTGAAAAAAAGCAAGCATGGACAAATTAAATGAGGAAGTACTTCAAAATTTTTTGAGTGTGTACCAGTTAACAAACACACCATCAGGCATATTAGCAGTGGAATTAATGTAGGCCAAAAGAGTAAAATTGGTGTTTGACAAGTTACTGCCAAGTCAAAAATCCCGAACAGTTAATAAAAGCGACACCAATACTTCCAAGGTTGGTGACAAAGTATTCTTTAGAGCATACAAGGATGGAAAGAAAACATGGGGAGACAGCATAATAGCAGCTAGAATCGGAAAATTGGTCTACATGGTGAAAGGAAAAAAAAAACCCTAAAAGGCACCAAAATCAGCTAAGAAAAGATTAACTGATGAAAGGCCTGAAGAACCGGTTAAAATGTTGTACAACATGTGATGTGCCAGTACCAAAACAAATCACAGAACCAACAAGGAGAATTTCAAGAAAAAGAAAACTAGAAGTGGATCCGAGACAGAAATGCTACAGAGTAAAGTACATTAGTGAACTCCCCAGAAAGAGGAGGGAGAGACACTAATACAAAATAAAAAAAAAATATATTCATTTAATAAAGTAGTAATCTCAAAAATGGGGTTGTTGTAAGTAAAGAGTACACCTCCGGTGACTCTATGAACTTGTCTAATACTATAAAGAGTTCCATGGTGTAAGATCGTTAGTAGTTGTATTGGAGTCTGTTTTCATAATAACTATACAGGTGTTACTGCAATAGCCTAAACACTACAGATAGCGAATAGTTTAACATATTATGTTACACCAAGTATGAGTGTGTGTTATAACAATAACCTTAAAATAAGTAGTATAATAGGAGGATAATAAAACAGGGGCAGACAGAAGTTAGACAAATGTCTTGGGTGTTTTTTTTCCTGATAGAATTTTGTATGCCACATTTTCAGGGTATTATAGATTAAATTAATTCTGAATTTTTGAAGATCAAACTTGACTGGAAAGCAAGAAGCCAGTTCGATAAATGAGAAGTGAGAGAAAAGAAACTGTTGGCATAGAACTTATGCTTACATCTAGCCATTTCAGCTATAAAATGATGAGATTTTGCTGCCAATCTTGTGCTGTGCTTAAATTCATAGAGTCTAGGTATCATAGAGAAGAGTTCACCAGAACAATTATCATGAAAGTATTTATAGAAAAGGCACAAGGAAGCTACATTATTGCGGTGGGAAAGTGACTGAAGCCTAGATGCCAGGTTAGGACCAATGACATTGCAGATTCTTTGGATTTTATCAAGGATCTCTAAATATGTAGCAGGAGCACCAGACTATATATGGTAGCAATATTCTAAGCATGAATGAATAGTAGGCTTATAAATATGTTAGATTTAGGTGAGAAAAATTGTCTTGCACAATACAGAGAACCAACTTTTCTAGCAGCAGACTTATCAATTGATTCAATATAATCTTTCCACTTCATGTCAATGTTTAACACTTTCACCCCAGACCCTCAACCACCGACGTCTTAATCTCTGGGTTGAGGTGTCTACTCTGTCTTAACTGAACTTAAGGGAGTGACCGTAGGTCCCCTGAGCATCTGTAGATCATTCAACCACTGGTTTAATCCTGCTTCATGCCCACATTGTGTTTGGTTTGATCCAGAAAGCAGAAGTGATGTCCATGCATTTACAGTCGACTGAAGATATAGACACAGCTGGAGAGTCTGTGCTAAGAAATTTAGAATGCACCAAAGAAAAAAAATATATATATATATCTGCAGAAAACTAGACAAACAACTATTCAATGGTTGAATTGTTAATGTCTTTTATATAGCAGAAAAGAATAGTATAGAAAAGAAAATAACTGACGTAAAAACCCATACACTGGATGAGAGAGAGAGAGAGAGTTGTGATTAGCTTGTTGTGAAATTGTCTCAGAACAATATATGACTCTTGCGATGGAGAGGTAAAGATTTCTGTGCACGGCTTAAAGTTTATAGTTGCGTTCCTCCTCGGTGGTAATAACAGTAGTAGTAATCTTTGTGGTAGTAGAAGCATTGGTACTTATATTAACAGTACATGTTAGCGGTGGTTTTGTTCCAAATCCCTGATGTCACTTTCAGTCTCCGATATCTCTCCACCAAGCTCGACTGCACTCGACGACAGATGAGCCCAAAAACAACCTTTTGATTATTGTAGCTTGTTCGACGTTTCTGTTTCCAGTGGTAGTAATAATAGTAACAGTAGCTGTCTTAGATTGTTGGAGGAGTAATTCGCTTCTTCGTACTTATATCAACAAAATATGTTAGCGGGCGTTTGGTTCCAATCTCTGATGTCATTTCCAGTCTCCAACTTCTCTCTACACAGCTTGACTGTACTCGACGGCAGACGAGCCAACCACTCTGTCAACAGATTTCTGTGCGCGTTTATATACATAAACCTAGCTGATCATAAATCGACCCTTGGCCTGCACACGATTATCATGAGTGCTGCCTTCAACCCAAAATCATGTGAATTTCAAAGTTCCTCATAGCCTTAGTAAGCTCTATTTAAAATTTTAACCAATAAAAATTATCTCGATCATCTTACATTGTCTTCCTAATGACCCAATTCCAAATGGGCTAGATCAGATTGCCATCAGTAAACAAAATTGTTCTGATCTAATTTTGCAGTTCAAATCTACTCCAATTTCAATAAAAAAAATGTGTGTGTTTGTGTAACTCTCTCTGTTACATTTCCTCCCCTACCCATCTATCATTTACTAGTAAATGACACACGAGCTTTCCTATCAACAAAATATGAGAAAACCCAGTCCAACATGCACTGACTAGGGTCTACTTAAACATATGTCTCTTCGAACATGCAAAGGTAGAGTTTTCAGTTCATCTTAGGGCTCATTATGCCCACTTACATTTTCATTGTCCTTACGATACATATGTACATGCAACTTCTGGTTAAAGTTCACTGTTGTGGTGATCTCGTGCAGTAGAACTATTTCACAGAGTTCACTTGTTTGAGTGTTCTTTCCATTTTTTTATTTTATTGGAGTTCGTAACACTCCTTACCAATTATTTCAGTCTCGTTACAAAAAAATTTGATTTATTCCTTAAATCTGTCCCTCCGATTTTGTCTCGCCTTCACAACAGGCTTTGTCGAATCTTTTGTTGGTTCAGGTCCTTCAACGACAATCATGGACTCTTCTTCAGTATCAGTTAAGGGTCCCAATGCACTTGGGTCGGACCTACCTTGGTAAAGTGCACAAACTGGAATCCCTCCTTCACTCATGCACTCCCGTGCCAGTTTATTCTGCCTGGGCGACAACACCACACACCTCTTCAACCACCACCAAACTAGCAAGGCCATGACTATCATTAGTATAATTCCCACAACAGTTGGCCAGGTTATTATAGCAACCAAATTCCCTTTCCAGCCCGAATTCGGCGTACCTAACTCCTACTTCAACCGTCCAAGATCAATCTTATCAATTGGCTTTAACAACGCCGGCATCATTTCTAGTGACATTTTAGGAATCTCTCTTACAATGGGTTCCCACAATCCCGTCCATCCACTGGCATTTGTTCCTACCAGCACTAACAAAGCATCATTTTCTTCAAACTTCACTTAATCATTCCGGAGATATTATACTCAGAGACAGGTGTCCCAGCGACAGCATATCTAATTGTGCTCTCACATGCTCTAACAACACCATTAAAGAGTGACTTGTTTGATGTACCTTACTCATTATAGCTAATAATTGAAAATACCTTTGCAAAAACCCCTCTAATTTCTGTAATTCGGTTGTTACAGACGTGGTTACATTTATCACTTCTTTTCTAAAAACCTGTAGGTGAGAAATCAACCAATTGATACTCCTTCTATTCTTAGCCAATTCCAGCCTAGTAACATTGAGTATGGATATGCTCTCTCTAACCGACTGAGCCATTGCTTGTTGTCTCTGTTCTACCGCCTCTAATTTCCTCTTAATTACTCTCACTTCGCCTTCGGAGACTGTACCAAACAACACGCTTAATGCCTTTCCCACTATAGGTAATACTGCCCTCTTTTGCCTGGTTCGTAACAACTTTATTCCTTCCAAATAGTAACTCATATCTTTCCATTGTCTCTCAAGTATTAGGGATTCCTGAGCTAAGGGGTATAATATACGGTGGTATTCCAGAGTCTGTAAATAGTCTCCGGCGACTTGGGTCCTGGCTGTATCTAGTTTGTCCACTTCAGTCTTCAACTGACCCAGTAACTTCTCATACGGCTGCAGGTCTATCACCAAAGTTATCAACCACTTTGATCTAGTTATAATCACTTCGCTAGTCTTCTTAAATACAGTATTCTCACTGTGTTCCCAAGTATTAGCTACAACAACTAGCATCGTCAGTACCATGAGCCTCCTCTCATCCATGTCTGCAAAGAGATGGAGAGAATAATTCGTTTTAATCATTCTCTTATTGCATTTAGTGGGTTGTTACATCTTAGAGCGATACCTCAAGCACCGACCCACACCACCACCAGTGCCGTACATGCATGGGGCCCATCCACATAGTTCACCAGTACTGATGATAAATTCACAGTTAGTCCCAGACCGTCACTTATTCACCACAGCCACTGTACTGGTTTCACTTAATCTTTGGACTTTGGCTGCACCGCCTCACTTAATCACAGTTTTAGTGGTAATTCCTCATTAACACTAGGTGCTTTTTCAGCCCACAATTTACTCTGCAATTGAGCTAACGGAATTCCATCCTCTTCCTCCCATTCACTCAGTTCTTCTTCCCTAAGGTTAGGCTCAATTCCTGCTTCCTCAGAATATCTCGCTGGGGTCCGACTTACCTCCCTCAGCCTTTGAAGGGTAGTTTCAATCTCCTCACTCCCTTCACTTTCACTCTCTAACCCTTCAAGTTTTACTAACGTAGTTTTCCTCAGCCTTTTCTGTTGAGTTTTTGTTTCGGCTCATTTCCATTCTCTTATTTCAGCTAGCTTTATATCATTCACATGCACTCTCTTTACCTGTCCGGTCAATTGGTCCCAGATCACAAAGGAAACCGGACCCGTCTTCTCCACGATTCTATAGTATGGACTCCATCTCTGGTCCAATTTACCTTCTCTCAGGTATATTTTATAATACACTGGATCACCTATCTGGAAGGAAACTTCTTCTCTTTTTATTTACCCTATCGTTTCACCTTTTCTGGGCTCTGAATCCTCCTCCTCCTCACCTGTGTAAAAATTTTATGCTGTTGTTCTAAAACTATTTGGTGATGATCCTCTTCTAAATACTTCCTCCTAGGTTGTAACAGATTGTCTATAGGTAAGACTACATCCCTACCATATATCAAGTAATAAGGGGAAAATTTTGTCATCTCAATCATTGAGAATCTCACAGCTGCTAATGCTTGGGTTACGAATAAATCCCAATTTTCCCTATTATCCTCTGTTAGTTTAGCTAACACAACAGCGAGGGTCTTATGAAACCTCTCTACCTTAGCGTTACATTAGGGGTGATATGGAGATGATTCACATTTTCTGATCTATTATCGGTAACCAATTGTTCGGGAGACCCATACTAAGGGAATATTTCGTTCAGTATTATATCTTTGTGCCTTCTTATCCGGTATGACAAATGCCTCAGGCCAATTCGTCAGCCAGTCCACAAAACTCACTATGTAAAGATTACCTCTATGTGTTTCTCCATAGGGCCCGGAAATATCCATGCTTACTTTCTGAAATGGATAATTCGGAACATCCGTTTCTAATACTGGGGCAACCCTACTCCTTCAACTCTGTACTTGGCATGTTACACATTTTTTTACATGGTTCACAACATCATTAAACAACTTAGGCCAGTAGTAATTTCTCATTATTAATCCATACGTCTTATCAATTCCCAGGTGTCCTAATTTCAGCTCTCAATTTCTCAGGTATCACCATTTTTAAACTTACTTCCTCATCTCTTCCTGAAAGGTAATACAACACTCCATCGTGCACCATATATTTGGAGGCACGCCCTGCCTCTACCCTGGACCTGATAGTTGCTATCTCGCTATCCTCTTGGTTTTGCCTAATCATATCTCTCCAGCGGGGGTCGGAAACAATCTCCGTTTCACTCGTTTCCTGATCTTCCCAACCAAGTCTCTCCTTCAACGCCTGTGAATTGATCACATTAATTTGGAATGCTTTATCATCCACACCCGGTTCCAACCTGACAGATTTGGTCTCTAATTGCCTCGGAATCCTCGATAACAGGTCAGCACAGGAATATTCTATTCTGCAGTTATACCCACTTAACGTCAATACCCACTGTTGTATCTTCTTATTCGTCCCCTCTGCTTCTAACAAATATTTGAGGGGTTTGTGGTCTGTCCCAGTTCCTTATCAGTAATGGCTATTACCTCCTGATTACCGTTCAGCAACCCCCTCAATTTCCTCCCATAACACTCAGGGGCTGTTATATCTTCATCCCTTATTTCATTGCTACCTGTCTTATTCCCAGGCCTATTCTCATTCCATATTCTCACCTGTTCGACTTCTCTCACTGGACATGCCTGTGCTAGCTCCTTTCCATACTTTATTTTAATAATTTTATTGGCAGTATTGGTTAACAGTAAGGGAACAGTCCCTGACCTCTTCACCAACGAATCAGAAACAGTTATTTCCCCTTCACTATTATCATACCTATCAGGAGGGACCACTTGGTACAGGTCACTGTTCAGCACTCCTTCTTTTATAATCTTGCCCTTCCCAGATACAGTAGTCCTAGGGGGAAGCTTTATATCTGTCTGGGCCACCACTGGCAAATGTTCATAATTATCCTCTCCCAACAGTATCCCTACCCCGTCCAATGTTAGGGTGGCGGGTTCAAAACGAATCTGTGCCTTATTCTGCCTAAGCCAGTCACTCCCCAAAATTAGCTCACCACACAAGTCAGGTGCCACATAAACCTTGTTTACCCCTGGTTCTTGCCAACTGGAAAGGTAGCCATGTCATACCTTCTATCCTTATCCTGCTACTATCAGCCTGACTTAGTAGATCGACGAGACTAAACTTTGTTTTCAGTCCCAACTGTCTAAAAACCTTGGAGCTAACCAGTGACACTGAAGCTCCAGTATCGACAAGGGCCTTCACCTTCTTGTCTCCCAACAACCCATTACAGGTGAAGTCTAGCCCTTCCTTCAGCAAACGGTATACCTGTGCTTTTCTCCTTCCCCTATGTTCTCTCCCTTCCTCCCGCTTTCTCAACAACTGAGACGTGAGAGTTGGTGACAGGAGTTCACCTTTTTCTAGGGGCTTCAATTTCTGTCTAGGGACCCTCCTGAGTGGGGTAGAGCTCAGATGACTCTTTTCTTGGACTAGCAACCCATTTCTCCCCTCTATTTGAGTTAGGGTTGTTCCGGTCGGTGTGGTCCATCTTTCTCCTGCAAGGACATGTTTGTCTCAGGTGACCCACTCCTCCACAGTGCCAACACCTTTGCTCCTTACAACTTGCCGAAAAGTGCCCGACCACACCACATGTCCAGCATCTCAGAGGTCTTACTTGCACTGGGGCTACCCTGACTCTTACTTTTTCATGGGTGACCCATCAGCATTCCCTGACCCTTTTCCTTCTCGATAGGGGGCACCAGCATATTAATGCACTTTATCCCCAGTTTACGGTCTCCCTCTGCCATACACCACCGAGCCTTGTGCCCAAACTTGCCACAAGTTGTAGAGTTTGGCCCCAAAGACCTTGGGTCGCCTGCATAGTTTGTTGGACAGTTGCAAGCCCTATGCCCTCCATACTTGCAAGTCCAGCACACCAACCCATATTGGCCTGGTGTGGGCTTGTGAAACTCATAACACAGGTCCTAGGCTCTCCTATTGGGAACTGCCCCAGCCTCCCAGTCCTCTTTTACCTCTTCTTTCGGGTCCCATATCTGGATCTGCTCCCAGTCCTCCTCCTTCATCACTACTTTGGCCCCCCAGGGGTTCCTACCTGCACCCCCTCTTATTCTATCCCAGAGTCATTCGCTGGTCCAAGATGCCTCTATGGCTGCAGCCAAGCTAACCAGTCTCCCCTTCAGAACATCGCCCCTCAGGTCTCTGTCACACAGCGCGTCCACATACACATCGGCCAACAAGGCCTGAATAGGACCACTGTTCCGAGTCGCCAACTCCAGAAAAGCTAATGCCACTAGCCCATGATTCTTTCCCCCAATTCCTCATTAGTCTCTCCTTGTTGCTGCAGCCGGAATAATTTCCTGACTGCCTCAATGGGCGCACGCTCACTTGCGTATTACTGCACCATAGCAGATTTAAGCTCGGTCCACGTCAGGGCTGGTTTTTCTCTGTACCACCCCACTATGAATTTGGACACCTGCCCCGCTGTGACGTCATAAGCTAGGAGCACCATTTCTTGGTCAAAGAGGCCATAGATCACCTGCTTCTTCTGAATGGACAGAATCCATTCGTGCAGGTCCGCAGGGTTTCCTTTATAAGTAGGTAGCTTCATGCTACCTATCAGCCTCCTGAAACCCATCAATATTTCGGGGACTCCCACGACCCCAAGGTCATCTGTGGTGTCTGATCCTGCCACGCTCACCCTAGCGTCTTGTCAATTACCACTTCCAATGACAGAACGAAAGGAAAAATACTTAACACGGTGGTGGCGTTTCAACTGCGTACAACGTCGACAAAGTCAAAACAAGATCAACAATATTACTGGCAGATCTAAGTGCAATGAGCAAACAAAGGAATCCAAAAAGTGACTTACCTGAGGTCCACCACTCTGTGTTGTGTTTCTTTTTCCTCCTCCTTGCTTCCTTCTCTTTTCCTCCTTATGTTCGTTTTAGACCAATATAGTCCAAAGACTAGAGTCCTTTCTGGTCTTACTTGGTCCCGACTGGACAAATCAAATGCAACCCTCACTCCTCTTTCAGATGACCATGGTAATTCACATGGGTCTATCCTGGTCACGGCTACCAGTCTAATACTTTCGCCCCAGCCCCTCAACCTCCGACGTCTTAGTCTCTGGGTTGAGGTGTCTACTCGGTCTTAACCAAATGTAAGGGAGTGACCGTAGGTCCCCTGAGCATCTGTAGATCATTCTTTCGGTCCACTGGTTTAATCCTGCTTTCTACCTGGATAAAACCAAACACAATGTTGTGTTTGGTTTTATCCAGAAAGCAGAAGTGATGTTCATCCATTTATGGCCAACTGAAGATGTAGACATGGCTGGAGAGTCTGTACTAAGAAATTTAGAATGCACCAAAAAAAAAAAAAATATGTATCTGCAGAAAGCCAGACAAACAACTATTCAATGGTTGAATTGTTAATGTCTTTTATATAGCAGAAAAGAATAGTATAGAAAAGAAACGGGTTTCAGAAATGAAAATAACTGACGTAAAAACCCATACACTGGATGAGAGAGAGAGAGAGTGGGTTGTGATTAGCTTGTTGTGAAATCGTCTCAGAACGATATACGACTCTTGCAATGGAGAGGTAAAGATTTCTGTGCGTGGCTTAAAGTTGATAGTTGCGTTCTTCCTCGGCAGTAGTAACAGTAGTAGTAATCTTCATGGTAGCAGAAGCATCGGTACTTATATTAACAGTACATGTTAGCTGGGTTTTTGTTCCAAATCCATGATGTCACTTCCAGTCTCCGATATCTCTCCACCCAGCTTGATTGCACTCAACGACAGACAAGCCCAAAAACAACCTTTTGATTATTGTAGCTTGTTCAACGTTTCCATTTCCAGTGGTAGTAATAATAGTAGCAGTCTTAGATTGTTGGAGGAGTAATTCACTTCTTCGTACTTCTATCAACAAAATATATTAGCGGGCGTTTGGTTCCAATCTCTGACGTCACTTCCAGTCACCGACCTCTCTCTACCCATCTTCACTGTACTCGACGGCAGACGAACCAACCACTCTGTCAACAGATTTCTGTGCGCGTTTATATAGATAAACCTGGCTGATCATAAATCGACCCTTGGCCTGCACACGATTATCACGAGTGCTGCCTTCAACCCAAAATCATGTGAATTTCAAAGTTCCTCATAGCCTTAGTAAGCTCTATTTAAAATTTTAACCAATAAAAATTATCTCAATCATCTTACATTGTCTTCCTAAAGACCCAATTCCAAATGGGCTAGATCAGATTACCATCAGTAAACAAAATTATTCTGATCTAATTTTGCTGTTCAAATCTACTCCAATTTCAATACAAAAAAAAAAAAAATATGTGTGCATGTTTGTGTGTGGTTCCCAAACTCTCTCTGTTACATATTGTCAAACATTAGCCTGAGAAGGTGCAATGAGTTACTCTTCTAGAAGTTAACATTAGCCATGCTGATGGGAGGCAAAAAGGGGTTCTCTCAAATGATTAATAGAAAGCTGTTTTGTTTTGGATATGTCAAAATGAATAAGTCATTCCTTACTCCAGTTAATAACAGATAGGTCATTTTTGAGATCAACTGCCAATCTAACCTTGTTGAACTGATCATACTTACTATTAAGACAGAAATAAATAGTTGTATCATCAACTTACATACAAAGTTGAGAACTGATGGCACCAAGAAAGTTGTTGATGAAAATTAGGAACAATATAGGTCAAAAGATAGAGCCTGGGGTGATGCCTGCATTAATGCAAAAATGATCTAGAAGTGTGTCCATTCAAGACAACTTTTATTTTGCAATTCAATAAGACTGAATCAGTTAAAGAACAACAACAACAAAAAAAACAGTATGCCAAACCCTGTGGGATATCCAAAACTTCACCATTCTTATCTAAAGCTTGATAAACTCTTTCAGCAATAATCTTGTGACATGAGATGCTTAACCAATTCACAGTTTAATAAAAAACAAACCTTTTATGTATCTTTGTTGAACAAGTGAAAAATCTAAGATCATTATGAAGAAATGACAAAGAAGTTAAGTAAAATAAGCTTAAGTACATATGTGTTTGATTTAGTATCAAACTAACAAAAATTAATTTATGGTTATATGATTTAACATTAATAATTTGTTAATGTTTGTCAGTTAGATTAATGAATATTTGTTATATTTCACGCTTGTTAATTCCTGATACAGTATTAGTTTCTGATCTTATAAATTTTTCTGTTTGCCAAGTTATTCTTATTATCTTTTTTAGAAGTTATTGTAAATTTTGAATCACCTGCAACCGATCTCAATCAGCCATTTTGTTTCAACTGGAATATAAAATTTAATTTCACATTCAAAACAAACTGATTAAATTTATCTGGAGCCCTCATTTTTTCATATTATTAAATATTTTTATATAATTTTAGTTTGATAAATACTTAATAATAATAATAATGTAATTTATTGTGTAACAATGTTGAATATATCTTTGTACTAATCAACAAGAATGTATTCTTGAAAACTTACACATTATATTTCAATTAGTCCATATCAAAATGTAATTTGAAAAAAATAAAATTCTTTTTATAAGTATTTCCCTCAATAAGAAAAGAAGGATATAATTTAATCAATTAATAAGATATAAAAGAAATAAATGAAATTGATAACAATCTCTTCTTCCTAGCTTCCTAGTCACTCCTATGCATTCATTCATTTCAATTCCAATGTTCTCTACATGAAATCGAATTATTAGGCAAGATTTCTTTTCCATGGCAATTGATATAAAAGAAGGAAAACCAGAGGACATTATTATCAATATTCAATATGTCTAAATTTTGAAGTAGTGCAAAATATACACATTGTTTAAATTTGTCAAACGACTGCTTGGATTTCTTTTTGTTTTGTAAAATTGTATAAAAAATTGGAAATTAAAAGTACATTAAAATTTTATCATAACTGCAGCGGACATAGAAAAAGAAAATACAACTAAAAATGTTTTAAAACTCTCATAGAGTAGAGAAACATTTTCTAAACTGAAATTAAAATTGTTTTGTCTTCAAAAGTTTCAGAATCAACACAAGGGTAAACTTTCTTTCATGCTTTCGTTTGACATCAAACAAGCAATGAATTATCGGATTGTTGTTCTGAGTGGAAGTATAGTATTTTCATGTTTTTCAGATTACTGTTGTTAACGTTTTCGTTTTTTGTTGTTGTTTTTTTAACATAAAGAACATATATCATAATTCAAATAAAGGAGAAACCAGCTAACCTTTTTTTACAAATTAGTCAATGAGGAGAAACGATTCAAGCTGGTTGATCTGATTGTGCTAAAAAGAAAAAGGGAGCACATTAAAAATAAACAGACCCGTTATGGGAAATCTATAAGTAAAAGAAGTTTGAAAAAAAGAAAAAAAAAGAAAAGAAGCAAATTAAATCATTTTGAAAATAGTTTTTTCTTTTTTTCAAGGCGAAAAAAAACAAAAACAAAAAAAAACAATACAGAATTTTAAGATTAAAAAAAAATGTATAAATATTTATCCGGTTGCTGGTAAGTTCTTAAATATTTTTTTATATTCAAAATTTGAATATGACGAATTCATTTTGAATGCACGTTAAAAAATGCATTTATACCCACGTGATTCTGTTCAAAATTCTTTCTAAATGGCTTAAACCTTACCCTCTTCGACATTATTAACAAGTTCTGGAGGTTTTGTCCCTATATTGGTGGTCAAGTTCAGCTAAGCAGCTATAAGCTTAATTTCAATTTACCTTGTGAACATTGTCATTTTATCTATTGATAAGGAAGAAAAAAGAAGGCAAACTCAGTTACAAAATTTCTGTTGACAAGTTACGTCACGTCACAGGAATTCTCGTTTCGTTAACATATGTGTTAGGTTTTAAACTTGTATTTCAATATTCAGCCTTCTATTTTGAAAATTATTTGTAAAATGAAACCCTAAAACTGCAAAATAATTTACACTATGAATTCACAGGGCAAAGCGTATCTAAAGCAATAATTAATTAATCAACTTTCTTCAAGTGAGGAGTCAAAGTGAAGAAGTGTGAAACTATTTTTTTAAATTTAAATTATTTGATTAAAATAAAGTTACTGTGACTGACAAAGTTCAGGGTTTTCAAAGATTTCAATTTGTTTGGATTTCTGGGATGAGAAGCTATATTTACCAATAATAGCCCGAATAAAAAATTAAAAAGAAATAAAAACTCTACACATAGGCAATTTGAAAACGCTAAAGTTTGAAAAGCTTTTCTACGCAGTTTTTTTCCCCAAATAAGTCTGAAACTGTATAGTACATAGTTAAAACAAAAAAACTTCAAGCTAACAGTAGCAATCAATTACTTCTCGCTTCATTCCGAAGTTTACATAATTTTACTACCGAATAAAAGAGTTGATGATAATGAATTGAGAAATATGAAAAAAAAAAATGAAAGTAGTTTTTAAAAACACAGCATTGATTTTTTACTAACAGGAAACACTAGGACTCATATCAAGTTATAGTGTGTATATAGTTAATAGCAGTATTCTACTAGATTTGGGGGGAAACTCCCACAGAAACGCCTCAGTAAGTGGAGCATTCCTTAAGAGGAGAAAACCCTCATCGCTTATGACGTCAGAAAAGGAGGAGGAGGTAACAAAAAACTGCTGCTTGATTAATATGCGTTGTTACAATTCATGTTGTAATCGACAGTCATTCTCTTACCTTCTAGCCCCATAAATAGATGGAACAATAGAGAATATCTATTTTCCCCTCGATTCAGTGTAATTCCTTAAGTTTTATGATTGTGCAAGTATGAAGTTAAGATTAAAAATAAAATAACTGCTCTACTTCTCTGTGAAGTGTGAATCGTGAAGTAGAGCTTGGCCGCGTTATCACTTTTTTCATCTGTTGAATTTTGAATCGTTTTATGAATGACTTTTTCTGTGTGTGTACGCCTACACACATGAATAAAAAAAATCAAAGTTTTTCAAAAAAACTGAACCTTACATTTTAGTCTATAAAATTAAAATGGAAATATGTAGTTACAGAATTAAGTTAGGCGGTGTAATTAAATTCTTTGGTTTTTACTTATGCGAATCCAGGAAGACGAGATTAATCAATTTGGATAGCACTTGACGGCATTTCGAGTTTATTGTTATTCATGCGCATGTGCATGAAAAAAAAAATGAAGAAACCAATCAGTAAATGAATATTCCATGACGTCATTCGCTGATGCGGAAGTTTCCCAGTAAACTAAACAGTACAAGATTAAAAATACATTGTGATTATAAACAGAAACGCTATACAGGGCCATCCTCCTCAGGCAACACTTTTCCCATTTCACCAAGAGGGGGGAAGGATTAACGCCTGAGGTATTCCAATCAATTTTTATTATCTGTACACGTGGGATTCCCAATTTAAACCTGGCCTTCCCTTATGTCATAATCGGTTCGTGTGGGCGTGCAGAAAAATACCATGAATGTAAATATCTGGAATGAATGAGTGAATTTGTTATGTTACAAAATATGGTCCATTTTTTTTTGTCTGGATGTTAATAATAAAAAAATGATCCGTAGAGTAAAAAAGGCAAGATGGTGGCATTTATTTATTTATTTTTTCTTAGTGATCATTATTAAAAATCAATCACTTTTTTTTGTATTTTCTTGTGCATTGTATGCTTTTATTTAATCTCTCAGCGTGAAATAACGATTACATATCTAATTTGGAAGTACTTGAACATTGTCAGAGATATGATGAATCAAGTCATTCTTTTTTTTTTTTTTTTTTTTTTACCAAAGGTGTTACTGTTAGTAGTCTAATTTATTTAATAATTAGTAATTACCAATAAGCTAGATGAGAATCTTGCGAAAAAATATTTTTTAAGTACATCAGTTCTCTAGTAATGAAACTAACAGTAAAAAACACTAGAAATATTTATTATGAAAGAATTTGAATTAACATATCACAATATTTTTCATTTTTGCATTGTTTGCTAGATGATGTATTGAAATTGAAAGTGATATTTATTTTCTGGTAAATTTGCTTTTTAAGCCCCGCGCTAGATATCTATAAAAATTTCCACAATTTGTCATAATTCCGTGTAAATGTACATGCTGAACTCGAATTAACAATTAAATTATGAACAAACTTACCGTTTTTGAGTTATCGACAAGAAAAAATGGGATTTTGTCTCGGTCATTCTTCCGCCATTACGGGCATTGTTTTTACTGATTAATCGCGGAGTACTTCCCGGTATTTTCGTTGGCGTAAGCATAAATTTTGGCCTATTTACTTCTTTTACAGAATTTCGTCGCAGAAATCACTACGTACTACCGTAAAGGAGCAATGTATTTAAAAAAAATTTTTTTTGA
The DNA here is from genome assembly GCA_964036315.1 of Acanthosepion esculentum. Lineage (NCBI taxonomy): Eukaryota > Metazoa > Mollusca > Cephalopoda > Sepiida > Sepiidae > Acanthosepion > Acanthosepion esculentum. Next base: position 71,157,411 of record OZ038508.1, on the reverse strand, counting down.
TAAGTATAGTTTTATTTATAACATAAAACTTTAAACAAAAACAAATTAAATAGTACAATGGAACCTTTTTTCCGTGTAGAATAGCAATGGAACCTTTTTTCCGTGTAAAAGAACAAATTAAGTTGATAAAGCATTTTTTAAAAATTAAAACAAACAAAAATAAAACGAATAATGCGCAGACTTTGCATGAAGTTTGAAAAGAGCATGATTATTTACAAAATAAAACAAAATGCTCCTTCCTAGCAATTTTTTATTTTGTAAATAATCATGCTCTTTACAAAGTTCGCGTAATTTAATTATTATTTCGTTTCTAGCATTATTTTAATTTTGTAATTTTATTTTGTAGGTAATCATGCTCTTTTTTTTTTTTTACAAAGTTCGCGCGTGAACTTTGTAAAAAAAAAAAGAATTTACCCATTTTTTTGTATAAATACTTATGAAATGTAAAGTACCCAACCATGAAAACCCCCTGCTGTCATATGTTGCGCGTGGTAAAATTCTTTTTGTGCTAATTGGTTTCCCGAGTTGACCTGATTTTAATGTTGAGGACATTTTTTTTTTACGCAGGTACAAACGCTGGATTATCTCCCTCTCCCACATTCAAATCTGTTGATAATAAAAACATTTTTTGAGACATTCATTAACTTATCTCAACTATCCTAATTTTTGATAGAGGTAAAAATTTAATTTAATAAACACTTGCTGTGTAGTGTAAACTAACTTCGTAAGAGAAAAAAACGCATTTTAAATAAGTCTTAAATTTTGGTTTTAAATTTAGTTAGAATTAATTTAGCTACCTCCATGTGATCACTAAAAAATAGCATAGCATGATGAAAAAGACGCCAAACTTGACGAAAACAAAACTTTATCATCCAAATGTTCATATTATTAAGAGGAAAAATCAAAGTTTTTGGGGGTATTTTTTTTACATTTTTTAATCGTTCCTAGCACGTCCAAAATTTCGGTTAAAATCTTTTTTTTTTTTTAGTCAGCAAAATTGATAGATAATCACTCATGGCATCCATTTTTTTCCATTTTATAAAAAAAAAAAAAATGGAAATTTCAGTTTGAAATTCTTTTAAAAATCAATTATCATTTTTTCAAAACTTATTTTAAGAAAATCAGAAATTATAATGTTTATCTAAAATATTTTGAACCAAGCTTAACTTAGCTTCTGCGCCGAAAAGATGTAATTTGAAAATAAAACAAAGCAGATCATAACTTTTTGCGTCACTTGACAGGTGTTAAATGACGTATTGACGCATTACGTGATGATAATTTGTTCTACGGATGAAGAAAAGTGAAGTTATTTAGATTTAAGTAAAGAAATTATTTACCTCGTTATTTTTAAGGAAAACTTTCAGCGCTCTAATTTTTTTTGCACTTAGTTTTCACCTTTATGTTTATGATGTTTTATGGAAAATATATTATAAAGAAATTAAAATAAGACTGTTAAGAATGAGATTAAATTTCATAAGAAAGGTATCTAGTTAACTTATAAGGTGCCTTTCTTATGAAATTTTATTAGAAGGGTACATAAAATAATTTTATGTACATTTATTACATTTTACTGTGTTATTTGTATTTCCATTCATTTTATTATTAATTTTGATATTTCATTTATGGAAAAATGTCATAACTGAGATTAATATAAAAATAAGATCATATAAATTTCATAAGATGATACTAATACTTGTAGGTACCCTTCTCAGTTGAAATTGAAAAATCAAATTAACTTCTCCACACGTGTTTTGCAAAAGTAAAGGCCTTGACAGCGGAGAAGAATGCTTAACTCAAATAACGCAACTTAATTGTATTCTGGTTGGTCTTCCGTACTTTATAATTACAGCCCGATTATAAACACAAAATTACATTTCTTAATTACTGCGGATCTTCTAATTAGTCAAAACGATACAATTTACAACACGCTAAAATAAGATCTATCTCATAAGGACACTTAGGAAAGCCGGTGCGGTTTTTAACTAATTTTATAATATTTTAACAACTTAAATGTAAAAATCTATGTTAATTAAAGAAATAACAAATAATTGTATTTAAAATACATTTTTTATCGAAAAACTTTTGCTTTCAGAAAATATTGTCCATATTCATAAAAACAACTAAAAACAAATAAAAGCATTTGAAATTAAATAATATCTTTGTTTTATTGAGTTTTGTATATTACAATTCAGAGCTGATTTTCAGGTAGTGGGGTCAAATTAAAAACAAAAACAAAACAAAAAACATGATTTGCATTCCTCAAAGCCTTGTGATTTTAACTATAGTAATCACTAAACTGGATTCGATCGAATTTCTATCGTTTTCATAAAATTAGTTATGGGGGGGGGGTAATAAATATAAAAAAAAATTCTGCCATGACTTTAAAAAAAAAAAACAACATATTTATAATAATTTTGTTCATTTGTGAATAGTTTCTGAAAGTTTCATTAACATCCGACAATTATTTTTATTTTTGCAAGATTTTCCAAATTAATGTGTGTCATAGAAAAAAAAAAAAAAAAAAAAACGTGCTAAAAATTGTATATGTTATTTTACTAGTTCCGATGATACAAAGAGAAACAAGGCTTTTTTATTCAAAATTTAGAATGTTTTAAAAAGAAGGAAAATTTTTTTTAAAATAATTAAAAAAAAATCTTTGGTCTTTCCTCTTAATAATAACATAAGCATTTGTTTTCGTCAAGTTTGGCGTCTTTTTCATCATGCTATGCTCTTTTTTTAGCAATCTCATGGAGTTACCTAAATTAATTAGAATAAATTAAACAAAAACAAAACAAAACAAACTAATCCGTAAAAAGAAAAATCATTTCTTTGCATATGTAATTATTTTATAGATATGAATATTGGTCCCTAACCCTAAACTCTAACCGTTGGGGTTAGGGTTACGGCTTTATGCTCTTTTCAAAGTTGGTGCAAAATTTGCGCATTAATTATTATTTGTTTTATTTTTAATTTAAAAGAAAAGTTTTATTTTATTATTTAATTTCTTTTTTTAAATTTAAAAAGAAAGCTTTATTTACCACTTGTGATTGCTTTCCTACAGTGTGCAGTAATTTACACGAGTAAGAGCAGTAAAAAGCAATAAAAGGCCGTTAATTAAGCTTCCGCGCGCAGTTAAACAAGGCCCGTAATGGCGGACGAATGAACGCGACTGAGTCCGAATAAAATTTCGGATTCAGTCGCATTCCTCCGTCTGCCATTACTGGCCTTGTTTAATTACATTCACTGCAGAACATTTTGTGCTCGGAAGCTTAATTAATAACCTTACTGCTGTTAGTATTAACTAATCTTACTCGTCTAAATGACTACGCACTTATGTAGAAAAGCAAAGACAAACGTTGATTTTTTTTTAATAGTAAACCCTGTTTTTCTGTGTAGAAAATCAATGACTTGTTTTTTGGGTTTTTTTTATCGCAAAGTTTTCTTTTTAAATTAAAAAAAAAACAAAAAACAAATTAAATAATAAAAAAAGTTTTTTTTTTTTAATTAAAATAAATCAAATAATAATGCCGGAACTTTGTAAAGAGCATCAATATTTACAAAATAAAATTACAAAATAAAAAAAAATTAAAGCAATAAATAAAATAATAATTAATGCGCAAAACTTGCACGAACTTTGTAAAGAACATGATTAATTTAAAATAATTAAAAAAATGCTAGAAAGGAGCATTTTTTTGGTAAATAATCAGGCTCTTTTCAAAGTTCGTGCAAAATTTGCGCATTAGTTATTTATTTCCTTTCTAGAATTTTTTTAATTTTGTAATTTTATTTTGTAAATAATCATGCTCTTTACAAAGTTTGCGCATTAGTTTGGTAAAAATTAAAAATAACGGGTAATTCGTAGTTTAAACCCGCACTCAATTTCTAATAAAAATTTCCCGAATAGTTATATTTACGTGTAAATTTACTTGCTTAATTCGAAAATAACAAAGAAATTTTGTTAAAATCTACCATTTTGGAGCTATCAACAATAAAATTTCGGACTCATTCACGTCCCACATTACTAGCGTTTTTTCACATACATTCGCTTCGGAGCCAGTCATTCGCGGAATCTTACTTAGTTAACAGCCTTTTTACTGATCTTCCTCGTCTCAGTTATTGCGCAAGGGTTAGTGTTAGGGTAGAGTTATGACTGAATGACTGCTCCGAGGCAAATGTAGGTAAACAACGCCAGTAATGGCTGCCGTGCTGTAGTCGCAACGCAAATGAGTCCGAAATTTTATTGTTGATAACTCCAAAACGATAGAGTTTAGTAAAATTTCTTTGCTATTTTCGAATTAAATATGTAAATTTGCACCTAAATGTAACTATTGGGGAAATTTTTATTAGATATTTAGCGCGGGTCCTAAACTGCAAATTAAAAAAAAACACCGTAAATGGGACTATATCGTGAACCCCATCAACACCCTATGTAAACTAGGGTTATCCCCCTTAGTGTATCAATACATTGGTTAAAAAAGATGTCTTCCACAAATCTTGACTTATACATCCTTCATATCATTACATGGTGGTGGCAATGAGATTTTTTTTTTTGTCAATAAAGAATTGAATATGGATGACCCAACACTGAAACAAAATAAAACACAACAATATTGTGACCCTATGCTTTGGCCTAGGTAAAGTGTCGGTACAAACAAAGCTAAAGCAAGACAATAAAATAAATACTCAGTGACCACGTGGAGGCGAGAAAAAATTTTTTTACATGATATTGTGGGGGTCAGTTGCCCTCACTAATTTATATTAGACACAATGCCACAAAATAATAACAAGAAGAAACAAGAAAATTCAGACAAGAGAAATTGTACAAATAAATAGATTTTTATATCACAAATGTACAAAGCAATAGTCCATGAATGTTGTTTAAAATTGTGAAATAAACTCGTCTTTTTTTATTTTTGTGTGAGCTAATGTTCCAGTTTGATAGACTGCAAGTTGTAGGGTAATTTGTGTGAATTTGGAAAAATTCAGTTCAATGTGATATTGTTTGTATTCAAAATAAACAATTCAAAGTTTGTGGGAAAAGCGTGTGTGATGTGACTTATGTTGCTTCGTTGGTTGTCAACATGAGTTTAGTTTGCATTGAATTAAGGAAATAGAATGTGGTTATGTTAAAAAGGATTTCTAACTTATAGTCTGGACTTTTGTTGAAAGTTATTTTATGATGAGTGTTGTCACATAGCGTGTAGCTTTTTCAGCTGATTTTTCCCACTCAGCATTTCTTAATTGTTTGTTGTTTATAAGCAATTTAAGTCACATGATAGGCTCCAGAAAATGTTTTTAAAATTTTGGCGCAACTGTACCTTTGATCAAGTCAAATTAAGGTCAGATGTGTGGACATAGTTAATGATATGCCATGTGATATTTTTGAACCAATCAAATTATGTTAGTTGTGTAATTTAATTTGGAGCCTATGTTTTGTTTAATTTTTGAAGTTTTGAGAACAATATAGGATCTGTATTCTATAATATTTTATTTTTTGTTGATTTTATCACTTAAAAGTAATAACAACAACAACAACAGTAATAACAATAATAATAGCATATATAATATTAGTTGATTAGTAGGGATAATTCTAAGGAGGATATAAATCCAAAGAGAGCTCATTGTAATAACAGAACAATATAATAATGAAAACAGAATCCTTAAAAATCCATCAGGTGATAATTTATTTTGTGGACTTCAGATGTCCATCTCTTTAGACTAGTTTACAAAAATAAAATTTTATTTTTATTTTTATACACACATAGATATATAAATAAACAACTGAATATGTGAGCGTGATGGATTCAATAAGCAACCGACAGCTAGACTGCATCAATCCAACACTTGCAAACAATTTTAAAATATTCAAGCAGAAATGTGAGCTCTATTTCTCCATCAAGGACATGAGAACTGAAAAACAAGTAGACCACATTCTGTTCTTCACTGGTGATGAAGGCCTGTGTATATACAACACTTGGGTGTTGACAAAAGAAGAGAGGAAAACCTGAACACCATTTTTGCAAAATTGCAGAGACATATCAAGCCCAGGACAAACTTCAGAATTGAGCATTTTTACCTCCAATCTATTGAAAGTTTTTCACTGGGCTAAAAAATCCAGGCTAACAAATTCAATTTCAAGGAGGATAAGTTGAAGGAATGACTTATTGAACAGTTAATAATAGGAACAACATTGATAGAGCTACAGAAGAAGCTGCGAAACCAAGAATGAAACCCATATGCTCGACTAAGCAGTTGACCTTGTAAAAAATTCAAGAAACTTAAATCAACAACATGGCCCACTTACAAAAAGTATGGGGCCTGCAAACATCATCCATCAAATAAAGTAGGTAATGTGGCACCCACCACACAGCTGCCCAGCATATGGCAATGAATGTGAAAATTGGGAAAATGAACCACTAGAAGACAGTATGCTCACAAAAATCAAGACCCAAATACAAGCAAGACAAAGGACAGCTTCCAACACAACAGGAGGTAACAGGGACAGTCAGTAGACAAACTGTTTAATGAACTACCAAGCCCTGAAATGAGCCTTGAGGATTGTGGTGAACAATTACATAGAAGCAAGTGAGTGGCTTGCATCTGGTGAAAGGAAAATAAGTTCCTTACCTCAATACATGACATGTAGCAGTGTCATTTTGTTCCCTGAAAATGGCACAAATCTCCCTTCTTCACGTTAGATTATTCCCAAAGTGTATATTCTGTAATGGTGGCTTTTGTACAGCTTAGCATTGGTCAACCAATAGCAAGTCACGTGCTGATTGGTTGGACTGGAGGATGCCATTTGGCTGGGTAACAGAGGTCAAAAGCAAAGAATGCTAATTGGTCAGTTAGCCATGGTGTTGGTTTGATAAAAGAGTGCTGAAGCAGTGAGAAGGGAGGATTTTTACATTGACGACGTGTGCAGAAACTCAAGAATGGTGGATTGAAAAAGAAGTATTTAGTGTTGTAGAAGCAATGTCAGAGGAACACATGCTCATTTACACTACAATCATGTTCTATCACTTTTGACACTATCAACAGATGCCAGAGATGAGATATTCATCCATCTGAATATTAAGATAGACAACAAAACTCAGGCAGTCTTTCCAAAGGCAAAAGTTGATACTGGAGCACAAGGCAATCTACTGCTCTTCTGCATCTTTATCAATTTTTCTATTTCATTTTTCTTTTAATACATTTGTATCTATAAAAAATAAAAACAATAAAATTGTCAAAGAATTATTTTAATGAGTAATAATATTTGATTATTGTAATGGAAATGAAATGCAGACAGAGCAGCCAATCACTACTGATAACAGTACCTGACCCCATCTGTTAATGTGACAATGTTTAGTGTGTTGTCTCTGAAGAAAAACAGTGAACCCCTGAATGTCTGCTTATGAAGAAAGAAAGTGTTTACCCACTTCCCCATGAGATAGTCAGGATGGTGAGCTGAGTAGTGTTAGCTATGTAAATGATCCTTTGTGAGCCAACTGCTAAAGTTTTAGGCTCCATAAAAGCAGGCACATTTTTTGAAGAGGCAGTTTGCCATACTGGCCATATAACAGGGTCACAGTGTGTTACCATGGATTTCTGTTTGTGTCACCCAGCATTGTTTAAAAATTTGTTCATCTTTGTTTATGTCTCAGCTGCGTTCATCCTGTACCTGCAGTGATCATGTGCTCTGACTGTTGTGATCCAGTGTTTGGCTCCTTTAGTGTTTGATTCTGATGCTGCTGTAGGTTTTTCTATCTTTCTTTGTTGGTAGATACTCAAGCAATAGGAAGGAAATCTACAAGCTATTTTTTTGAAAGTTGTTTATGCAAAGTTTCAGAAAATGAAATATTCATAAGCTTTTTACTTCTTTTTAAAGAGAAATCTCTTAATTATGGTATTCCATATTTGACTTTATTTTTGTCGGGAATTTTGTAAACAGGATTCACAGATAACAGTTTGACTTTTGAACATATTGACAAGTGAGTACATATGCTACTGGGAAAATGTTGTTTTTGTTATTTTTTGCAAAAAGTAAATATTTTTACAAAATCTAATTGTTTACTTCTTGAATTTACTATTTTTATGTCTGGGAAAGATAATGGATTTTTAAAGTATTTTAATTTCTCTTGTGTTGATATCCATCAAATTTGCTAATTGAACTGAGTGGAAGTGAGTGTGTTTTTACTTTCTTTGTTTAAAAAATGCCTAAAATCTTAAATGCATAAAATAATTGTCCTTTTTGGTCACTCATTACACATCAAACCTCCATTATAAATGAAAAATAAAAACAACAAATTTAAAATCTCTTTAAAATCCAATATTTGTTTTAGAGATTTGTTTGAAAGTAAATTAGTAAAGTTAAGGTTTAACTAGATTTTTGTAAAAGTAATGCTTATTTTTTGCTTAAAACAGTGAAAATAAGATTTATGTGGAGTAGTTTGTGGGCTATCTTCATGTCATAGGTCAACAACTTCTACTGTCACCCTAACTTTTAAAAAGTGCATGAAAAATTTTTAAAAAGGAAATACAAAGGACCAATGTAGTGGACGTTTACATATATCATGCCCACAAATCACTCAACAGTCATTGGACAGAAAATAAACACTACTTTCTTTAAAGACAATTTACGCATTGCTGTTGGGGGCCAATCATCCAACCGTCTATTTTATATTAAGGACAGAAATTCAAACGAGTCATTCCTTGTCGATACTGGCTCACAAATCAGCGTTGTACCACCCAGATCTACCTTTTCAAAGACTAAATCTTTGGTTACTTTACGTGCTGCGAATGGCACACATATCCAGACCTACGGACAACTGTCTATGACACTGGACATTGGCTTACGCAGAAACTTCCAGTGGCTCTTCACTGTGGCTGATGTAAAATTCACGATACCCGATGCCGATTTTTTAGCACACTATGAACTAACAGTTGACCTGTCCAAACACCAATTATCCGACAAAACGACAAAGCTTACAAACTATAGTATTATTTCTCAACTCACCTCCACTAAGCTGTGCATTGCTGTCCCAGCAGATAATCTACTCCAGGACCTCCTAAATCAATTCCCTTCACTTATACGCCCATTTACCTATACAGAGGCAGTCAAGCACCACACTGTACATAAGATCCATATGACAGGGTCACCTGTGTTTTTAAAGCCTCGTAGGTTAGCTCCAGATAAATATAAAACCGCACAAGCTGAATTCCAACATATGCTGGACCTAGGGATCATGCGCCCATCCTCAAGCCTTTATGCATCTCCACTACATATGGTTCCCAAGGCACAGGAGGGGGCTTGGAGGCCCTGTGGTGATTACTGCAGATTGAACGCTCAAATAGTCCCGGACAAATACCCTGTACTCAATTTGGCAGACTTCACAAAAATAGACCGGCACAAGGCATTCTACCAGATCCCTGTTGCCGAAGAGGATATACACAAAACAGTGATCACAACTCCCTTTGGCTTAAACGAGTTTTTCAAAATCATATATCAAATATTCTTGAACTCTAAACAAATATAAACAAGAAATGTTCTTACAACACACATTTGTATTCCCACACGATACAAGGGGAACTACTTTTTACATCTTAAACTTTATTGTCACTAACACAATTGTATCTTTACTTGTTTTCAATACATGTCTTTTCTTGTTGACATTCAATGATCTCTTCTCATTCTTTTTCGTGTTTCTTTGCAAATTAAATGTGGTTTGCTAATTTCAAAACGCAACCTTCCTCAAAAATCTTCTGATATATTTATTACCAAACCTCATCAGAAGATGGAGGTCACATCGGCAAGGTCAAAATGAGACAATATGGACGTCAAGTTGAGCAAGAAATCACCAATCAGTGGGTAGTGCCTTACAATATATATTTGTTGTGACAATTCAACTGTCATATCAATGTTGAAATCTGCTCATCAATTCAATCAAGTATTATTATTTTTCTCCACAAATTCTAACAATGATTTAAAATCAATCACCATTTTTTTTACAAAAAGTGTGTGGCATGCAGCAAGGCATGGGTAATTTAACTAATGACAAAATAATTTTAAAATATACAAATTGTACAAAATACAATACAGGCCTAGCACAAAATTTCCCTTGTGCACTTGAAACTAACAAGGCAGATTATCAGTTCTTTAAAATACAAGTATTAGAAAACAAAAATTCATGAATTTTTCTTTAACAATAAAGGAATTTTAACAACCTTCTGTTAGGGCAACAGTTCATATATATCAATTTCTTAGAAATTACTGAATTAAATTTACTTACTTACTAAAAGTTGAGGGTGGGGTAAGAAAAAGTATCCTACCTCAGGCGAAGCTGGTTCTCTGTTCCCTTTAAACAAATATTCAGTGTTTTGAAACAAGTGTTCTCAAATATGAAATAAACTCTTGCAGGTTTAGAAGAGATGTTCTTAGTAAAGAGAATTAGAGTTCTTCTTTCTTCCTCTTCAACAACAGTAGTAGTAGTAGTAGTATAATAGTAGTAGTAGTTGCAGTATTTTTTTATCATCCTAGGTTACAGCTTTTCATGCCTGGACAGTCAAATCCATTCTGGTCCCAGAATGTGAGTGTGGTTTATTTCTTTCTGTCCTTAAAGCCAAAATTTTCCTTCTTATTTAGCAAACAAGTGACTTCAACCAGATCAAAACCCAACTCTTTAGGGGGCATATACTTTTTATCCCTATTTATCCTCAAGAGTCCCTATCCAATCAAATTTTACCTGTTTGAAGTTTAAATTTGTATGGTTTTTGAGAACATTAAAGCCATGCCCATCCTCTGTAAAATTAAACAAACTTAGTTTATTGCTTGATTTTTCACATTTTGTTCTTTAACATGTATCCATTAAAACTTTTTTTTAAATTCAAATGACAAAGGCCTATTACTTTTCAATTTTAATACCAAATATAAGATATATAATACATTAGATTTATCAATTTCAGTAATGTGCATTACTTGAATGTTTTTGCATTTTCGTCGCAACAGGATTGAAGAGATTTATAACATTTTCTTAACAGGAGATTCTGTTTGTCATTAACAAATATTCTACCTTTAACAGTTATAGGTAATATTTCAGAAGTGTAATTTGTAATTTAGAATTTCCATTAGATACTTGGTAAATCTATAACTTTTTCAAAGACATCACTTATTAATTAATATGGCAGGACCACTTAACATTTTACGAGTGTCACTAAAGGTAACAGAAATCTTATTCAACCCTTCAGGAGAACGAAGCACAATTTTAACAATTTTCATTAGACAAGCTTTCTCTATGTTATGTTCTATGAAACTTTAAAATTTTCAAATAAAGGGTCCACATGTCCATTTTTTGGCTCTAATATAAAATGAGACATGAACAATACTGAGAAATTATTGCATTAAAATTGTTCTCAGTTAATTTTTTTACTAGTCTTTAGTTAGGATTTAAATATTTTATATTCCCAAAAGGAATTATCCCACTAGGAATTTGCAAAGCATATCTACTCATGCATTTAATAATTTGCATAGGTCCTATATACTGAATTAAATATACCTCCCCCAACAAACCATGAACAGGAGTAGAATTGTTATTTACTGCAAAATTGATTGTCAGTTGGATCATTCCATCTAGTGTTCAATAGGGGTCTGGAATTGATGTCCTCAAAACTTTATATTTTCATAATTTGTTTCTATGAGAGAAGCATTTCCTGCAAATGTCAGCTTCCCTGCTTTGTCCATTTGTATTTTATGGCTCTTTAAATTTTATGGATGATTAAAAAATTCACATTTTGAAAACATTTCTTCCATTTTTAGAAGGCTATTATTTCAGTAGGGGCAATTCTATTTCCTCAAAGGAATCTTCAAAATGAAATGGAACCAAAGATTACATTTTGTAAACAATAATAGAGAATCAAAAATATGTGAAAATGTACTAAAATTTTCCAGAATTTATCTGTCTCATAATCTGTGGCAAAGCCTGCTAGATATCTCATCTTTTTAAATATGTAAATAAAATACACTATTTACATTGTTTGGATTATCATCCTCATGTTGCCATATTTATCACAACATTACAGCCATTGTATGCTCCGGCCTTCTTCAGGTGGTTGGAATGTCGAACTGAACCCTTTATTTTGCTCGCTGGGGTAGACTGTTCTAGTTCCATGTGCCATGTCTAATGAATGTCAGTTATTAGTTATCTCCTGTTAATTCCCCGCTCCAAGTTCTCCACTGCCTTAACCAGGTATTGAACTCACACTCAATGGGTCCTGTCACTGGATCTAACTAATGCCTTTATCCACTGTGCCATGTGTCCTTGAAAACATCTGTGTATGAATTTAGAAATGGTAGCTACAACAAAGTAAAAAGTATTCTACAATGAAAATGGAATGCAAATTGTCACAGATACTAATAAAAAACAAGGATCACTTCACACCTAAGATGTATAGGCAGTTGTCACAGCGTTACACCAAGCTACCTCACATATATGGTCTCCCTAAGATTCACAAAGACAGTATTCCACTCAGGTTGATTGTTAGTTGCCAAGGCTCTGTGTGCCACCTTCTGAGTCGCTTCCTTGTAGATATAATTAACCCATTGATCAGAAAGTCACCTCCATATGTCCAAAACTCTGCCCACTTTGTGGAAATAATCAAAGATTCTCCCATCCTATCCAACCAGATGGTGAGCTTAGACATGGTGAGTTTGTTCACCAAGGTGCCCACAGAGAAAGCACTCTCAGTAGTCAGAGACAGATTGGCCTCTGACTCATCCCTAGAAGAACGGACCAGTATTCCAATAGATAATCTGATAGAGATGTTGACTTTCTGTATACAAACAACACACTTCAGAATGGGATCATACATATATCAACAGGATGAGGGCTTAGCAATGTGCTCGCCATTATCACCAGCAATGGCAAATATATACATGGAATACTTTGAGGAAATGGCATGTGAACTCAATAAGACCTTTGATACAGTTCACAATAGAGAAAGAGTAACAACACACTCCCATTCCTGTATGTTCTAATATCTCAAACAGAGCACGAGTTCAAGACATCCATATACCGCAAACTGACATTCACTGGACAGTTCCTCAATTTCAACTCCCACCATCTATACAGCTTAAAGAAAGGGGTCGTCCGCTGCTTAAAACACTGAGCAAAAGTCATCAGTGGCAACCCAGAGACATTAGATAAAGAATTGGTCAGTATAAGTAGTACAACATAACTATCCTGGGTACATGGCAGCAGCCCCAATAAAGTGTGATAGGTGGGTACAAGAAGAGGACAACAACACTCAGGAAACAGTCTGCCTGCCTTATGTGAAGGGGTTATCGGAGAAAATACAAAGGATCTGCAGTCCATAGAACATCAGGACAACCTTCAAAAGCTGGATGACACTTCGCAGATACCTCTTCCAAGTAAGACCCCTCCCATAAAGGAGAATGTGACTAAAGACTGTGCGTACGCAATTCCGTGCAGTTGTAGAAAGAAATATAAAGTGGATACAGGTCGCCCTCTTAAGGTAAGGCTTCAAGAACACCAAAAAGCTGTAATATGAGGGGGAGTGGAAAAATCAGGCATGGTTGACCACATATGGATAGAAAAGGGAAATCATCGCCCACTGTGGGATCAGGTTGAAATCATAGCCAAAGAACATCATTGAAAAATTCATAAACTTAAGGAATCATCACATATGCTAGGCCACAAAAATCTCCTGAGCCGACCAAGCATAGAAATGAATACAATATGGGAGCCAGTAATAAGGAGTGCCAGAGAAAAGCAATAATAACAACGAAAATTGCAATATGAGCTGTTTATAAATATGCAATGATAACAGCAAAAATTGCAATATGAGCACTAAAAAAAATGATTGCTGAAGACATTAGGTTTAAAATACCCAGAAATTCATATGCAGATGTCCTCAAGGACACATGGCACAGTGGATAAAGGCATTAGTTAGATCCAGTGACAGGACCCAAATAGTGTGAGATCAATACTTGGTTAAAGTGGTGGAGAACTTGGAGAGAGGAATTAACAGGAGATAACTGACATCTATTAGACATGGCACATACCCCAGCGATCGAAATAAAGGGTTCAGTTCAACATTCCAACCACCTGAAGAAGGCCAGAATGTACAACGGTCAAAATGTTGTGATAAATATGGCAACAAAGATGAGGATGATAGTCCGAATAATTAAAAAATACGCTTTTAAGTAGGTGCCTGAGGGGGTCGTCAGTGATGTTTTGATTTGGTTCATCAGGGAGTTTCGGGTCTTTCAGCATCATACTCCCCATCACCAAATCGACCCAATCAGGGGAGATCAATCTCTGATTCCCCCCTCAGTGAAACGCTGACAACTACTCTGACCTTTTTAAAGAATTAGGCGAAGACCACGTATTCCGCACATCCGATTGGATGTTTGTACAACCAATCCACTGCGCAAACTATCTTTTAAATGGCCCGCGGAGGGGACTTGCTTCTTTTGGTTTGGTGGATAGCAGTTTCAATGGATAACCGAGGAGGTAATCTTAATATTTCTAAGTTTAATACCTTCCCTAAGTATTGTATCGTTTAAATATTTGCCGTTTGTATTTTATTTGTGCTTTTTTGTGGGCGGGGGGGGGGGGTACTTAAACTCAACCCTACTATCACATTTTATCGTTTAGCCCGATTCTTAAAATTTATTACAGGATAACTTTAAATGGATATATTCACTAAATTTAAATAAATCCATGAACATAGAGTATATTTCTTTTCCTGTACACACAAAAATAAAATTAAAAAGGAAAATAAAATAAAGTAAACTCAGCACCATAATATTCCTTAACATTGATTTGAAACTATTTACAAATTTAAAGTCGTTTAAATACAATAGATTACGAAATGCTCCTGGAATAAATATTGAACTTCACATTACACACACACACACACACACACACACACACACACACACACACATATATATATATATATATGAATCGCTTAAAACCTGTCGGAGTTAGCTCCTCCTCATTTCCTTAATCCTTCAACAGGGGTCTCTCTCCCCTGACTATAAATACTGGCTGACCCTTCTCTCTCCCTCTCTCTTTTTCGACCCAGGCTTTGGGCCGCAACCTCGCGCTGAGGCGAGGAAAAACTATTTCTTTTTCACTTAGGCCAATATGTGACATCTCACAGATACAGCGTTTCCCATATTCTGGGAACACGCTAAGGACAATACACCGGTCCGCTACAAATGGTGACCCCGACGTGATTTCAACTCCTGCTAACACACACAAGACGATATATACGTACAAACAATTTCTTATACAGACCTTCGAAATGAGAGCCAGTCAAAACAACATAATATTGGAAACTTTTCTATCCTACGCACGCCGTACTCTATTAATGAAAGAACTTTTAATTCACTACAACATGTCTACAAAACAATTTTCTCCTTCACGGCAAAAGGAATTACTCTTACAACACGTGGAAACTGCAATTACTACTATGAGCGAGCCTTACAACTCCCTACTGAGCTATATTTTGCTTGACCTTTTCTTTCTCTCAGCGACATTTGACCTTAATTTCACCTGGCTTGCCAAACGGAGAACGCAACGCCATTTTTAACTAAATTCAACTCTCTTCTTCTGGACTGAAATAGATAAAGTGTGAACCACATCTCAAACAAAAGCGACTCACCGTCCTTTATCTTACCCTGCAATGATGCAACACGAATTATCTAAGAATTTGCGAGAACGATATTCTACTGTCAATAATAGCAAATTCTCCCAACTTTCATTCGACACTCGGTAAAAATTCTACATCAGCTCAACTTGGCCCCGGGGTAGAGCGACGCCCCTCCCCCTCACCATCACTTGGCCGACCATCGTCGCTGACCACAAGAAACAGCCAAGCCTAGCAGCAGCAGCAACAGCCACCAACTTCACCACAACGCTGCTTAAATCTTGGGCGCCAATTTTATCCTCGCATCCACAAAACAACCTCATCTTTCAAGTAAAAGTACGACGAGGACAGCAAACAGGTTGACGGGACGACAAACCCAACTCTACGTGGAGCATTGGAAAAAAAGAGCAAAAGCTGAACACTACCGACGTTTCTTCCAGAACGTGCCCGGCTCTGACTCACTAGAGAAATGCACAGCACCCTGACGACAAGAAGCACATTTCGTCGAATCACGCATCGCAACCACAGACACATTTTCTTTTAAGCGCAAAAGAACAATTTTCAAAACTTTTTACATTTTAAAAGTTCGTTTCCTACAACTTTTAATCCAGAGGGGAGGTATTGTCGGAGTTAGCTCCTCCTCATTTCCTTAATCCTTCAACAGGGGTCTCTCTCCCCTGACTATAAATACTGGCTGACCCTTCTCTCTCCCTCTCTCTTTTTCGACCCAGGCTTTGGGCCGCAACCTCGCGCTGAGGCGAGGAAAAACTTTCTCTTTTTCACTTAGGCCAATATGTGACATCTCACAGATACAGCGTTTCCCATATTCTGGGAACACGCTAAGGACAATACACGTACGTACGGACACTCAACACAATACACACATAACTTATCCATACAAACACTATGTAACTTTTCATGTCTTCGTTTATTAATATATTTGTTTACCCATAATATATATTTGTTTACCCATGTATATCGGTCTTGTTTGTTTTGTCTTCTTTGGACTTCATTAAAGTCCAACATTTTCATGTAGCTGGACCGGCCAGCAGGAAAGTTTAACCTTCTGATATCTCTTCACATTTTCACCCCACGGTCCGCTACAAACCGATAACAAACTAATAAGATAAAGTAAAAATAATATGCAAACGATTTATAGCAAAAATCGAGAGAAAAACTCTATAAATACACTACGTACGTGTTATTTTAGAATTCCGCAACTACTTTTTCTTCAATGTCGATTTTCGTGCAAAAAGTGGATCACAGCTTCATACATTTTTTCTGAAAACCTTAGCTTCTCATTGGACAATAAATATTAAAATTATCTCGCTTATCTTCACGTACATTTGTTCTCAATGAGCGAAACAAAACATATCAGGCTCCAGACTGAGTTTTGTAAAGCGCTCCCTGAGTGGTTAACAAATATTAAAAAAACAATTTACCTGCTCACCACTACGTCCGAATAGCATCAACCTAGTTTTTGACCTGGCGAAAAACAATGCTTTCAGGATCCTATCACGTGATAAAAAAACATATAAATTGAATGTACGAAAACTATTCAATCACGCTATTGAATCTTCTTACGAAACTTAAATTACAAACATTACGAACAATACATTCCACTACGAGCAACGAAAACAAATTGAACATTTACGGAACATTCACTTCTCCAACTTCTTTAAAGCTAAAAGTTTATCAACATATTTTCAGCTTTACAGGACTTTCTAAACTCTCTTTCCGTGAACATTTTGAGCGACACGTTAATTCAACTTTTTGTGAGCTCAGGTAAAAAAATATTCAGTAGTAAAATCTTTAACCAGTCAAAGGGAAGTAACTCATATTAATAATTCATATAAAAAAAAACTGTTGACGATTATATAAATATTGTACCTATTATGAAAAGTTATTTTCTTGTGTTTTTTCTCTTGTTTGCTTTTTGTTTGCTTAAACATTCGTAAAGTAAAAAATGTGCGGGTTGATTTACGCTGTCAATACCGCTACATTATGATTCCGATTAAAATATATAAAATGCGAAAAGTTCGTATAAATATAAAGTTAAAAAAGAAAGGAGAATAATAGAAAAAAGTCTTACGAGATGGATCGCGCCGAAACCGCTAAAGGTAAATAGTAACTTAAAACTACCGCGTATAAAATGGGTTTAACATAAAAGCAATATATTTACATTAACACAATTTACCAATTGACATATGTTCGTCGACTGTACCTGTACAAATCAAGTCATGTATTTAAATATATATATAAAAAAACACAAAAAGAAACGATGATTATATTATTGCCATGTTACAACTATAAAATGAAATCCTAAAGCAAAAAATGAGGCAGTGGAAAAAGTAAGAAATAAAAACAGAAAAAAAAAAGAAAAAGGAAAGCATAAAGGGAATAGTGAAAAAACAAGAAGAATCAAAAGTGGAAGAACAGTGATGTGTAGACATGGGGTGGTAGACACGTGTTGATGTGACCTTGACTCATATAGGAATAATCACCTCATGCTACTATCAAGAAGTTAGATGTTGGAATTTAGCGGAAGATTTATTTATTAACAAATTCACTATTGCTTTTAATATTTAAAGGATATTATTATACATTATATTAAAAAGAAAATTTATAAAATTATTTCAAAATTATTTATATATTAAAAACGTATATTGTTTTAATTTTTTACTTGTTAGGATTTAGGAAATGTAATTATATTCTATATTAAAAAGAACATATATTAATTTGTATTAATAAAACTATGAAATATAAAGAAATAAAAATAAAGAAACATCTACATTTAAAAATATAAAGATTATGCATATAAATCAGTGCAAGAAAATTATATAGAAATAATTATTATAATAGAGTTATTAAATAAATTGAATATATAAAGAAATATGATTCAATGAATAATAATTACAAACAGATAATTAACAGAAGAAATAATATAAATAGTAATGAGATATAATTATTAAAAATACAGTAATATTATTATTATTTTATATAAATTATAACATTAATAATATTATAATATTAAATAATAACTAAATAATTAAATTGATATTAAATAATATCATTAAATAAATAATATTAATTCTTATATTAAATAATACAATGCAATATATAAATACATATTAAATGACACTACCATAAATAATATTACACCATTTTTTTCACCCGCAAATTACCACCCCTATAAAGTGCCAATCCCCCACCATCACCACCACCACTTTGGCCTGCCACTGAATGCACCCATTCAATCCAACCAGATGGTGCGCGTGGACGTGGTGAATTTGTTCACCAAGGTATCTACGGAGGAGTTACTATCGGTAGTCAAGGACAGACTGGCTTCGGACTCATCCCTAGGAGAACAGACCAGTATACCGATAGATAACCGATGGAGATGCTGAAAATTCTGTACACAAACAACACACTTCGGAATGTAATCAGACATATAGGACGAAGGCTTAGCAATGGGCTCGCCATTATCACCAGCAATGGCTAACATATACATGGAATACTTCGAGGAAATGGTATTAGAATCAATATCACTAAAGCCGACTCTACGGCTGAGATACGTAGATGACACCTTCATACTCTGGCCATACCAGGAAGAGGTCCATGTGAACTCAATAAGACCATCGAAGCTTTATCTTCGCATTGTGGATGAAATAATAGGGATATTGGATGTTTTTAAGTGTTTTCTATGCATATTTTTTATTTGGGTAAGTATTGGGGGCTGCAGATTCTTAGTGCTCTTAAATAGAACCCTATATTTATTTCCGATTTACAGAGGTGGGAATAAAAATTGACCAGGTCATATTTGTTGATAGCTTTTCTGTAAACCTCAAACCGATATTTCTGTGCAGCATGATATCTAGGAAAGGTAAAGTGTTGTTATACTCACATTCACAAGTAAAGTCTACTGTGGCTTCGACGTTTTTTAGTTTGTTAACAAAATCGGGTAAAATCATATCTTGTGGATATATTAGTACAGAATTATCTGTGTATCTGAAATAAGAAGAATTTTGTGGTAAAATATTTTTAAAAGGACCACTTTCCAGAAATTTCCAAAATAGCCAAGCCAAAAACGCCATTAAGAGAAAACAAATTTGTTTATAAAAATTATCGAAGGTGAAATTTTATGATTTGTATCTGTGGGAATAGATAATTTTGTTTTAGTTAAGTGTGTTTTTAGTAAATTTTGACATTTCTTTACAGGAAAATTTATTTATAAAGATTTTATACCTAAACTAGTCATATATTTGTTTTTGATGTTTTGGAAATTTTTGTTGACAGAAATTTAACATAAGTGTGAGAGGACACCTTTCAATGACTTGGGTGGTGAGATTGATGTTTTGAGTGTTTTTTGGAAAATTTTTATTGGAAGAAATTTAACATGTAAGTGTGAAAAGAGATCTTTCAACGACTTCGGTGTTAGATATGATATGTTCTTTTGATGTCTTGGGTCGGTAGATTTGTTGCCGCGCTTTGTCATGGAATTTGGAAGCTGAAAGCAAGTCCTTTCTATCAGAAGATTTTGTCTTCAGTCAGAATTATATCCTCGGACGATAAAGACGTGTTTATTCTGGCTCCGTGGTGAACTACTCTAGTTTGCCATGTATATTAATGTTACATTTGTAGAATCGTCCGTATTTTTCCACTCAACCCGTTTAAAGGCGGAATTTTCCATAAGAGCTAGTTTCGACCAATCAACACCACACATTGCGAAACTCGGCTTATTATTGGTCGAGACGCCCCAGGATAAATTTCGGCGGGAACGCGCTGGGAGCCGATCTAATTTTCGCAGAGTAAATAAAAGGGCGAATCTTAGTCCGATTCACTAGTCAGCAATTCACTCTCAGAGAGATTTCTACAGAGATCCACGCGTGTCTACATCTTGACTTAAAGGACTTTTCGCGCGTCAACACCTGACTCAACCTTCAACCTCTTTCTCTCTCTCTCTCTGAAATCTTAGTACGTTTCTAAAAAAGTGTTATTCTACACTACCAAACAGAAATTATTACTAAAACAAATATATAAAAAAAATACGGTCCAAGGTGAATAACTCTGCCAAAACAAAAACATACAAAATTCAGCAAAAAAATCTCGCAACTACAATACTTTAAAATTTATCTCTCGATTAATTTTCCTCAAATTTTTATGTGAACACTTTTCCTAAACAAAGGAACATTCATGAACTTTGAGTTCATAAAATACTTCATTCAACTTTTGTTCAACAATTCAGTTATTCCGACTGAAACACAACTTTTTCCAAAATTGTATTGTAATTTATTTGTACATAAATATTCAATGTTTGTTTCTAATTGAATTCACGACTACCTTTGTTTCTTCGTTCAATATTGCCTTTGAGATCTATTCCTTTTGTATGTCTACGCTAAATTGTTGTGATTAATATGAAGAACATGCTTTTCACGTTTATTACCACAAACCTAAAAACCCTTCTGATTACACACTAATTCATAGCAATCCCAACAAATTGGTAACCCCGACGTTTGTACAGGCAAAACCACCAACAAATTGATAACCACATTATTTCAAACAACAAAACCTCAGTCGACATGGCAGATCCTGTACAACCAATTGAAGCTGCACTCAGGATGGAACTCCCTTCCTATACCACGAATACACAAACGTGGTTCATACAACTCGACGCGATTTTCCAAGCCAGACACGTGACGTCCCAGCAGTCGAAATTCGCGTTTGTTGTGGAGAAACTTCCCGCTGAAATCGCTGCGGAAGTAGCGGATATTCTTATTAATCTCCCGCCCGAAAAGCCGTATGAGGTGCTTCGGCACGCAATCCTACAACGAACAGGTTGCTCCGAGGAACGAAAGATTAAGGATCTCCTTACGAATGTAACACTCGGGAACAGCAAACCCTCCCAACTTCTTCGTAAAATGATTACACTACTCGGTGACAACAGTATATCCGAAACTGTATTAAAACAAATGTGGCTGGAGAAATTGCCACCCGATATAGTGCAAATTTTAGCAGTCCTAACTGAGGAGGTCGATGTCCACAAGCTGGCATCGATCGCGGACAAAATCGTGGACACTAGGCCAGCGCGCCAAATTTCCTCTGTCGTGACAGATAACCCGACCCCGGATGTTAACCAGCAACTCCATTTTCTGACTACCGAACTAAGGAACCTGTCTTTACGCCTAGACAGAATTCAGAGCATTCCTGGACGGAGTCGCGATACTTCAGGTAACAGACACAATCCTGGTAGGCGACGATCAACGTCAAGACATACTCGTCACCGCCAGAGAAACTATTGCTGGTATCATGAAGTGTTTGATGCCCGCGCAAGAAAGTGTCAGCCACCATGTGCGTATAAGAACGCGGGAAACTCCGAACCCGGCAGCCATTAAGGGCGTGTGCTGCTGGGCTAAATAACGGAAATCGCCTATTTTACGTTCTCGACAACAACAGCAGATTGAAGTTCTTAGTTGACACTGGCGCTCAGATCAGCGTTATACCGCTGAGTTATTGTAAGAAATCGTCATTAACGCCCAGACAAACTCAACTCAAGCTACAGGCTGCAAACGGCACATCCATCAGCACGTATGGCGAGCGTATTATGTCTCTAAGCATCGGCCTACGGAGAGAATATACATGGACCTTCACTATAGCCGATGTAGAGTTACCCATCATAGGAGCGGATTTCCTCGCACACTTCGACTTGTCCGTGGAGCTGTCATCTCGGACACTTACCGATATGCGCACGGATATGCGACGACGCGGATTTTTATCCAAGCTTTCCACGGTTGGACTGACTGCTCTGGTACCTAGTGCGAACGGTTGCGAAGTTTTGCTTAAGCAGTACAAATCTCTTTTAGCACCGTTCACTCATACAGAACCCGTAAAACACAACACAACACATACTATTAAAACAACTGGACCCCCAGTCCACGTGTCACCCCGTCGTCTACACCCAACTAAATTACGGGTGGCTAAGGAAGAATTCGAAAACATGCTCAAACTGGGCATAATAAGACCATCTTCCAGTCCGTATTCCACACCGTTACACATGGTCCCTAAGAACGAACCTGATGCCTGGCGACCGTGTGGAGATTACAGACTCCTAAACGCTCGGACTGTGCCAGACAAATACCCAATCCCTCATATTAAGGATTTTGCTTTGTCCCTTGAAGGCGCTACTGTCTTCACCAAGCTGGACTTAAGGAAGGCTTTTTATCAGATTCCTATCGAACCATCTGATATTCATAAAACAGCAATAACGACACCGTTCGGTTTGTACGAATTTACCCGAATGCCGTTCGGACTCCGTAATGCTGCGCAATCTTTTCAGCGTCTTATCGACGAAGTCCTCCGCGGATTACCTTATACTTATGCGTACATTGACGACGTACTGATAGCAAGTAAAACGCCCGAGGAACATCGTAACCATTTACAGTCGGTCTTTGAACGATTGCAACATTACGGACTAAAGTTAAACATTGATAAATGTTTATTCGCTGTCCCCGAATTAACTTTCCTTGGTCACGTCATTGATGAGAATGGCTTAGCTCCCCTGGACGAAAAGGTCAAGGCCATCAGTGAATTCCCACCACCGTCAACATTGAGACAGCTACGGCGATTCATTGGCATGATCAACTACTATCGCCGATTTATACGCGACTGTGCCATTGTACTTCTTCCACTGACGAATCTTCTTTCTAATCATAAGCGAAAAAACCCGAAGATTGTGTTATCTGCAGACGAACTGGACTCTTTTCGTAAAGCAAAACAAGCTTTGCAGGATTGTACCAAACTTGTGTACATTACGTCCTCACCCGACGCGAAACTGACGCTAACTACCGATGCGTCGTCGGATACAGTTGGTGCCGTACTTCACCAGATAGTCGACGGTGTGGAAAGACCACTGTCATTTTTCTCTATTAAGCTAAATACGGCCCAACAGAAGTATAGTACCTTCAGCCGTGAACTGTTGGCAATTTATTTAGCCATCAGACACTACCGGCACATCCTGGAAGGTCGTGACTTTTCAATTTTTACAGACCATAAGCCACTTACATACGCTCTACATGCTAAGTCGGATAAACACAATCCGCGAGATATCCGCTACATGGATTACATATCACAATTCTCGTCGGATATACGCTACATTAGTGGAGCTAGTAATACCGTGGCCGACACCTTGTCTCGTACAACTCTCAGCGCAGTGCAGAGTACAACACTGAACTTTGATAACTTAGCTGACGAGCAAGACAAGGACGAGACCCTGCAAGCTATCCACTCGGACACTTCCTTAAAAATTGAAAAAAGACCGCTCCCGTTTACAAACAGGTCAGTTTATTGTGACATCAGCACGGGTAACCCGCGTCCGTACATTCCGCCAAATATGCGCCGTCTGATTTTTGACCATTTTCATACACAAGCACATCCTGGAGGCAAGGCGACGTTGCGGACCATATCGGACAGATTTATCTGGGCCGGTATGGCAGCTGACATTAAGCAGTGGTCCCGCACGTGTTTACGTTGCCAAGCCACCAAAGTTGGCAGACACACAAGGGCACCTACATCAACCTTTGCCGACCCAGACGGTCGTTTTACTCACTTGCATGCAGATTTGGTGGGCCCACTTAAAAATGTGAATGGATTCGAGTACATTTTGACCATAATCGACCGGTTTACTCGGTGGCCAGTCGCCATCCCACTGCAATCAACTACAGCTGAAACAGTGGCCAGTGCTATTTTTAATAACTGGATCACAAACTTCGGATGCCCTTCGGTAATCACGACCGATAGAGGTCCACAGTTTCAATCAGCCCTTTTCAACGAATTCACTGATCTATTGGGAATTAAACATATTTCCACTACAGCATATCACCCTTGTTCCAACGGCCTCGTAGAAAGATTCCATCGGCAGCTTAAATATGCTATAACTGCTTCAACTAAAGGCCGAACTTGGGTTGATAAACTTCCCCTGATCATGCTGGCTTTGAGGAATACTGTCAAGCAGGACTTGAACTGTACCAGTGCTGACTTGGTTTTTGGGACTCCCCTAACCTTGCCAGGACATATCTTCGGCCCTGTATCGGACAACCTACCTAGCAGCCAGTTTATCAGCGACCTTCGGCAGAAAATGTCTGAAACTGTTTATACGCCGACCAGAGCCTTTCACAGGCCATATTACATCCCAGCTGATCTGCATACAGCCAAGTTCGTATTTCTACGCCGAGATATGGTCCGTAAACCTTTAACACCCAACTACACTGGACCGCATCAGGTCATTTCTCGAGCGTCGAAATATTTTGTTCTAGATCTTGCCGGCAAGCGAACTACGGTCAGCATTGACCGGTTAAAACCAGCTTATATCAACAGTGACGACCAACCTGTGACCACTCAGCCAACACCTGTTTCTGAGACATCACATAAACACCCATCTTCTACGCCTGAACCCCAAATTAACCCACCTACACGGACCAGGTCCGGCAGGCGCGTTCATTGGCCAGCAAAGTACACCACATTTTATACATATTAATGTCCAAACTACGTTGACCATTAATCTCGTGGGGCTATTTGTAGAATCGTCCGTATTTTTCCACTCAACCCGTTTAAAGGCGGAATTTTCCATAAGAGCTAGTTTCGACCAATCAACACCACACATTGCGAAACTCGGCTTATTATTGGTCGAGACGCCCCAGGATAAATTTCGGCGGGAACGCGCTGGGAGCCGATCTAATTTTCGCAGAGTAAATAAAAGGGCGAATCTTAGTCCGATTCACTAGTCAGCAATTCACTCTCAGAGAGATTTCTACAGAGATCCACGCGTGTCTACATCTTGACTTAAAGGACTTTTCGCGCGTCAACACCTGACTCAACCTTCAACCTCTTTCTCTCTCTCTCTCTGAAATCTTAGTACGTTTCTAAAAAAGTGTTATTCTACACTACCAAACAGAAATTATTACTAAAACAAATATATAAAAAAAATACGGTCCAAGGTGAATAACTCTGCCAAAACAAAAACATACAAAATTCAGCAAAAAAATCTCGCAACTACAATACTTTAAAATTTATCTCTCGATTAATTTTCCTCAAATTTTTATGTGAACACTTTTCCTAAACAAAGGAACATTCATGAACTTTGAGTTCATAAAATACTTCATTCAACTTTTGTTCAACAATTCAGTTATTCCGACTGAAACACAACTTTTTCCAAAATTGTATTGTAATTTATTTGTACATAAATATTCAATGTTTGTTTCTAATTGAATTCACGACTACCTTTGTTTCTTCGTTCAATATTGCCTTTGAGATTTATTCCTTTTGTATGTCTACGCTAAATTGTTGTGATTAATATGAAGAACATGCTTTTCACGTTTATTACCACAAACCTAAAAACCCTTCTGATTACACACTAATTCATAGCAATCCCAACACCTTAAATAATTCGAATTACAGTATCGCATTATTTGCATTTAAAGATTATAGAATTAATATTTATTCAGCTTTTAATAGCTATATTACTGATTTTATTTATAGATGGGAACAGGGGAGTGTGAGTTTTCGCATCGAAGGGCTTTGTTGGAAAATTTAATTGGCTTCGGTAGAAATCTGTAGCTAAGATTTGTTTATATTTGAAAAACTTTGAAGAGAAGATTTGTTCAGCTTCGGTAGAATTCCGTAGCTAAGTTTTGTTTGAATATGTGGAATTTCAGAAGAGAAGAATTTAACTGGCTTCGGTAGAAATCCGTAGCTAAGATTTGTTTATATTTGAGAATCTTTGAAGAAAAGATTTCGTGAGCTTCGGTAGAATTCCGTAGCTAAGATTTGTGAAATTTGGAAGAAAAGATTTGGTTAGCTTCGGTAGAATTCCGAAGCTAAAGAAGTAATTTTATTCCCTAGAAGGGGAATTATTTCATTTGATTTATTTGTTTGTTGATTCTCCGAATCAACGTTTCTATTTGTTTGACAGAGTCAATCGATGCGGGGAATTCTGCCCCTATTCACGTTCTTTATTTTAAAATAAGATTTAAAAGAATTCCAAAGCTAAAGTTTTAAAATAGTTTGAAAGATATTATTCATGGAATAAGATTTTAAGATCCTAGACTAGGTTAGGATTTGTGTTTTTCAATTTACCCTTTCAGCTCCAGAGGAAGTGAAAAAGAGTTTCAAAGAAAGAAAAGAAAATATTTGAAGAAAGAAGAAACACAAAAGAAATTGAATTGATTGTAAAAAAAAAGAAAATGCTTTAACAATATTGTTTGTTGTAAAGAAAAAGTTGAAAGATGTTTGCGTTGTCTGCTTGCTGACAACATTGTTTTGTAAGTGAAAATCCTTTTGTTCATTTTTGTTTGTTACCCACTTAGCATATGGACCAATATGCATGTAATTATGATTTGTTGAAATAAATATTTAATCTGTGAACACTAACGGTATAGTTGTTTATAATATCGTCTGCTTCATTGAGTGGGTTTGTTGTTGATTTCCTTTGAAGAAGCCGAGAAAGAAATCGGGAGTTTAGTCCCGTGTGTTATTTAATGTATTAAATTGTAATTTAAATATATTACTTTAAGATCGTATACGGGTAAAATTTAAATTTGATTGAGAATTTAATTTTTCATTTAAATTTTGGTCTTTGACATCACCCTTCACACTGACGCACAGGAGACACTATATCTCTCTCTAAAAAAAAACTTTATTTTTTCTCCACTTTATTTCTTCTTCAATTTTTATTTTTTCTACAATGTCTCTGTTTTTAATTTATTTTAAAGATCATCAGAGTTTTATATGCGAGAATATTGTACCAAGAAGTGGGTTAAAAATTCAAAGAAAATGGTTAAATCCTCATGTTATTATATATATATATATATATATATATATATATATATATATAAGTATATCGAGAATGTGTTTCATATACCGCGCATTGTCAGAGGATCTTTTGTGAACAAGTAGTGTTACTGTCAACATATTGGCTTGTCGTCAGATGAGTTGCACTACTGCGGATTATCTCAGTAACCCTGAGTTTTCGCTTATCTGGCAATTGGCCTGGCATGCGCTACCTCTCAATGACGTGATTTTCAAGGCTGGCTTCGCAGATATGTCTGATTCCCATTGGTGTGAACGAGGTTTGGAGGAGACGGCCGAGCACGCCTCCTTCCTGTCTCTACTCATGCGCCCGTCTTGGTATCATGAATGCGAATTGACGGCTCGTATTTTGTGGCTATTGATCTCGCGTACGTGTGCGACAATGTGTTGCTTCCAAGGACTGGGATGAAACAGTTGGTGTTTCTCACGTGACAAGAATAATAGTGTGGCGACACGTACGGAGAGAATCTTACGCAACGAAAGCTATTCTTATCAGTTCCGAATGAAGATCAGAACTGATAGAAAGCGATTGGTTTCGGAAATTTTCAGCAAAAGGTGGGTGCGAGTGGCGAGTGGATATATGTACAGGATAAAGAAAACAATCGACAAAGGAGGCGCTAAAATAAGTCTTGTTCAGCTATAATCGCCGCGAAATATTCTCGGGCAATGTGCGAAAAGACTCATGTGTTTCAGGAGTTGAGAAAGTGCTCTATTTTCAGTGGGGACATTACTAAAAAAATTTGATAATTTGTTTTCTTCGAACTTAACAAAAATGCAGCCAAAGTAAGAAGATATTATTTAATTAGAAAAGCTTTTATTATGGACACTATTGTCTTTGGTGGGGGCAAACATTTGCGATGAATAGTGAATTTTTACAAAAATGGTTTCAATTTTTAAAAATTTTATTTAGAATTAATTATTCTAAGTAAAATTTAAAAAAAAAATTGAAACCATTCTTTTAAAATTGTGTAATAATTTGTAGCGGCCAAAAAGATATTGTTATTAGATTAAGACTGTTTTTACTAATCATTAATAGAAAAGCTCAATTCAACAATCCCCACTATTTTAAAAAGAATTTTGAATTTATTTTATGTGTGTATTTTGTAAAGACATTATCAGAAAATAAGATAGGTAACTATAGTAAATTTAAATTTATTGGTAATTCTCTAGAATTTCCTCAACAAGTGTCTTCATAAAACCAAAAGTACCTAAACTTCAATAAATTTTAGATTACTTAGAAAACAATTTAAAGAAGCAATTACAGGTATAATTCTTATTCGGCGCCCTTTTTTACTCTTTGCCAGCTGCATGCTATATTGTTCAAAAATTGTAAGAAAAATACAAATTTTGTTCTTGCAAGAAACTAAGTAGTCTTTTTTTACCACAGTTACCAAGGATACTCAGTAGATTCTGACTTTCCATGATTTTGTAAAATGTGTAATTCCTTTCTACTTGTACAAAATACTAAATTTGTGCATCGTTTTTCTAAGAAATAACTCATTTCTTAATTGAATAAAAAATCCTTTCTTTTTTAAAATTTCGTATCCTAAATACGAAACTTTGAAAACAAAAGGATTTTTTTGTTTAAATTTTGTACTTCCGCGTGCTCTCGTGTATTAAGGATAAATATTTTGTTACATAATTCTTGCTATCACGTAATTTATTTACTTTCGAAACAAATTCCCCTACATTCAAGCCGCTAGTGGCTCTCTAGTGGACCGACGGTGGCATCGCAAGTGGTCCTCTGGTGACAGCCACCGGCAAACCACTGGTGAGGATCTAGAAAATAAAATAAATTTGGACAATCAAAAAAAAAAAAAAAATAACACAAAGAGACTTGTGATGCTAGCTAAAACTGAGCTTCGCACCAGTAAATCTGCATCCCCGTCAAAAGGGATATAAACTGGCAATCCCCGGTACACCGTGGGCAGTGACGGCAAGAGGCGGAACAAAATACTCTACGCCAGAGATAGCAGTGCGTGACACGTGAAGCAGTTAAGGTCATTTGCTAATCATATATAAGCCAAGAAAAACACAGTTGAATAGATTGACACTAACCTTTTCGTTGAAGACTCGACTACGGTTGAAGAGTTAATGATCGAACTCTCTGCCTCTGAGCAGAGAGGAACCCGGACGAGGTTCCGCCGAAGGGCAGAGCCTCGTTCCGGGAGGTTGACCAACCCTATCCCGTTTATACGGGATATACGGGCATATTTTGTTCGAGCCTACGGGCTCGGGAATACCCCGCTTTAAACCCGGCCTTGTGCCACATCTGTCCCTCGTGGGGAGGACACTAAATACCATTGACACTTACCTTTTCTAAGATGACAACTACCACTAGCACGGTCTGAAATCGAAACTACCCACTATCCAAGCTATGACGGAGAAAGAAAGTGACGAGACGTAACAAGGTGAGCTTAGATTTTGGATGAAATAGAGAAAGAACTAAACATGTTGAACAACGAACGAGAATTTATTCGGTGATTGCAAATATTTCTGAGAAAATAAAAAGCGAATAACCGTTACGTCTCCGAGAGTAATATGTATGTATGTGTAATGGATCTAGGAAGGTTGTGTGAATTTAAGATTGCGCTACAAATAAAATATGCAATATTCACAAACAAATTATAAGAAACGGCCAAATGATAATGATATTCAATCACGACAAAAATACAATACATGTTTGAAATAATAGATTAAATTTTATATACACAATTTACAATTTCTTTGTTTGTAATGATGTGTGCAAAGGTATATTTTAGAGAAAAAGTTCTTTGCTGTTTCGGAAATGTTCAATGTCTAAAAAGTTGTCTGCCTTTGATTTAAAAGGTTGAATTTAACTTAGACAAAATATTTTTCTATGAAAGATATTGAGTGAAAAAGTCTGTGTAAATTTTTCTAATCTCTCATAAAGAAAGTTTGTTTCTTTGGAGGTAATTTGACACATAATTCCCACGTGTATCTTTCGCGTGTGTGAATCTCAAATGCGACGAAAATTCGTTTGCTATTTCTATTTCTATTTTTTTTAACAAAGAAATCGGCTCAACGGGGTTTGGTAACTGTTGCGAATTTTTCTGAGAAATGCGTGGGCGAATGTTGTATTTTTTATTTTTTAGCCAATAGGATTTCTTGAAACATTTAAAATAGGGATGAATTTGATAAAAAATTTTCTCATGTCTCTACTTTTGAACAAATTTTGACTGTTTTGTTATGGAAATTTCTCGAAGCTTTTTTTTTTTTTAACAACCAATGAAATCCAAGAAAATGTTTGAAATTGAAATGAGGGTTACTATGTATGTGTGAGCAACCCACGGAGAGGTTAACACTTAAAATATAAAAATATACATATAGATATAATTGAATATATTGATACCAAAAAACTGAGGCAGAGTTCTTAATTAGAAGACCAAAGTTTTATTATCGGCAACAACAAACAACTTATGTACAATTGTTGATTTGTAAGAAAAGAACTGAAAGAAGTCACCATTTGCTGAGTGTTGAAATTAAAACATTAAAAAATTGTTCCAAAGTGTGAAAACATGTAACAAAAACAATTTACATCCTTCGAAAAGCAGGAAGTAAATTTCGAAGTGAGAAATTATGACCAACCTCAGGCGAAGCTGGTTCGCTGGGTAATTTAAACAATGTTCAGACCTTTGGAACAGGTGTTCTTGAGAAACCCTCACAGATTTAGAAAAGGTGTTTGAATGAGATAAATATCTCTGTTTTAGCAAAAGAGATTCTTCATAAAAAATAATTCTCGCAGGTTTTTAAGGGTTTTTCTTCCTCCCATTCCTTTTTCTTTTTCAGCAGCAATCATCATCATCTCATCTCACAGCTTTCTTGTCCGTTTTTTATTCCAATTCCGAGAATCACTATCCGATCAAACAAACGACACCCGTTTTACAACTTAAAATATTGCAGGTTTTGACAATATCAGAATTGAGCTTATCTTTTGTAAAATTTGCCACAGAATGTTTAAAACGTCTAGCTTCATTTTGGCAGTTTTTTTTATAAATCACTTTTTAAAAAAAATCTTTATTCACGTTTTATACATACATACACACACTAAACAACTGTCTAGAGAGCTTTACTTTGAAAGTTTTCCTGCATAACGTTCTAATTTTCTTAATCTTTCATAAAACTTAATATATTTTTTACTAAAAATAATTTGTATTATTTTTATACATTGCAATATTTTCTTAGCTTTTCATGCAATTTTACTACTTTTTAATTAAATAATTTGTATTTCAGTTTTTACAATTCCAACATTTTAATTATTATTTTCATATAATTTTAATATCTTTTTCATTAGAAATAATTTTTATACAAGAAACAAGTAGAAAATATGAGCAAATATGAATTCAATGAACAATGGGAAAGTGATTTCTTATTTATAGAGATTCCTCCAGGACACGTATATATTATGAAAAAATTCACATAACAGAAGACACAATCTTAAAATAGATCATAAAATATACCAGGCTGAAACAAAAAGCAAACTAAAGCTAGTGCTTGAGTTTGACTTAACGAAAGAATGTCTGATAAGAAAAAAGTAGAAATCAAAAGTATATATGAAGAAATTTTTAAACCTCAACTTCAAATATTTGCAACATCTTTTGCTGATAATGTTGCAAAGTAATCAAGTGGAAATTGACCATGAGGGAAAATTCTGCAGTAGCGAATGATCACCCAGTAACAGTAGGACAAGATTTCTGCATTGCAGTAATTAAATTATAGGTACATATTTAAAGATTTTTAAGGGTTTAAAACTGGATATACTTCTGATTAACTAATAACAGAACCTTTGATAAAAACGGAAATAAATTCCATTGATGGGTATGCATAATTAATTTTACAAGACAAACAATATTTGTAATATATTCAGTACAAGTCAATCCTGGTAACCATGCGACTGGGGTCCACAACTAGGGACAGACATGTGGAGACCTAAATTACTACTAAATAACAATTACTGATAACATTTTTAGCAAGGAACTTGTTAGTAATGTCCAGTAATTAGTTAATTATCAACTATACATAATATTAGAAAGTGACTTACAATTATTGACTTATTCCATAAAGAAAGTACAAAAATGACTTCCTCTACTAAAATAACTAAATGCCTGAAAGTCGCTTTATTTGCCATAAATTAGAGACATTTTTAGATATTGCAAAAATAATGTGTTAATTTGTTTATACCAATTGATTACAGAAAATATAATTGTATAATAAAATCAGAAAGCAATTTTGGCATTTTACAAAATCATGTATTAACAAAGTCTGAAAATAATTTAGAAAAAATGTGAATTTCAGAGAAACATTTTTCATAATCTTTACAAAATTTATTGTGATTTCTGTTATATGTGCAATTTGTTTCACAAAAGATGAAGAAAATACTTATTTCGCTATCATGCATTTCCAATTTACATAATTAAAATCAATTTACATTAACAAGAATAAAAATTAATTAACAAGATAACTTGTGGAATTAACCAATTAAATATATCTAAAAAAGACAGGGGAATTCAAAATAAAAATTATCTGGTAAATATTTCTCTGAATGGTTAAGTATGGATTTCTAATGCAGCTTCATGAACATATTTTTGCTACTTGAAAAAATATGAATTTTTAATACTGATTACATAATTTTAATGAGAATTGTATAACATTTTTATCTCATAAATAAAATGTTAAGATAATTTCAAAATTTTTAGAGCTGATTCTTGTTTTGTCTTATGTGAATCAAACAAACAATAATTTCTGAAAAATATATTTGACAATGCTTTCTTTTCATATTGAAATGATACTTATCAGAAACTAACAAAAATTTCTGTATGTCCTTAATTTAACAACACCAAACATTATAAAACAGAAAAACACTCACAGAACTGTAGTACCCAGTGGAACCTTTAAATTACCACAATCTAATTCTTTCAAAAAATGTCCATATATTTTGAAAATAAAAATTAGTATTATTAAATTTTCCTCTTGTGTGGGACGCTCTTTTCTTGTATCATAGTCTGCTATATACAGAAAGTGACATTTTAATATCTTTAGAGATCCTAGTTTCAAGCTCTGGTAAGTTATTGTTATGGTCCAATATCCTCGCACCACTGATATGGTCCAAGGTTAGGACCAAGGAGGAACACGAACACAAGAGTAGGAATAACAAAGATATATTAAACAGAATAATAATACAAGAAGTTGAAGGTGTTAGTATGACTGTCAGTCTGGTTTAGAGTGAACTACTATTGTCTCGACTCGTTACACTTCGTTCTATAATCGTCTCTCTTGAGAGGCGCAGTCTTTATAGTATCAGGAAGAGTTAATTATGTCGTTACAGGTAAGATCCCATAACACCCTCCCCCCAAAGCTTTTGCCTCGCAGGGGTCTTTAATATTTTTTCTCTTTGGATTTATCATCAAAGGCTCTGTAAATTCTTTTCCTGCTCGATTTTCGCGGTTCTGATATTGTTTGAGGCCTTTGCATATCGAATGTGTCGAATATCGTATCCATCACTTCTTTCTCACTTCCGTTCAATTTTGTGAAAACTTCCTCTGGACTAGGGAGAGGATAGTGATAATCCTTAATCGCTGCATTCATTCCCGTCGAGAAATCAGCGCATACTCGTATCTCACCCGATTTCTTTTTCACGTAAACCGTAGGTGCGGCCCATTGACTATATTCCACCTTTGTTAATATACCGTTTTTCTCCTTTAATTTCTCCTTTAATTTATCTGCCTCGGTCGATAAACTTTTCACTTTTTGGCAGAACGTATTTATCGGTAAATCCCAGAGGTAAAATTTCTGCATCCAGTCAGTTCCAAATAAATTTTCCGTATTTTTAAGAACGTACATTTTTAATTTTTTGTTCATTCCGTTGAATGTCACATTTGTAATAACTTCTCCCTCAAATTTTATTTTTCTTCCTGTTACAGACCTGGCTATTTTATCGGTTCTCAACAGTGTCGGTTTGTTTAATTTCTTCCACGTCTGTAAGATAATAATTGTTAAATCTGATCCGGAATCCAATTGTAGTCTGATTTTTTTTGTTTAACATTTCTACTTGTACGTATTTTCGTATATTTGTCTCGTCCGCTTGGCCAGTTCTAGTGACTCTTACTCGGCTTCTGCTTTCTTTCCGAGTCCAACAATGCGATCTTTTATTTCACACTTTATTGCACGACAGACAAGTCTTAAAGCGGTATGGACAATCTTTGTACCAATGCAAAGTCCCACAGCAATAGCATGGACTGGGGGGTAGCTTCTTATGATATTTCATTTGATTTTTTGAAGTAGAATAATTGGTTTGTCTTGTTTTTGAAGTAGAATAGTTGGATTGGTTTGTTTTTGAAGAGGGACAAAAACGTGTTTGTCGTTGTACTTTTCGTATGTGATCGACGCCAGACTCTTCGATATCTTTCGAGTCCTTTTTTACGCTTATACATCTGACAGTCTTCAGCCAATTTTGGTAGCGTCAATTCTGGTTCACTCAAGTTTTGTTAGAATTCTCCGTCTGTTCTCCGCATCTTTATTCGAAACCAGGCCTTGGACGAATATCAAACATTTAAAATTGTCTGGGCTGAGTTCGGATAACTTAAAGTCATCACAGTGTTTGTTTACTATGGAAGCGAATGTTATATAGTCTTCGCTATCTTTTTTTGTTAGATTTAAACATTTCCACCTTTTGTAGAATAGTGCGTTAAAAGTTTTACGGCTTCCTTGAAAGTCAACTCATTCGTTTTCCTCGGTAGGATGTAGTCTACGAATTTAGTGTATTCGCTTGACCCTAGTTTCCTCAGTAGTAGACGTACTTTTTTCGCGTCTGACCAATTCCCGCAATCAAACTCATAAATCTTCATATCTTCTGAAGTAATTTGCGAAGGTTTTGTCTTCGTCCGGAGCATAAGTGAAGTCTTCGATAGAGCTCCATATAGCATTTTGAGAGAATGCCGTTTCATTTTCAGAATTTTGCCCTTCATTTGTTACTGCCCGTAATAGTAATTCTTGTAGTTCAAGATGCTTCTCTTCGTTTTTCTGTTGCTGCTGGAATTGCATTTTCATTAGTTCCAATATGGTTGCCTTAAATTTTTCCATGTTTACACCGTAATTATGTGTAAATATTTTTCTTTAGTGTAGACTTCAAGTCTTTGTAGTCTGTTGTTCTGGAACCTTTGTACGAAAAAGTTTTCCTGTGTAGAGTTCGTGTCTTTGTTACCACTTTAAAGTTAGTGTCCAAAAAAAATAAATTTTCTTTTTTTTTTATGTTCGCGTAGAACTTTTTTCTTTTCTTTTTTTTTCCACTACGTTAGTCGCCTCTGTTATGGACGACCGATAGCAAAAGATTTTTTTAGATTCTCCGCGTAGAGCTTGTTTTTTCAATATACTCGTCGTAGAATTCGTTTCTTCAGAATACTTTTTTAGGTTTCTCCGCGTAGAGTTTCGTTTCTTCAGTCCTCGTCGCCACTGTTATGGTCCAATATCCTCGCACCACTGTTATGGTCCAAGGTTAAGACCAAGAAAGAACAACACGAACACAAGAGTAGGAATAACAAAGATATATTAAACAGAATACAAGAAGTTGAAGGTGTTAGTATGACTGTCAGTCTGGTTTAGAGTGAACTACTATTGTCTTGACTCGTTACACTTTGTTCTATAATCGTCTCTCTTGAGAGGCACAGTCTTTATAGTATCAGGAAGAGTTCATTATGTTGTTACAGGTAAGATCCCATAACAATTATCAAATGTTTGGCATCCAATTTCATCCAATAAATGTCCACATTTTGAACAATTATAGCCTGGATCAAAGTTGTATTCTTTGACATCAACATTTAAGAAGTTGTTTAGTATTTTCAGTATGGAATTTTTCAATAACATTTTAATCTGTTATAAAATACACAACTCCAGAACTTTGTCTTAATTTTCCAAATTCACTTTCTAAATAGTCTTTGATAAATTCATCAAGCATAACAAAATTAAACCCACTGCTTAGCAAATATTTGCAAACATCAATTAAGCCATTGCATGTATGTTCAATGACTACACTAGTATCTCTTGTTAAGGATTTCATTCTTTTTTCTTGCTTTCTTCCCATTTTTTCAAAATTTAGAAAGAAATAACACATGTTCATCATTTAAATCTGATATAATTTTCAGCAGATCATTTTTCTTAGTGTCATTATATATTTTTTTGACACTTACAATTTTCAAAAATTTTAAAACTTTTTCAATGGGTGTGTTTTAATTGCTGCTACAGTTTGATCAAAACAAACATTTAAACAATGGGAAACATTTTGTTGTTCAACAAGTTTTCAGTAAACTGCTACATCAGTTAGTTTCGACAACTCACATTTTGAAAAAGACCTTTTACAATTTCCCATTTTGCTGTCATCTTTTTGCCTTCAGAGAATAAAACAATAATTCAAAAGTAGGTTCAGAAATCCAAATATTCTGAATATTTTTTAAAAGGTGGACATAATCTAAAAGTAAGTACAAACCATTTTTAGTTATCCAAAGCTTATTAAAAATGGTCAAACTTTTAAAAAAAGATTGCTGGGTCCTGTTGTTGTCATATACAATTGCAATTACTTGACCATTTAATTGCTTAATTGTATCAACAATATATAAAACTCTTTCATATAAAAAAGTTGTATCTAATTTTGCAACTGGGATCATTTTAAGTAATAATTTTGGTCCACCATTTAAACATTTTACTATGATGCCCAATACAGATTTTGCTATCCCTCAAAATTTTCAGTCAAACCAAGTAAATTTTCTCCATGTTATTGTAGAGCAACTTTGACATCAACTAAAAGAATACACTTTTTCTGATTTTCAGAGATTTTACTAAATATATCACCAAGAAAATTAGTCATCTAATTTTGAGACTTTTGATGTCAAAGCTCATAATGTTCTTATAATGGGTAACTTAAAATCATCCTGAAGTCTGTTATATAATGATCAAGATGTAACAAAATATTCAAATGCCCTGCTAAGAATATCAAAATCATAATGTTTCATCCCAATCCTTTGTGGTGAAATAACAATAATATGTTCTTTTAAATTTTTTTATGATCAACTTTTAAGTCACTACAATAACAAATTGCTTCATTGTTTTGCACATTTCATACAGAAGCAGAAGTTTTATTTGTTGTTCTTGGTTTTGGTTGAGGACGAGGTAATACATTTGATGGCAAATGAGCAAATACTGACAGTGGATTTCTGGGTTGTACTTTTCCTCTAATAAACACTATTTCATAATAGGATGGAAAATGCCTTTCACAAACAACAGTGTTTGATTTGTTAGGGGTGTTGTCTCACAGTATTTACCTTTAGTTTTTAAGAATAGTTGTAAAATAAATTTATTGAATTTAATTTTTGACATTAACTTTATGTAATAAATTCTTTAATAAGCATCACTTTTCATTTATTTTGTAGTGACAGAACTAATTTCAACTTAGAACTAATTTCAATTTTAAAATCAAAGTTATCAATTTCCGTGAATTCCTTCAAATCTACAAATCAACCATTCGCCCTTGCATGGAGTATTGCTGTCATATATGGTCTGGTGCCCCTTATGTTTGTCTCAAAGTTCTTGATAAAATCCAGAGACGGATATGCATCTGGCATCTCGTCTGCAGTCGCTCTCTCACAGACGTGCTGTCACCTCCCTCTGTCATTTTTACAAATACATTCATGGTAACTGCTCTGAGGAGCTGCTTTCACTGGTTCTCAAACTTCATTAAGCGTTCTACTAGGCTGGCATCTCGCTCACACCCTTTCACTGTCGAAACTGTTAAATGTAGCTGTCTCTTCTACTCCAATAGCTTCATGTCTTGCACCTCTCGCCTGTGGAACTCCCTCCCCTCTTCCTGTTTCCCTGATAGTATAATCTCCATCTATTAAAATATAATGTCAATCGACGTCTCCAGATTACCTATTCTTCTATTCATCCTTTCCTCTATCACTCCTATTTGCTCTAGCCCCAACTCTCTGTAACCCCTTGCATGCTAGTGGCTTCCCACCATGCATAGAGAAAAAAATGCAACGAGTTAGTGTTAATTTTTTAATTTAGCATTAATAATCCTTAGTCGATAAGATAATTCAAAATTCATCTTTTTGTGACACTATTTAGGTATGGTAATTGGCTAACTAATTAACTATAGAAATTAAAACAAGAAAATACTGAGAACGGAAAAGAAGATACCCCGAAATTTCTAATTTTTTTTTTATTAAGAATAAAATCAAGTTACTTTCTCAAAGACCCGTAAATTGGCGTAGACAGTAGACTCACAGAAAAGCCATATGCAAGCTTTTTAACAATTGATTAATGTAAAAATGTTTGTAAAAAAAATGTTTGTAAAAAAAATGCTTGCCGAGAGAACACAAGATGCAGAAAAAGCAGAGCGTTGCGATATTGGGCAGGCCATATAGTGATCATAAAAATTTCGGCATGAGATGATTTGCCAATACGGGGCAAAGAGAATCAATATTAATTATCTTCCCAAGATATCATTTTTCTTGAGTCCCGGCAAGGCAGGGCCATATGGTAATTGTGGAAATTTTGGCATGAGAAAATATTTATTTCAATACGGAGTGGAGAGAATTGTTATTATTTACTTTTCCAAAGTGTCGTCTTCAGGTGCCGACACGTTGAGTAGCCATATGGTGATTATAAAATTTTGGGCATGAAAAAGAATATCGTGGAAGAATTGTGATTTGGGAGATAAGAAATTTAATTTCTCAAGAAGCCAATGGTTTCAGTAAAAGCTAACTTTATGAAAGGAGCAGATAGCAGACTTTGACAAGTGATTGGTGGGGTTTGTAAAGAGTGCTGGTTAAGAAGACGAGATTTTAAGTGGCAATGTGTGATTCATAAAAATTTTGGCCGATGGAAAAAAAAAAAAGAATTTTGTAAACAAAAATTCTGGGTTATAATTTTAAGGAGGCCAGCTTAGCCACTTTGCATAGCCAAGATGCCATTGGTCAAGTGGTAGCAATGGTGATAGGTGGAGGTAATTTGATGAGAAGGACGAGGAAGTTATTAAAACCCACTGAAGGGATTGGTATGAGGTATCAATGTAAGAGAGTGGGAGTTTAGGAGGATAGCTCTCCTCCAACCTCTTTTCACGGATGAAGAGATCCCCCAAAATGGAAAGTGATTAATTTTCCAAAAATGGGAAGTAATCAATTTTCCTGGCCTGACAAAGAGATTTCTTGTCAGAAATCAAGATTTACCAAAAACCCCAGACTGCGTCTAACCCCGCACCGGTTTTTGGTCGGTACCCATATAAACGAACGTCCTCAGGCTGTTCGACAGTAGTTAGAGTTAGAGAGTTTGAGTAGTTCGAGTGGCAGGAACCAGAGTGTTGCCTCGCAGAAGCTGACCAAGAGATTCCATGCCTCGCAGAAGCTGACCAAGAGATTCCATGACCTCCGACTTTGCGTATCTTGCCAATAGCAAGTTATACTGACGAATGAAGCTAATCCAGCACCTAAAAACTAAACCAGTTGATTTAGGAGACCAGCACTTGCCTAAGAAGCGTAGAAGTGTCACACTCCATAGAAAACGGCCTGGGAGAAAAACACACTCCTGTATATAACAAACGGATAAAGTTAATTTGTTATTTTTTAACATACTTGAACCTCTTGGGTTTTTATTTGCTTCTTTTTCTTTATGCTTGTGCAATATCACCTCCAGTCTAAACTCATCTTACACTACGGCCCGATGCCTGATTGATCTCGTCTACCTAAGATCAAAATCACAACGTGGATATGTTAGACTTGAGATCAAAGCAGTTACTTCGGTAACCAGACGTTGGAAGTGATCTGGGTACGATAGAACTGGTGCTGAACTGGTTGCAGCTGGTGTGAAGCTGTTAGCATCGACCGACCATCCCACTTGGTACCCTGACCAAAGGATTCGAGACACCGGCTGGTGGCAGTGACAAACAGTCAACCCCAAAACGCCGGTGGGAGAAACATTAGTTTCACGCTGCGACTGGGAGTTGACCATGGGCCGACAGGTCAGTGTCACATTTTTTGCAACTTTCATTAATTATTTCTGAGTTGAAATTAGTTCTGCACATCTAATTTTGCAATGAAAAATGTTACATTTTTAATGTCTTCTATTTGTGAAGTACAGAAAAATTCAACATACATTGAAAAAATACCTGTTTTTTCTGTTAAAGAAAAACAAATTATTCATAAAAAATTAATTCTATACTTAATATGGTCATTGTTGAAGAACAACAGCAGAGATAAAAATATAATGTTTAAATTAACTTTATAAAATTCTTGTGAATTTCATACTGAAAAGTTCATTTAAAGATAAAATATGCAAGTTCAAATAAAATAAATAAATATTATACTTACTTAAGTAATAAAAATTTCTTTAAAAAAAATAATTTCTTAAACCAATTCCACCAACAAACTTTTGCATGTTAACTGTTTACCCCCAGTGACAGAAGATCTACACATGCTGTACAGGCCTGGTTAAGGATCGTCATGATTCAGTAGCATTCACAGAAATTGAAGCAAGCTGAAGTGGTACCCAAATTGCAATACAACAGACTTTTAAATGATCAGAATCTGAAAGAGAAGTATATGGATAGTCTTAAAAGCAGATACAATGAAATAAAGGAGAACGGAAATTGAAAGTGGGAAGCATTAAAAGAAGTTTTAGTAACATCAGCAAACAAGGTCATCCCAAAGAAAACTAAACAAGGAGAAAGAGGAATGGATGACAGATGAAATTCTTGACATGATAAAGAGCAGACAGTAAACAATGCCAAGATATGGCACAGAATATAGGACATGGCACAAATAAATCAGGAAGAAATGCAGGCAAGCAAAAGAGGAATAGCTCAATGAAAAGTACATGGAAATAGAAAGAATTGCGTACTCCAGATAAAGTAGATATGCATAGAAGAATAAGAGAAATCATAGGACAAAAGACTTGCTCATCAACAGGATGCATGAAATACAAGAATGCAACACTGATAATAGAGAAAAAAATACTTCAAAATGGAATGAACACATTGGAGAACTCTTCCACAACAAAAGAAGACAACCTGCAATACACAGAAGTATCGAAAGATCAGAAATATTAAAGTCTGAAGTGAAAACAGCACTGGACAAATTAAACAAGAACAAAGTAGCAGGAACAAATGGAATTTAATAGAGAAGCTGGCACCATTAAATGATTTCAGTATTGACAAAATTACAGACATAATAAATGAAATTAACAACAATGGTGTTATACTGGAAGACCGAAGTAGATCCATTTTCATAGCACTGCTGAAGAAGCCAGGTGCAAATGTATATGAAATCCATTGGGCAATCAGCTTAATGAACCACATAATAAAACTTATCTGAATTCCAATGAATAGAGCAGAATTAGATTGGAAATAGGACAAAAACAGTACGATTTCATTAAAGACACTGAAACAAGGAATGTGATATTTATGCTCAGAATTATACCAGAAAAAGGAAAAACAAATGTGAAGAGATGTATACCGTTGTTTTATAGATTATAAAAAAGCATTTGACAAAGTCAAAAATAACTGTTAGAGCTGCTAGGTAAGTTTGATTTATTTGTGAAGGAAGCTAGAATAATAGAAAACTTATACAAGAAGCAAACGGTCTGCTTACAGATAAAAAATAAATTTGGTAAATACACAAAAATAGAAAGGGGTGTAAAACAAGGATGAGTCTTATTCAACTGCTACAGTGAAACAACAATTCTGAGAGAATTAGAAGTTAGACTTGGATTCATTATTATCAGCCACAATCTTAACATTAGATATGCAGATGATACATTGTAGATGGCAGACAGAAAGTAAACTACAGGAACTCCTACAGAAGGTAATAAAGGACAGTGAGAAGAAAGGACTAAACATCAATTGTAAGAAGACAGAATGTATAGTTGCTAATTACAAATTGGAGATACCAAAATTAAACAAGTGCAAAAATTTAAATATTTAAGAAGTGTTTTAACAGAGAATGGAAATTGTGACACTGAAATCTGAAGACATATTGGGATAGCAAAAGTTAAGCATAGTATTAAGAAACAGGAAAATTTCATTGAAAACAAAGAAAATAGCACTGAAATGTTATATAATATTGATCCTCCTGTATGGCAGATCATACTGGACTATCTTATCACAGATGGAGAAGAGACTTGAGGCAACAGAAATGTGATCCCACAGAAGGATGCTGAGAATACCATAGACAATGTGTGCAATGACAAAGTTTTAAAGAAAATAGAAACAAAAAAGATACTTATATGTAGCATCATAAAGAGAGAGGTGAAATCTCTAGGGCACATAAGAGAAAAAAGGCTTGGAAAATTTGACACTCACAGAATTAATATTGAAGGCAAGAGGAACAGAGGAAAGCAGAACATAACCTATCTAATGAGCTTATGTAAATTGTTGGCAGAACAGGGATTAGGAGAGGTAGAAAAAAGATAAAGTTTACTAAGAGCTATAAAGGTCAAGAAGTTGTGGAGAGCCATGATTGCCTACGTACTGAAGGGACAACATATGTTCACAGTCAGACTGAATCATGGGCAGTCAGTCATTCAGATCCATGCACTCAGATGACATTCTGGCAGTTGTAGAAAAGGACACAATGAAAAGAGAGGGGAAAAAAGATGTTCATAGTTTACAGGTCAGGGAGAAAGAAAGGAAGTAGAATTTCTTTCAGTTTCTTGAAAAATAAAAACAGGAACTCAATCCCAAATGTGGACTTTCTTCTTCTATGTGTCATGGGATGTAGGCGATCATGGCTCTCCACAATTTCGTGTCCTTAGTAAATTTTCTCTTTTCACCATTTCTCCTAATCACTGTTCTGACAACATTTTGCATAAGCACTGCTTTCCTATGTTCCTCTTGCCTTCAACATGTTCTGTGAGTGTCAAATTTTCTAAGTCCTCTTTCTTCTTTATGTTCCCTAGAAATTTCAACTGTCTTATTCTGATGTTAAGTGTAAATGTCCTTTTTGTTTCCATTTTCTCTAAAAATGCAACATAAATAAAAAGCAACAAGTGTCTTGAAAGAGCCTTTTATTTATTAGTATTTATTTATTATTTCTATTTTAAATCTGTATTTGGGCTTGAGTGCCTATCAACTTTGTTATAGCACCATTAGCAGGTTCACCAAAAGCTCTTTAATTTGTGCAAATATTCCATTGTGTATCAAAAGTTCTTTTAGACAGAAAGAAATTTCTTCATTTTGAGATATTTCTGAACAAAGAACTTACTTGAAGAGAAATGTGATAGGGAAATTGGCAAGGTGAGTCAAAGAGGAAGAAAGTTGAGGCAAAGTAAAGTTGAAGCTGGTCATTATATATTTAAACCAGTGTCCTTTCAACTAGGCAGGGTCTCCAGAAGAGAGGTTAAGCTTCTATTGTTGATGTTATTGAGGTAACATCCTATTCTTCATTGTCAAGGATTCTACTGCCTTCTTTTGGATTTTTTCAACTGCTGGACCAGTGGTCTTTGTCCACATATATCCAAAGACATACTTTCTGACTGCTATTTTTGGTGGGCTACATAGACTAGAAAATGCTTCAAAATATTCCTTTTATAATTTCATACTATCACCATATTATACCATAAGAGTTACTGCAGAAAAACTTTCAATTGACATGTTATGTTACTTGTTGCAAAATACATGAATTACTCAATAATAAAAGCAAGGGGATTGAACAGACAAAAATTCAAAGAATACTGTGAAATGTTTAATTTGAAATATGTAGACCTTGTGTTGGTTCCAAGTAGATTTTGAAAACTAAAAAAATACTATAATTCGCTAAAAGAGAAAAATGAACAACTTGAGGAATGAGCCCTTTTTGTGATGATAATTAGCTAAATTTCGATTCAGAATTTTTAGTCAATATTACCATTCACTCCAATGATTTAAATTTGAAATTTCAGAGCAAGAACAAATTTTCCAACCTTAGTAAAAAATTAATAATAATATCAATTATCACGATACAGTTGAAATTGTTGCTTTCTCATCAAATAAGGATTTGTATCAGTCTTTACACTTAAAAGATCTGAGTGAATGTATTGTAAATAATGGCAAGTTTATAAAATATCTTGAAAAAAATCAGGCATGTGTCATTTGAAAACTATTTTTCAAATTTCCCTGAAGAAGACCGTATGCCTGCATTTATAAATCTATTTTTACTTAGTAAACAAAAGTAATCATGAAGATTCCTAGTAATATACAAATGGAACTTGTTGACTTGAGAGCAAATTCATTATTGAAATGAAATTTGATGGGCATTTCTCAATCCCAAATGCTTATGACATTATTAATTTATGGCAATCATTACCCTATGTACAATTTCCAAAATTAAGAAAATTTGCTCAGAATTATATCTGTTCTTTTGAAACAAGCATTTTCAGTTATGAAACCGATTAAAAATGAGTTGAAATTAAATTCTCTGCTGTTCTCAGTAAATA
Source organism: Acanthosepion esculentum (assembly GCA_964036315.1). Taxonomy (NCBI): domain Eukaryota; kingdom Metazoa; phylum Mollusca; class Cephalopoda; order Sepiida; family Sepiidae; genus Acanthosepion; species Acanthosepion esculentum. Next base: position 71,112,420 of record OZ038508.1, on the reverse strand, counting down.
ATTTAACTCCAAACCAAACATTAAAATTTTGGTGAAACCAAAACAAACTACAAAGTCTCATCTATTTTATACAAAATAAATCATATAAAAGATAAAATTAAGATTTAGTAAATTTAGTGGAATTAAATTTTCTCTAGCCCACTTCACAACTCCAAGGAATTTGTAGTGATAATCATGATGCTTACCAAAATTCTCCAAAGTTGTGCCAAGTCTGATAAATGTTTATATTATGGGCTATTCTATCAAATTTATGTTGATATTTACCAAAATGTCTGAAGCCAGAATTTGACAGGAAGCACTTTTGGAAGGGCCATATCTGGTCAAAAGTACTAAAAGGAAAGTTTTTCTGAGAAGATGATATGCACCAATGTCATTCTCTCAGACAAATATCTTTATGTCAGAGTTCACAGTTGCTTAGTCAGTTCACACTAAGGAAGTGTTTTTACTGTGAGTTCATTCTATCTCTTTCTATTCTCTTCTCATGCTGAAGGTATATCCAACACAGGCACAAACATCTAAATCTGCTGTTAATTTTCTCAATACCTCAAGATCTTAGTAGAAATCAACCAAGAGTAATTGTAACCTTTGACAGTCTATGGTATTAAATTGTCGGTAGTTTTTACATTGGAGTTTATTCTTTCTATCTATAATCTTTTTGCCTTTCAAGAAAGTCTTCAGTCAAGAGAACCACAGCCCGCTAGAATGAACAGAAGAATTTTTCAATAATTCTGTCCTCGTGAGTACACAACATTAAACCACTAGACAAACATAACTGGAAACCAGTAACAGGTGAAAACAGTGAATTGATGAGAGCACCCATGTCTGTAAAACACCTCATATGCTGTGCATTTTGGCACAAAGACCAATCGTATGTGTACAGTTTTACAAGAATTACTGAGAGTGCATAATTTGTATGCTTTCAATGCACAAGTTTAACTTGTGCATTCAAAACCTGATACAGGAAATGTGAAAAGTTGGCCACTCCTTGGTGTAATATTATAAAATATTTATTTCATATTTTCTACCTTTTAACAAAGTTGTTTAACAACTTATCTCACTAAAAAAAAGTTGCATAAAAGGTCAAGAAATTAAAAATAGAAGTTTGTTAAGTAAGTTTGTTTAATTTTATCTGAGAAAATTTCATGTGCACAAAGATACTTTAGTTTTGTTAGAGAAAACTGTTTTCATATATTTTGTATTTTTTATAAAGGTCAAGTTATAATATTTAAGAAAACATTAGTTTAAATAAAAATAATCAACTATCCAATGATTTTGAGATTATTACCTTACAAAAATGTATAATTTTTGTGAATATTCTGGTTCTTATAATCACTTGATATGTCAGCAAAAATTAATTTCAGCATTAACAATTTTTATTTATTTTCTACTATTCCTTGATTTATATGAATTTTATTCTTTCATTCACTGTTTCAAGTCATGAACTCTCTAACCTCCCTCTTTGTTATCATTTTTTTCATTTTTAAAAATATTTTTTATTTTTCCATTATTTTTATATAAAATATCATAATTTTCCATTATTTTTATATAAAAATTATTTTTTTCAACTACAACTGTTTGAAGTTATTATAAAAAATCATATAAACCTCAATAACTAAGTTGCTTTGAATAATTTTTCTTAAATTTTAAACAATTAATTAAGATGTCAAACCAAAGCTTGTACTAAATTTTTAGATAGTTTCAACATATTAAAGTTATTGGATTTATTATAAAGACTGCAATCTGAAGTTATTATGCAGATTAAAGTAATATTAGTTTAAAGCCTCTGAAATGTAATAAAAACTATTTTTTTATATTTTTCCTTTACCCATGTTTCAACAAGGGTAAAGGAAAGTATCTAAAAATGCTGAAAAATAGAAAATAAAGTTATTGAGTGAGGGAATATCCACATTGGAGATATCAAAAGATCTTCATGGAGATCATCAAACAATAAAGAGAACTGTTAAAAATATAACTAAGCTAAGAATTAGAAGTAAATTGAAAAGAACTTGTCACCTTGAGGAAAATTTAACTAAAGCAAATTATAGTGAAACAACCACTTTTGACCAGTACTCATATTTAAACAAACTGGAATTGAGGAAGTCAAGAAGGACAAAAGGTGTAGAATACTTTGTAAATTGGGATCTGTCAAGAAATCTCCCAGGGAAAGTCCTTTCAGTAAAGCAAATATTTTAAATTGTCAAAATTGGACCAGGAAATACATGAAAATTGACTTTTCTAAAGTAATTTTCATGGACAAATCTTGGATGGCACTCAATGGGCCAAAGGATGGATTTTATCTGATGCAGATGTGCCTATAACTAAAAGGAGGTGGCAGTGTGATGACATGGACTGGAATTATCAACCAAACCATTATTGAATCAATCAAATTTGATGAAGTGCTAACTATTGCATTTTCATGGACAAAACTTTTTTGAATGATTCAAGTCTCAGCCTCGCAGTTTCAAAGTGAAGTGAAAAATGTTTGTTATTTGTTCTATTATAGGTGTTGACCAATTGTTCAGGATTTTATTACCTTGTTATTAAAGTAAAAAGTGATTTTCTGGTTTTATATAACTTCAGACTGTAGTTTTTATAATAAATCCAGTAACTTTAATAAAACACATTAAAACTACCTAAAAATTTAACTCAAGCTTTAGTTTGACATCTAAATTAATTATTTAAAATTTGACAAAATTTTTTCTTCAGATGGACAAGAAGACAAAATGCCTTGACAAAATACTCTGGTTCAGCAATGAAGGATTTAAAACAGAAATACTACTATCAGATGAACTCTTCAACTTAAAATGACAGCCCAAGTCAAAGAAAGCCTGAGTCAAAGTAAGTAAAAATCTCTCAAACAAGACATAGAAGATCAACCAAGAATGAGAGCCTCAAAATGCTCAAATCAAATTACAATGAATATGTTCTTCAAAGCAGACACATATTAGATTTTCAAACAGTTTACCTTGACAACATGCACAATTTTCAAATGAACTAATACTGAGTGGAAATTTATTTAAAAAAAGAAAACAGTTGTGGGTTTTAGATTTTAAACCTTTAGAAAATCAAAAATTAAACATAAATCATACCAAGAACATGCAGAAATGTTTTTCTTACAAGTAATGTAAAGTGAAAAAGAAATTTTGTGGTATGAAGATTAATTTTGATAATTTTTAATATTTGAAGCTTACTTTGAATAGATTCTTACACTTAAATGTATGGTTGATTGAAAAGGGATTGATTTTATTCTTATGGCTCATCAACCCTTTATTTTGGATTGGATTTTGGAGGCTGCTGGTACCAATGTTCCAAAGCAATCGCCCATCTGACCAAGCTTAATGCTGCTTAACTTCGGTGATCAAACATGTTTTCAGTATGATTGATTGAAATGGAATACACTAGTAAAAGTTTTAATTTTTGTCAACAGAAACTGTGATTACTTGCATTATTTACATTATTCAGACTGTTATCCTCATCTTCATTGTCATATTCACAATGTTTCAGCCATCTTCAGGTAATTGGAATTTTGAACCAAACCCTTTATTTCATCCACCAGGGTAGATTGTTCTAGTCCCACATGCCATGCCTCTTCAACTCTCCAAGTTTTGGTTCACCACACCTGTCGCCTGGTACTGAACTCACAACTCTTTGGGTGTAGTCACTGGATCTAATCATCATCTTTATCCACTGGGCCATGTGGATGAAATAAAGGGTTTGGTTTGAAATTCCAATCACCTGAAGAATTTAATTTTGCCACTTCTTATTAAATATTTCTTCAACAGCTAAATAAGCTGAAAAAGAATTCTAAAAAAACATCTTTAAAAAAGCAAGACAAGAAAAGAAAAATAAAAATACAGTAGAATATTATATGAAAATGGACTGAAAAGTTCATAGGCTGATTATGAAGGAGTCATGCTAGAGCTGTGAAATCTTGCATACATTAATTTTAACTCTTCTTCTGCATTGTTTATTTCCAGGTAATCTGTTTAAAAAAGACTTCAAAAGTAACTAAAGGACAGAATTTGGCATCATGGTACTATCAAGTACCTACAGAAAAAGGGTTTAGCCCCCAAAGACATTCATGCTGACATGGTTGATACATTAGAGGATAATGCTCCAGCAGTATAAAATAGCCAATGCTATTAGCATATCCCGTGATAGAGTTGAGAATATTTTGCACAGTAAACTTGGCATGACGATGGATTCTTCTTGGTCGGTGCTACATCTTTTGATACCTGATCAAAAGTGTAACAGACTGAGCCCATCATGGGAAAACATGACATTGTTTGAAGGAGACCCAGCTGGTTTCCTTGAACATTTCCTAACCCAGGATGAGTGTTATGAGTGTTGGGTCCATCACTTTGAGCCAGAGACAATCCATGCATGCAGTGGAAATACCCCTCCTCACCTACTCCAAAGAAAGCCAAGGTCATTTCATCAGCAGGAAAGATGATGACCTCAGTTTTTTGGAAAGCAAAAGGCATTGTGTCTATTGACTATCTTCAAAAGGGCCACACATTCAATGGAGATGTTATGAAGTCGGTTCCTGTCTGGAATAGTTGTTGTCAGGTCAACAGATGGTAGCTCAACTGGTATTCACTGTGTTGTACTGTTTTTATAGCAGTACCTCATTTACATACAGTACTACATCTCCCTGAGCCAAAATGGCCTTATGCTTTTCATTGATTTTTGACTTCTTCTAGTTATACTTGGGAATCTAAACTGTCTTTCTTGTTGTGTATCTTGATTTCTTCTTATAGATAACCTAGGTCTGAGTTCATTTTCCTCTTCTGACTACTTGTCAGATGTCTGCTCATTAATATCCATAGCTTCTTCAGTTTCATTACTGGATTCATTAGTCCCCTCCTCCCCTTCAAGTTCTTTACCATCAGATTCTTCATCCATTTTTATATCCTCGGGTTCCATTTTGCTTCTCTATGACTTGCTATTTCTATAATAGGTAAGGGGAATGAAGCAGAGCATATCTGATGATTCACACCTACTTTGTTATCCCCATATATCCTCAAATCACCATTGGGCATTCATATCACAACAATTGGTGAAACCTAACTTTTACCACCTTGGGTAACTTTCTCCAATATGCCTTGTTCTACCATTTTCTTTAGTTTTGCAACTACCATGGGTAGAATGTAAATAGGTATTTTTTGAAATTCAAAATAGATCGGGTGACTATTTTCCTTTAGACAAATACATGCTTAATATCCTTTCAATAATCCTATGTCAGGTCCTTCTGACTTTAATACAGTTTATTAATTTCGCCATATCCACTTAAAATGTCTATTCCCAGGTGTCCATGATCTTTTGTACATTCTACAACAGTGATGGGAATAATCTCAAAACGTTTTTTTTTTGTCTCAAAAGTTCCTTCAAAGGTGCTTATAGTTTTGATGACAGATCCATCAAATGGTTTATAAATTAAGATTACTTTTTCTTAGTTTGGGTTTACACTATTTTTTCCCCAGAAGTTCCTTGGTAACATTGATCCCCATGTCAACCTGCATGGGAAAAGTTATGCCATTCAGTTTTACTATCTCACTTTTTTTCACAGGTGTTCTTATCAAATATACTTCTGTCTTTTCACTATGAGGAATTATACTTTCTACCCTTTCTCTTTTTGTATCTGCACAAAAATTAGAAATGATCTTTTCTTTTGCAGTTTAGACATAATTTTCCTATAGTTGGACATTTGTTTTTGTTTCTTTCATGTTCTTTGTTGCAATATTTGCACTTAATTATGATTTTAGTTGTGTTGTATTCTTCCACATTGTTTTTAGAATTATTAAATTCATTAATTCTAATTGCTGCAAGAATTCTACACTTGCTTCTAAATTCATATCATTCACTTGTAGCTGTTCTAGGATCTTATGTTTGTATGTAATGTCATACATGCCTCCAGTTAGTCTTAGAAGGATGAATTTGTTTTCTATAGATATTTCTCTCAAATACAGTTTTTCATATTCACAATATCTTGATGCTTCTTTCAATCTGTGTAAATATTGCATTACACTTTCATTTGGGTTCTGTCTATTTTCCAGAAATTTTGTTCTTTCTGCAATAACCAGATTCTTTTTTTGGTCACATGTTTTTATAATGATTGAAATTTCTTCATATGTTAAGTCTTTCAGTATTTTGGGGTTGTTGTAACCTAGAAAGGATTAGTGTATGAGGAATAACCAAAATGGAGGTTGAAAATAAAATGGTAATGTTTATAACATCAACAGAATACAATATTCACCCGTAGCATGAAGTAGGTAAACCACTGCTAGTGGTAGACTACTTTGACACCATATTACTCCCACTTACAATAGTGTTCAACGTATTTATGAGGATTGGGACATACTCATTAGTGTTTGTACGTATGGTATATAACAGGGGTACACCATAATGGATATTTTCTTTATGACTTCACATCCTACCAAAACCAAAAATATATCAGTAATTTCATTCTCGTCTAGTCAACACTGCTAAACACCTAATCCACGTTTCTATGTGCTCCGGTCCATCCAACATAGTTAGGAATCCTATTGGCAATGCCATATTGTTATGAAGTAGAGTACTCTCTGGAATATTGTCAGGTCAACAGATGGTAGCTTGACTGGCATTTGCTGTGGTGTACTGCTTTTATAGCAGCACGTCATTTACATAAAATACTACACTACAGGAGAGTACTATATCAACTTGCTGAACCTCTTATGAAAGGTTATCAAGACCAAACGCCCAAGAAAACTGACAAAAGAGCTTTTGTTTCATCAGGACAATGCTCCAGCACAAAAGTCCTTAGTTTCAATGGCTGCTTGTGCATTACTGTGGCTTTGAACTGGTTGATCCCCCTCCCGATTCTCCTGATTTGACTATGTTCCCTCTCTGTTCCCCAACATGAAAAAACACTTGGCTGGGAACCAGTATGGCACTGATAATGATGTCATATCTGCTGTTGATTATTTTTTGATTGTTGATGTTAATTTACCTGGAAAGCAACAATGCAGTTATTAATAAGAATTGAAATTAATGCATGCAAGATTTCACAGCTCTAGCATCAATCCTTCGTAATCAGCCTATGAACTTTTCAACCCACCCTCGATAGTGTAAGGGAAATAACTCTTTTTGCTTATAGCGTTTCGAGCAAATAATGATGTACTGCCATCAATGATTACAAGCAAAATTCTCCGGAAGATTTCGAGCTTTATACAAAAAAAAATTTACTTTTTGATGAAAGAAATCTAAAAGCACGTAAAAATAGCTTATTTACTTCAAAATAATTTGATGAATTTAAATTTTAATAACTTAATGAATTTATGATAATCATAACTGAGTACATTTTTGCTGCAAAAAAAAAAAAAAAAAAATAAAAAAGTAATGGTAATCTAAATCTGTGTTTCTCAACCATTTTATCCGAGCACATTTGTAAATTTTTAACAAAGAAACCATGAAATTTGAAAATATTAAATTTTGGTTTAGTGTCCCTAAAGAAGATTAAAGGTACAGTTTTCATTCAAAGGGAATCTGCTTTTTTCTTTTTTTTTCTTTTTTTTTAAAGCAAGAGACTGATGCTAATATAACTGATTTCAATCCCTTGAGGAAGGGGAAGGGATTATTCACTCCTTAAAGATTAAGGAATTCAGCATTTAAAATATCAAATGAGAAAGATTTGTTTTAGACATGGAAGCTATGTGTTTAGTGTCTCTAGCTTTTTAAAAATAAAGATTTTTTTTTAACTATAAAGAATTATTTATAAATTACTATTCTGTTAACTTGGGGCATACCTGGCAACCTTTCAGGGCACATTAACGCACTCAGGCACACCTGCTGAGAAAATCTTATCTAAATTATAAAAATTCTACACAGGTAACTAGGTTATAAATATAATACAATCACAGAAATGTGCTATTCATCAATATTTCCAAACTAGAGGATAGATTCTAAATTTGCTATTCAATCATTCTCACAATAATATTCAGTCATATGACTTAATTGAACAGGTATTTTTCCTTTGTAAAGAGCAAACAAAAAATGTATTAAATAAAGTCTAAAAACTGGATATAATATGAGGAAAACCAAAGAATAAATTTGATGAAATACTGAACCACAAAGATCCTAGTTTATGAAATGCTGCACAGAATATTTTTAAAACAAACTTTCCTTAATTTTTACTTGAGTTATATGTGTATTGTGATGATGATCATCATCACATACATACATACATACACAAATTCAAATTATACAACAACAAGCATTCATTGGATAATAAATCAACACTACTGTGTAATGGACAATTTATAAATTGCAGCTATGCGACAATTTTATAATCGCTATATTTTTGTGTAGTCGATTTTGTGCACTTTTGGGAGAATCGGATTCCAAGAGCCTTCTCAGCTTAGTAAATATTTTCAAGAAATATCAGCTTCTAATTGGTCAATAAACACACAAGTGGGCGTTGCAATCCACTCACGCACAATATATTTTTTCAACGCGTGACTAAGTCAAGTTTCCCACCAGGTGCTGTGATCCTGTCACGTGATTACATTATCTATAAATAGCAAACAAGTTTGCCTCTTTCTTTTTTCTCTCTTCTTCCTGCAAAGATGTGACCTTTAAGAATTATCGTCTCGACCATGTGGTCAGACATTAAATAATATTTCACGCATTCACGTACGTATGAACTCTTACAAACTTTTCCAACCTTCTCACTCACACCACCACACACATGCTGAACATTCCTTATATACTCACATAATCTTTTCTTACACAGCTGAGAATAATTATTACAAGAAACTCACAAACTTTCTTTCATTGAACTTTGAAATACAAATAATAGTTAAAGAGAGACAACTCTTGTTTTACTCAACGCATGCCTTTCTTTCACATCTTTGTTTGTACATCTTCTTAAATACATATTTTATGTGTAATGATGTCTTTGGCTTATCCTTTTTTCTTCACGTCAGTTTGGTTTCCTAATCTAAGTTAAATTAATGCGGTGAAGTCTGCCACAGTATCAACTAGATAACTGTTAAATCTTTTCAAGTTAGTTACTTTAATTATATATTTAAAATAATTTACCTATACCATGTGCTACTGGTGGCATATTTATGATTTCAGGAGCAACACAATTCTAATAAAACAATACAATCTAATGGGAACAAAAGTATAGATTCTGAAACTATAATACACCTTAAATTCATCCAGTAGTTTTGAGGTCTGGACACACAATGTCTTTTTTTATTTATAAAGTGTTTAACAGAATATGTTTAATGATTTATGTTTTAAATTTTTATTTTAAAATAAAGTATAATCAATAAAAATTGTAACTTAATTCTGATTTGTAGATTAAAAAATATCTTAACCTCACAATAATATTGTTTCAATACCAAAGAATCTTTAACTTATAACAAAAGTGTGCATCTCTAAGTACATAACTGGATACAGTTATTAATTGAATTTTGACATGAAATGTTCACTGTAAAATATTTTTATAATGTGGTTAGTGGAGACTTACTGTGTTAAGTACACACTGACAAGAAATAAATTATGTTGAAAAAGTATTAGTTAGTAAAATAAAAAGATCTAGGTTGAAAAATTAAACCTAAAAATTAAAAAAAGCAACTAAAATCTCAATTCTTTTATAATATTTTGGATTATAATAAAAGAATATATTAGAATTGAGGATCATGTATTCACATCATCCTCAATTCTAATATATAATATCAAACACAGAAATATCATTAAAATCAACCACACTTTGTGGTTTTCTAATCAAATATTGAATACCTTCAAGTGTTTTTCTTATTATTATTTTCATTATTAAAGATGTTTAGATTAAACCTAAAAATATTTTGGGATCCTAAATATTTCTCATCTTAAAAATATGCAGAACTGAAGAAAATGATCTAAATATTGTATCCCACATTTAATATACAAATGTAATTCTTTGTAAGCTTAATTGAAAAAAATTAAGAAATAAAAGAATATGCCATTAGAACTTTATTTGGAAATTTGAAACATTTATACACAAAAGAATTTTTCTTCAGTTTTAATTTCTTTAATTTTGAAGTCACATTTCTTCAAATAACAAAAATAGCTGAGATAAAATCTTTTCTTTTTTAGGTTCTCAAGTATTTAAATCTATAAAATGTGTGGTGAAGGCAACTATAGTTGTCTCCCCTCGAACTAATATAAAAAGTAATGATCGGATCTCACATTGGTGCAGTTGAATTGCTTTGAATAAAGCCTCATCTGTTTTCTTTACAATTTATTCAAAGCTATTATGGACAAGTAACCGACACCCAAATGCTTAGACCTGGATGCATATAACTCAGATAATACTGATAGTTGTTATGTTTTATGTTTGTATAAATATAAGTATATTCAGAAAATTCTATCAATAAGTATTATAGTGATATTGAAATAAAACTTGCTTAATTTACTTATGAGCACATAGACTTGTATGTTTACTTCACCTACTGAAAGAGTCAGTCAAGTATGAGATCTAGAATATCAGACTTCACAACAATGTCATCACTACTAGGATCTTTATTACAATTGGATGAACAATTTGCCATTTTCTGAATATACTTATATTTATACAATAAATTTACCATGTGAATTTCAGCTTATCTGCTTTTATTAGAAATATTTACAATAAACCAGTAATATAAAACAACCAGTAAACTGGTAGTTTTATACCACTTTAGGGGTGTTATTTATATTGTAAAATGAATATATTGAGATATACAGATATAGTTATTGATAATTATTTTAATTTTGAATATATAAAAATTGTAATGAATAACTGAATAAGAGAGGAATAAGAAAAATATAACTTCAAAAGAGAAACAAAAAATTGTAAAGTTATCATGAAAAGAGCACACAACATTGGAAATTGTAAAAAAGTAACCAGAGATCATAAAAGAATAAAAGATTGAAGACATTGGCAAGAAAAAGACTTGCTTTAAGAATTTTACAAAAAAATCTGAAAAAAAATAAAAAGGTACATTAAGAAAATTGGAATAACCAATAAGAAAATATTTTGAAGAAACTGATATTAAAAATGTAAACAAAGATATAAAAACACAGAATATTAAGAACATTAATCAAAATGACATGAAGGCCATCAAACAAGAAAAACATGTAAATTGGGCAGCAAAGTATATGAAAACTGATTTCTTAATAGTAATTTTTAATGATGAATGTAGAGTTACATTGTATTAACCTGCTGACTGAGAAGGTAGGTGGATCTTTCATGGAACTATCAATCAACACAACATGGAAGACAACAGACAGTAATATTTTGGAGGTAATATTGTAGGCAGTAAAACTCGCCATTACTTCAGATTTAAAGATAAGTCCAGAGAATTATTGGACAAGATTATTGATACATATCACAACTAATAAGATTTAAACTAAAGAGTACATTCATATGTCATTCGTTCTGCAAATTGATCCACCTTACCAAAAATGGTTTTGAAAATACCAGATTAATAGTATAGCCTCTTGGTATTAATCCAGTAGTAGAATACCATTGGTCCATAAACATTTTCTGTCCTTGAAATCATGTTCTTTTATTGTCCCTTCTCCTCACTAAAGTTTTCTTTCAAAAGCATCCATATAGTCTTGTAGATGATGGATTATTTTCCACCTTACAACCATTTTCTCAGATGAAATGTCACAAGCCTCTTGCTGCTCTATCACTATTTTCATGACAAATGTTTTGACAAGTTGTAATCCTTAGTTCAGCCAGTTCAGACCTTATCAGCTAAGATCCACTATGCCACATATACAGGGGATCGAATCATTTCCATTCTCTTTGTATTCCATTAGTAAGAAGGAAGTTCCATTTGGTCAGCTTCTTCACATGAACCACTGCTTTGTGGAACAGACTTCTGAGAGGATGCTTCCCAGTTCACTACAATCTTAACTTCTTCATGTCTAGGCTTAACCATTATCCTATCTGCCCCCATAATCTGAACTTTTTATCTCCTTCTCTTATGTCAAAACAACAGCCTCATTCAGTAACCCTCTACATTGAGTAACTCATGGACCTGGTATTGGGTGAACAATTATTAAAAAAGAAAAAATATTGTTGAAAAGTACAATTGATAAAGAGATGTTCTTTAGCAAGTCTCACTTTTTCCCTTTCATTTTTGAGAAAATTATATTTCTATCCAACCTTTTCCCATAAGGTAGCTACTGGCAACAGTATTGTTTCTTTATTACTGAACTGGGTTTGATGTTTTGGTCTATCTTCTTGTCTGGTTTTTAACGATCTGCCTCTAGGGATACCGTCAAATCCACAAGCTTTTGGTGGATCTTGTTTAAAAATTGATAACAGAAACCATGGATATTGTTATGTTCATATCCCTCAGTATAAAGACTATTCTAGGGGGAAAATCAAGTCAAAGATCTTTGATATGTCTAAGGTGATCACTCTCATGATCAGTTTATTGTCTAGTGTCTCACTGATTTTGTGTAATGACAGAACATCAGCAGTGAACCTGGCCAAGCAATATCTATACTGTTTGTCATTCAGTTGGTCATTCTTGTTGTGAAAAACCTTCTTGGTGATAAACTTGGAGTTTACCAATGACACCAAGGAGGCTGATATGTCAATATTGTAATGAGAACAAGTGCTTACCCACATTCTTGAAAAAGAACATACAGCTGACACTTTCCATCGTCTGGGAAGCATTTCTCCTTCTGATTAAACAATTTTGACAAGATTAGCCATAACTCTTAAGAACAACCACCAGGATTTTATCTGAATCTTTGTAGCCTTTGTAACGTCTAGGCTTTTAAAGATTTTGAAAACTTATTATGTCATGAAAGATATTACAAAGTTTATGAGGAGGGAAGTCAAGAATCTTCATTTATTTTTTTTAAATATTTTTAAACAAGAACTTTGACATACTCCAAATTTATTCTTGACTTAAATGTGAGCCTTTTTGTTTTGAATATTTCTGATACCTATCCAAGAAAAATGTTTGCCTTTTAAAACATACCCCTGTTTTTTATCTAGTCATACAAAATAAAATTTTGTGCAGTGTTTTAGAATTTGTATATCAGTGATTCTATGTGTAAATAAATCTTTTTTGTTTAATTACTCAATTCAAGCAAAACTTATTCTCTTATTTTTATTTGCGTATTTTTTAGGTGTTTTTTTTCCAAAATGAAAGCAAAAAATGCTACCCACCATTTAAAAGATTTTCCAGAAATCAGGAAATTATTTGATTTAAACAAAATGTTCAACATGTATTCATTAAAGAGTGAATTGTATACTGAATAGGTTATTTTATTAGATGTTCGTTGTGGAAATATTAGGGGAGGGTGGACAGTTTCACCAACCAATATATTGTATGTACTTTAACATTGGGGGTGGGTGTTCACAATTTTTTTTTATAGTTATATAAAGGAAAATCCCTGAAGATGTTATTCTAGTAAAAGAAAAACTTATGCAATATCAATTGTGATCATATTGAAAATTTATCCCAATCCTTAAAAAAAATTCAATAAAAACCTAGAAATAAATTTTGTTGTGATTTGGTACTCAGATAATTTAATTTAATAAAACATTTTATTTCAGATTTTGAAAAAAACTGCAGTGAATATTTTTTTAATTATTTGTAATTTTTCAGTGCAATTTTGAAATTCATCCCATTGCTGTTTGTAACAAGTGTTTTTTTTATCTCATTAAATAAAAACATGGAACAAAAAATGAAAAATATGCCATTTTTGAGTGTGAATATTATTTTTCTTAATTCATTTATATTTTTTCCATTTTTTTCAACTGTTAGATTATCTTTTGTATGGATGTTCAAAAAGGAAATAATGTTAATATGCTGTGACTGCTATAAAGGAGACAGTTGAGGAGTAACAATTCAAGAGGGAAAAATGAACAGAAAAACGCCCTTTTTAGGGCAAACAAAATTTCTTGAATGTCTTACCTCTAACTCATGATGTGATAGCACTTTTTTCTATTTAAGAAATGTAAATAGTAGCAATAATATTGTCAAGTTTGATAAACCATCAAATCATAATAAACCTTGTTTTGCATTGCAAAATTTTAATACTAATGTGGAAAGTTCCTCTAGATGTAAATTCTGTATAACTGACAATCACTCTAGTACCTGATGTTCAATGTTCACTTCTTTGGAGTCTAGATTAGTAAAGAGAATAATTTATTTTATTTGCATGAGTCCAAAACAATAGTAATGAGTGTATTGCAAAAAATAATGACTTTGAATATAAATTTTGTAAATCTAAAAGATGCATGTGCTCTGTCTACTCAGACTAAAACAAAAATCACTTGCCACAAATATGTTATAAAGTAAAAATAGAACAACATTTTTTTCTACAGTGTATATATCAGTTTATAAATGAAACAAGAATTATAAATTTAATTGTCTAGTGGACACAAGACAAAAATCATATTTCTCCAAATCTGTAATTAAAAATTAAAACAAAAATTCTGTTTGATGTAGGTTTTGATAATGGTCTTCATTGTTTCTTAACAATAATGAGCTTGATATTAGTTTTAATGTTGATTGTTTTCATTATGTTGTGAAAAATCTAAAAGATTTAAATTACAAATTGGGTCATTCCATCCAAATTAAACAGAGGTCCCAAATTGATGTCCTCAATTTTTTTCATAGTTCTGCTTTTTTCTATGAGAGAAAATGTAAAAATTTCAGCTTCATATTCCTCTTCATTCCTATATTATGGCTCATCCAATTTTTATTTATTTATTTTTTAAATTCTTCCATTTTCAGAGGACCATTATTTCAGTGGACCTGTTGCCAGTCATGGTAATCTTATTTCCTTTCTCTTTACCAGCAGCAGTTTTAAAATGAATGGGACAAAAAGTACAACCAATTCTACTAACAATAATAGAAAATTAAAAATCTGCAAAAATTGGTGCAATTTTGAAAGTTTTTCAAAGTTTAGCTATCTTTTAATCTGTAGTAAAGCTGGCTAGATATCTCATATTTTCCAGTATTTAAATATATCATGAAAAGTTTACAAAACACTAAAATTCAGTTATCAAAAAGCATTTTTTCTGATTTTTAAACATGAATAACTTATTTGCTTATATCCACATAATATATTTGTAAAATACACTTGGAAATGTGTCTAGAAATGTAAAATTGAAACATTCAAATGAATCCAACAAAAAAAAAATTAGACCTTGTTAAAATCAGCTGAATGGAAAAATTCTGTATTTTGCCATAATTCAGTGTCCTAAAAACACTGAATGTGATAATGTTAAAATATCAAGCTATTTGCCCTTCAAATTTGATGCCTTAACTTAAAAAATTATGTTGGCAAATGTAGCTTCCTTTTGGTGTACTGACTTTACTAATCCAGGTGGTAAAAATAAACAAAAAAATTCCTAAGGTAACCAAGTCATATGTTGCATAAGTGAAATCAAATTTTCAAAGTGATTTGTTACAAATGTTACATTCACTTTTATTTGAATTCATATATGTTAGAAGTAAATCAAACAAAATAAAAACCAAAGCAAACTATAATATACACAAGATTTGAACATGTTGAACAGTCAAAACGATAAAATCGACCAGTGCTTCTGGATGAAGGGGGATCTACTTTAGTTATGATATGAATCATAATCCAGCTGGTATCCTCATGACTCAGTCAAAAGAATTGGGTAGCAGGACCGTTTGGATAAAGAAATTTGAGGATTACTTCATAATTTTCAACTGAGACATAGTAACTCCAAAGTACTACTCATTATCATAACGGCAACCACAGAATGACTATTTGTAAGTCAAGTTTTTATCATTTTTGTACTGAGTAACTGAACCATCACTAGTGAAAACAACTGTATCAGGAAAGTCTGCTTTCAGATAATCTAATAACAACAAAGAGAAAACTGTAACAGCCTTGTGGATCTTATGATCACTGATACAGGCATATGCTTTGTGCTGAACTGAGCTGGTGTTTTTGCCCACATCACAAGTGGATGGATTGTAACACTGTCAAAATTCTCAATCTTTGTTCTAACTTCTTCCACTTCAACATCTTGAAGGGACAAATCTTTTATATCAGCCATGAAAAACTGTTTCCCAACATGGTATTTTAGCTTCAAGATGTTTCCAAGTGAACAACTATTTCCCCTTTTCAAATGCTACAAGCAGAAAAGAAATTAGATATTTTATTATGATAACTTAGAAATGCATCCAAATTTAACAATGTATGTCATATTATACTCATGAAAATTTAGGCAATCAACTTGAGAAGGCATGATCTTATAAACTTTTTTTCACTATGAAGTAATCTAGATTTTAAATATTCACTGGGTGGCGGAAACTGGGAGCTGATAAAAATGCAGAATAAACTTATATCATATACTTTAATCTACCTTTTTAAATAAGGACCACTTCATGATATTGACTTAGCCAATCACATCCCTTCATGGTTTATACATGGGGTAAATTACAATAGGGAGGTTCGGATCCAATAAATCTAAGGTTGTAATTTCAAGGATCAAAAATCTGTCTTGAAAGTTCAATGTTATAGGAGGCAAAACTCTTCTTTTTGTATGACTCCTCCACTAGCACTATTTGAAGATAAAAGGAATGTTCATTTACACCAATTTTGTTCTGGAAGGGTCCCTGTTTTTATGCACCTTCCCCTTATAGAGCAGTAAAATTAACGTTTCTCAATGACATTGGTGGGCTGTCTGAGGATAGCACTATGCTGTTGAGTAGGTTCCACTTCATCTCAGCATATTTTGATAGATGTTCAAGGGATGTTTCTTGGCTAGTTAGTCATTGACCTTGAATACTACCTGTTCACCTGTCTTTGTGGATTTGGCAGGCAGATTATGTGTGCTGGATGTTACCATATAGGGGAAAGTATTCTAACTCATTGGGGTTTATGTGCCCAATCACTGTGCGGAGTGGAAAATCTTCCTTCAGCATATCAATCAGTTTGTGATATCATCAAAATGAGTAGTTTTAGCAGGTGATTTGAACACCATCCATTATTTTGAGTTAGATTGTGGGGGCACTAATAGGGGTACTAACATTCCTTTCAACGAAAAAGACTTTCATGAGTTTTTCACCAGGCTCCATCTGAAGTGAGTAGAGTGTACTTGGACAGATAAGGATGAGATTTGGTAGAGTGTTCTAGATACATCAACTGGGTTCTAGTTAGGAGTGTTGATTTAGATCTCCTAGGTTGTCCAAGCTTCTATAGTGTAGTTTATTTGGATCATAGGCTCATCCAAGTTCATATAATCTTAGATAAGGCTAAGGTTAGAATGGCTGGCTACTGGAAATTTAACACTTCTTTCCAGGACCAGCTGCTACTAACAATACAGCAGGAATTGACAGGTTCTGTGTTTGGGAATAAGTAGTGGAGACATCTTAAGGACACCATTAAGTCTCTTGTTGTCAATTATAGCAGACAACACAAACTAGAGAGATTAGTGGTACCAAAGGCACTAGGATCTAGAATAGCGGGTGCTATCAAATCAGGAGATAGTGATAATGTAGTTACAGCTAAGGCTGATAGAGCTAAATTAAATAGGATGTCTACCAATGCATCGAATATGGTCACAGAATTCCATACAGAAGAACTTTGCAGTGCCTCTTGTTGGCATATCGATTGCATCACATTGCCGGACATAAGATGATTACAGGGTCCATGATTAACTGTGATAAATCTGTTGGCTTGCAATTAGGTATGTTGAAATTTTAATCTTTCCTGGAGCCCTTCAGGTGGACGAATGCGTTGTGAAAGATACTCTATATCTGGTTGGTCTTGACCTCCAGCTAGAGAAAAATTAGTTGGAGGTTTTGAGGATGTTGTAACTGTGGTTAATCTGTGGCTGTGTAAAAATATGGGATATTAGGGTTAAAATTACATGGAAAGAATGAGTTGTTTTTGTGATTGTGGTATATATGTGCTTTTATCTGAATGTGGTATTATGGTGTGAGATTATGAAAAGTGTGTTTGGGTCAGCAAACTAGTTAAAAGTTGGTAACAGTGATGACCATTCCTCTTTTGGCCTTGTGCTACGTTTTTATGCATTTTTTGCATAAATAAATATTGATAGCACAAAGAACATCAATTCTTTTTCAAAGTAAGACTTAGTTTTCTCCTTCATTGCCACAATACATTAAGTTTTTTCAACATATGACTGGAGTCTCTGATTGGATGGGGAGGCATTATTTCCAAAAACAGATTTTGTATTACAGAAAATTGTTTGTTTCCAATCAATACCTTACTAGGCAACTTACGTCATTATAAATAGGAAGAGCAAAACTATAGAGTCACAAAACAAACAAGCCGAACACACAAACATCAAAATGCAAAAAGAACATGACAATTCGCATCTAACCACAAAACAAAAAATGGCGTTTTGTAGATTTTAAACTACCTAAAAAAATTAAACTACCTAGCAACTTCAGAGGTCATGCAAATCTCTAAAAGTCTGTACAGATGGTAGAGATCTTAGTTACACCTATGACCTATATCTTATGAAGATACCAAAAAGATCAAATAAAACACAGAATTTTTAAAATCTACCAATGAATAGAGGAAGTTTAATATTAATTCTACTCATTCAAACTAACTTTTCCTTTATGTGAGTTTGATGGTACATAGTCATACCTAAATTGTAATTTATAGAAAACATTAATTGAAGAAGCACTTATGTATGATCAAAATAAAAAATATTTTTATCATTTTTCATTTTATTAGCCTATGCAATATATGGTGACACCATTGTTCCAAGAATTTTGTGTATATTTTTATTTGCTTAAAGCCGAACACACAACATAATGTTTTTAAACAAGACACTAATCTTGAAGGGAAATTAGGTTTTTGAAATTTTCAAATAGTCGCACATTGATTTTCAGGACCCTGAATTATAGTAAAATACAGAATGTTACAATTCAGCTGATTTTTAAAAGGTCAATTTTTTTAGGATTCATATGAACATTTCAAATTTACATTTCTAAACACGTCTCCAAATGTATATAGCTTTTTAGCAAGATAACTTAAAAGTTCAAAAATCACAAAAAAATGCTAATTTTGATTATCCTCCATTTTTGACTTGACTGATAATTATGATAAAACCCTTTGTGAAAGCTGCTTTACAGTGTTTTGTTAACTTTTCATAATATATTTTATTTACCTGTCTATATTTCTGAGATGAGGTATTATATACACTATTAACATACTTAAATGCGTATTTTTGAATTATTCTTTCTACTGTTTTAACAGTGACATCCGGGAACAGACCGGATGACAATCCAGGAATAAACTGGTTGACAAATTGGAAAGCCAATTGACGGTGAGGAGAGACCACAAAAATGTATTTCTGGGCTAGCAACCCGACTTATGCAACTCTGGAAACGCTACAGAAACTCATATGAATAAATACCCCCAGGGGATCCCGAGAGTGGGAGAGAATGAAATCCCCATTATGCCGGATGAAACGGAAACGAACCAAGCTACGGATTTACGGACAACGAGACTGACATGCCCATGTGGAAAGATGTGCAAAAATATGCGCGGCCTAAAAATCCATCAGACAAAAATGAAGTGTCAGGTGCGGTCGAACCAACAGCAGCGCGCAGGAATTTTTCCTGGTGAGACGCAGGAGGTGCAGGGCCGGGAAGCTCACCACAGTGCCTAGTCCCTCCAAGCAGAGGTTCAAGTAGGGCCTGATACTCCATTTCGAAGAAAGATAAAATGGCCCCCAGCCAGTAATAAACACGCCTGGCACGAATTCGACGTGGACATCAGCGAGATCCTTGAAATAACATCAAGAGGTTCGGTGGATAAACGACTAACGACAATGTCCAAAATCATCACTAGTTATGCAGCAGGGAAATTTGGATATGAGGAGCGGAGGGAAAAGAAGGGTATTACCAAAGAAAATAGGAGGGAATTAAAAATTAATCAATTTAGGTCGGAGCTAAAATCTCTTCGGAAACAATATAAAATAGCGAAACCCGAAAAAAGACAACCCTTACGGAAGCTTCGAGACCTAATTCGTTTAAAAATAAAGTCTTTACGTAGAGCAGAATGGCATAGACGAAGGAGGAAAGAAAGGGCGAAGAAACGGATGGCATTTCTCTCTAATCCATTCAACAGCATAGACTGCAATCTCACCTTATATTCCTCCACCAAAGAAGTAAGAGGTAACTGAAGGGCCCCTGCGCTGCCATACAAAGCGACCGGTGACAGAATCACCAAGCCACTTCCTTATGCACCTACTAATTTTCCTCTCAATTATTTCAACTCTAGACAGTGCCACCTCGTATATAGTCAGCGGCCACATTAATCTAGGGATCAATCCAAAATGCATACACCACACCTTAAATTTTCCGGGGAGCCCACATTGATCTAATCTTCGCAGGCCCACATCCGCTTGTTGCTGGATTTCAATCCCACGGTTACGATCTGTCACCGGGAAGTTATACCACCTCCCCAGACTCTTTACACCTTGATACCGCACTGTTGGTATCTTTTTACTAGCGATGGAAAACACATCATGTATGACCGACCCTCTCTTCATAGACAGTGACCTGCTTTTCTTTGGTTTGAAGGCCGTCTGACTCCATTCTACCAACTCTGAAAGTACCTCAACTGAGGTACATTCCTATCATTTTGGATTATCGTCAAATCATCCATAAATGCTCTGATTTTAACCTCATTCTGCAGGAAGCGACACTCTGGTATCAGACGTCTCAAGATCACTCCCATCAACATCACAAATATATGTGTGTATATATATATATATATATGTATATATATATATATATGTATGTATGTATATATATGTATATATACGTATGTATGTATATATTATTTGAATATTACAACATAAATATGTTATAAAATCACGACAAAAGTAGCCATTTTGTTTCAACACTTCTTGTGTCTTGTCAAGTGATAATATAGAATATAGAATAAATGGTTTTAAAAGTTTCAAATTAATCAACGATCCTTAGCTAAGAGTAAACGCTGTTACATAAGCTAGAGTGGCCAATCAAAAAACAAGTATAGGATGATTCGAAAAATTTGACAACTAAGCAAGGTTATCTAGATATTAAAAGATTTATAAAATTTGAAATTAAAATTAAAAGTAAAAAATTAAAAAATTAAAAAATTAAAATTACCTATTTAGAAATCTAAATCAGATCTCTATTAAGTTTTAAATTGTAGAATTACCAAGAACAAATATAAAAATAAAAATAAAAGATATATATGCTATTTAATTTATATTTTAATTGAAATTAAGTTGAAAGTTGTATTCAGAATCCCAGACAGAGATGTATACATTTTTCGTTTCATTTCAACATGTTAGTCGCCTCTCACGTGAAATCATTCGAACAACGGCATGTTAAGCGCTCGGACGTATTTAGATATATACTCACACATACAAAAAAGCAAACCACACATAGGCAAATGCACTATACTTACACAAACACATCGATACACACAGGCACATACATCTACATTCAATATGATCTAGACGGTCAAATGTCGAAGCTATTCGTGGCTTAATATGTTATTAAACGAATTTAAACTTGAAAAATAGCTAAACCGGTCAAATATACATAGATAAAATTTAAACAAATAACTATACATAAATATACATATATATATATATATATATATATATATATATATATATATATATATACATATACATATATATATATACACACACACATATATACATATATACATATTTGAAAACATATAGTTTTCGACATATTTACAGACAAAAGAAAATAACCACCTCCACATATAATTGAACACTCGCACATCCGCATATAAATTAATACATGCGCCCGCATAGACACATATTAGGATAATAGGTACGCATATACAGACCTACGTACATAAACATACACATAGATAAGCACATATAAATATATTGACCCATACGTCGACGCAGAAAAGTAAATAATGCAAGTGAAGAAATACATATAAAGATGCAACTATATACAAGCACACACATACATACATACACATCTAGATGTACATACATAAGCACGCATGCATATATGCATATAAACTAAATATATATATAGACATTTACAAATACAAGTGTATACATGAAAAATTAAACAAACGTAAATTAAAACGACATGAGTATAAAAATGCATATACACATCCGCTAGTACGTATATATACACACATACATACGCAACTCCACATAGATATATACACATATATATCTACAGACATACATATACATACATACATACACACATACAAACATACATATTCACAAATATATATACGCATATATACATATACATATATATATATATATCTATATATATATACATATATAAACACATATACACACATACATACACACACATACACATATACGCACACACACATACATATACAAACACATATACATAAACATATAGACACATTCATAAAAAAGGAAAAAGAAATAAGCATACATAGACCAACTTTTATTCTAATCATATTCCAACAACATTATGATAAAATATATTAAAAGTTAATCATAATTTAAGAAAAGAACAACGGTCTGTAAGCAATTAAAGGTACTTTATCAACAAAAGTAGATTTTAGTTTGTATCTATGATACACTCCAAGACACTAAAGCCTACATACAAATACACATACAATGACACACCAACATATATATATAAATATCTAATCATATATAAATACCCATATCGACACATCCAGATAAACAATACACAAACAGTCGAGCGCAACCATATAAACACCCACACATACATATAAATATACACCTATATACATACACATATACATAAACATATACATATTTAAACATACATATATATACATATATATGCATATATAAACCTATACATACACATAGAAACATACATACTACATATACATACATATATGCACACGCACACATACATATACATACATATGCAATATGCATACACATATCTACACTCACACAAGTACACATAAATATCCCTATATACCCATACATATACTCACACATTTAGTGGTAGACACTTACCAGAATTTACTCCCTTACTCATACACATAAACAGGTTAACCTATGATAGAAGCCAATATACACAACCATATACCTTCATAAAAAAAAAAAAAAAAATACATATATATACCCCTATATACACATATACATATCCTACAGTAGAAATAACTCTACATAACATACAAATATATACATCTAAATACAGACACGTATGATACTTTGTAAGTACCCAGTACACATTCATATCGATAAGGCGACTATCATGCTAAAAAGGTAATAGTCTATTAAGTTTAATTTATCATTATCATAGAAAAGTATATGATTTCTATACTAAGTTAAATTTAAGACGATGCTTACAGTTAACTGTTAGTTCATATCTTTGATTTAAAAGATCAGTCTTATTTTTAAATCTAATTATTTCAAGTTTCTCGTTAAGGCATAAGTAACACGGGGCATATAGTGAGTTACATGTCCGGGCCTTTCTAATTAATTTCCATTTAACCTTAGGTGTTTTATTTTTCTCTTTTAGACTCCAAAAGTATTTGGATAATGAAGTCATATATTTATAGTTACTATTATTAAAAGATTGCAGATGACCCCGCCAGCGTTCCTTGAATGGTCTCATGGTGCAACCTATGTAGAATTTCTTTATATTTGGATTTTCTAGTGTTGATATAGTACTGAGATAAACTACAGAGCTAGTTAAACAGTTATTATTTAGTGAACAATTATTGGGATTCCTGCAGTTACATGATTTATTATTTGTGTCATTTTGCTTAATGTTGCTTTGTGCAACCTTGTGGGTTGTCAGGCTCTCCGAATTTATATACTTGCCGAATATACTATTGTTATGTTTTTTAATTATTTTTTCTAGGTTATCAGCACAACTATAGCTTAACTTAAGAGTATTAGAGTTAAATATTTTACTGAGTGAGTTGGTTCCAGATTTGGGGAAATGTTTTTTAATGAGGTTTAGAAACAGGTGCCCCAATTTAGTTTTAACCATAATGTTAAAAGGGGGAGTATACCATATGATTTTTCTAGATCTCTTTCTACCATTATTGTTGCTATTTATAGGGCTTTTATATTGAATATTAATATTTTTATATCCACTATTTTTAAGTGCGGAATTGTAAAGGTCTCTATGCTTATTAAAAATATCACTGTTTGAAGAGTTGTTACTGATCCTACATTCAATAGAATAGGGTATGTGTTTGATGATTGCAGGGGGGTGGTTAGAATTTGGATGAACGTATATTTGATTGGAATTAACTTTTACATATGGTTGGTATGTGTTGCTAGTGAGGTCTAGGGTGACGTCTAGGAAGTCTACTTGTTTAACATTAGTGGAAACTATTACTCTGAGACCTAGATCCTTAAATACCTTATGTATCATTTTT
Source organism: Acanthosepion esculentum (assembly GCA_964036315.1). Lineage (NCBI taxonomy): Eukaryota > Metazoa > Mollusca > Cephalopoda > Sepiida > Sepiidae > Acanthosepion > Acanthosepion esculentum. The sequence goes on along the minus strand of OZ038508.1, from coordinate 71,088,000 downwards.
CTAATACGATCTACTTTAATTTTAGTGGAATTCCTAACTACTAATAACCCGTCGTCCCTATATAATCCTACACTATCAGAATCTAGGTAATCAAATGCACTTAAATTATACAAAAGAAATAATCCAACAAGATCAGAAGCTTCAGCAGAATCCAGAGAACCCATTGAAATGTCAAATTTTTCGTTACAGGACTTTTTGGTCCACTGTTCATCTTTGTAGATTAGAACCGAATTTCGGCACTCCATGATGGTATTCACTTCTCTTTCAGAAATGTTGGAGTATTCACGAGCGAAATCCAGGGCACAAGTGAACAGATTTTTGGATATAGATGGATAATAGTCTGTAATGTCAAACTGTATGAAGGTACATTTATCCTTAAATCCGATGTTGGTAAACCAGTTGATGACATCCG